>CM072151.1:2569350-2582187 GCA_036850595.1 Rhyacichthys aspro
GTTTTTATGTATCACATCATATTTTTTCTCCAGCACAGGAACTTACAAACATTTCGTGCTGAGTCGTGCTCCATAAACGATTACAGAGTAAAATTTGACAAAATAGATCTGAGACGTGTAGCTGTAGCATTGCACTTTCAGTTTTAAAAACACAGATACAACATTAAAACAAGACCATGTTAGAACCTGGCGGACATCGTCCAGAAATTAGATTAAACGAAACAGCCATAATTGAATACTTCATGTAACCTACAAGCTCTACATACGTTTTCTCCCCAAAGCTAGAGGTACAATCTTTGTATTTTCATTTGTAAAAGTCATTGACATCGTGGCCCAGTACACGCTGCTGATTACTAATGAAAAACACCACTACACTGAAGTTACATGACCGCAATTAACTACAGTGAGTCCCAGTGGGAGTGAGATTTATGAGCAGGTGAGTGCATTTGTGTGCCTTGTAGGTGTATTGTAAAAAAATACTGCTGCACTGGGACAAAGCTGTGGGACTTGCAATGCTATTATTTTCACAGAGGACTTCTATTTGTTGCTTCTCAAGTAATTAATGTTATTCCTCACAGTTAAAAATAAAACTGTGAGAAAAGGACGGAGAGAGAACAAGCTGGAAGGATGTCAAAGTGTCAAATTAACACTGTTGGTGTTTAGATGAGTCACTGCTTTTTCACTGCTAATTGAGCACTTACTGGGAAAATAGTTTGTTCATTTAGATTCAGTTTTTGTTTAGTTTTTTGTTATTTTTTTGTAGGAAAGGTGCCCAGTCAGATTGAACACAGACAACAAACAACTATTAGAGAAGAAAGGAAGAAAAAGAACAATTATATCACAACTTTTACATTGTTCAAAAACCTTTAACAAAAACTGAATAGGAGCCTGTCTCCTCTGGACTCTCTAATGACATCATGTGGTGTGAGTGCATTTAAATAAATCAATACTCATCCTGAGGATTTCATCTGTGTTAGAGTCATGAATGAATGATTGGAGCAGAGAGAGGGTTGTTGATGTAGACATTTATGTTTGTGGCCGGAGCTCAGAACATTTCTTTCCGCCTCATAATGTTGTAGAAACCTGAGAAGCGACTCAAGATAATCAGTCAGTTTAGCGTCTCACTTTAAACTCTCATCTCCGTTATTTGAACTCTGTGTTGTGCAGAATTAAGGCCAAGTACAAACCTGTATGAATGTTAACATCTGAATCAATTCAACACTGGCAATTCTGAAGTTTAAAGTTTAATAAACAAAGTACATTTACAGAAAAACATCTCAATAAATTCTTCTCTGTTTTACATGTTTGAATAATAATAAATGAACCTTGAAAGGGCTAAATGTTACACCCTGCTCCTTTATCTTTATATACTTTATATAAACTTTTGTCAAAACATTTCTCTTTTCCTTATTGTATTGTTCTCTGCTCTTTTCCACCTACTCAACTTACTTTTAGTCTATTGCTATAAACCAGTACATGTGTCATACCAGAAGAAGAAGAAGAAGGAGAAGAAGGAGAAGAAGGAGAAGAAGGAGAAGAAGAAGAAGAAGAAGAATGTGAAGGAGAAGGAGAAGGAGAAGAAGACGAAGAAGACGAAGAAGAATGTGAAGGAGAAGGAGAAGAAGAAGGAGAAGAAGGATAAGAAGAAGAAGAAGAAGAAGGAGAAGAAGAAGAAGAAGGAGAAGGAGAAGGAGAAGAAGAATGTGAAGGAGAAGAAGAAGAAGAAGAATGTGAAGGAGAGAAAGGAGAAGAAGAAGAAGAAGGAGAAGGAGAGAAAGGAGAAGAAGAAGAAGAAGGAGAAGAAGAAGAAGAGAAAGGAGAAGAAGAAGAAGGAGAAGAAGAAGAAGGAGAAGAAGAAGAAGGAGAAGAAGGAGAAGAAGGAGAAGAAGAAGAAGAAGAAGAAGAAGAAGAAGAAGAAGAAGAAGAAGAAGAAGAAGAAGAAGAAGGAGAAGAAGAGGAAGGAGAAGAAGAAGAAGAAGAAGAAGAAGAAGAATGTGAAGGAGAAGAAGAAGAAGAAGAAGAAGAAGAAGAAGAAGAAGAAGAAGAAGAAGAAGAAGAAGAAGAAGAAGAAGAAGAAGAAGGAGAGGAAGGAGAAGAAGAAGAACGAGAAGAAGAAGAAGAAGAAGAAGAAGAAGAAGAAGAAGAATGTGAAGGAGAAGAAGAAGAAGAAGAAGAAGAAGAAGAAGAAGAAGAAGAAGAAGAAGAAGAAGAAGAAGAAGAAGAAGAAGAAGAAGAAGGAGAAGAAGAGGAAGGAGAGGAAGGAGAAGAAGAAGAAGGAGAAGAAGAAGAAGAAGAAGAAGAAGAAGGAGAAGAAGAGGAAGGAGAGGAAGGAGAAGAAGAAGAACGAGAAGAAGGAGAAGAAGAAGAAGAAGAAGAAGAGCTAACAAAAAATCTCTGGAGATGGTTGTAAATGACCCTTGGGTCTTTTGCTAATTCACTCTCTGTAAACACATGGTTTTGTTTTGAACTCTCTCTGTTTGTCTGTAAATGTGTTTGGTGTTTGTTTTTGGTATTTTTTTTATCCTACTTTTAATTAAAAAAACAAAAGTTCATGTCCGACCAAAATGCAAAAAAGGCAATTTTACTAATTTTAAAATGCATCTGTGTAAAGTAATTTGGGTTCGAAAGGTTGTAAACTAGTTTGTTTGTTCAAAATTCATCCTTTCCTTCACAAATATTTATATAAAAATGTGCAAAACCTGAGTGCTTTGAGCTGTTTGGTTGTTGTTTTTGTGTGCTTTATCAATTTATTTGGCTTGTGTTATGTCCTGAATACTCTTCCACCCGGGAACAAAGAAGCCTGAAATGCACTTTACTCTTACTGTCAGAAATGGAAGAAGCTGGTCTTTCAAACCGAGCTCTTTGCACACTTTCCGTAGAAGACACAATAAGAAAATGAGATATAGGCACTTTGCAGAAATAACATTAGGTTTTAGCCTCTCGCTGCAACAAAGTCCTGCAGGATCTGAGTGAATCAAGTTTAATGCAAAAAAAAAAAAAGGGCAATGTAGTAAAAACATAATGTTCAAGGCGTTTATTTTTTTCTGCTTTTTTAAACTAATGAAAAAGAAAAGCGAGTCCAGGGTCAGTGAAGGCTTTGTGTGAAATGAAGCAGCATAAAACAAAGGTGCGCAGGATGCAACCTTGAGTGAGTAATTACTTTAAACCGCCACAAGAAAGAAAAAAAGCTGAATCAATTCGACTTATTGGTTTGCTTCCTCTTTATGAATACCTTGAAGCTAACAACATACATTAACTTAATAACATTGAAAAGACGAATATTTTAAATTAACCTTGGATTATATTCAACTCAAAACTTTACTTTGCCATCTGCTGTGCCATATTTAATGTTAACAGACCAAACAGTATATTTAAGGTTGATATTTTAACTATTTTAAGACTTTCATAATTAGTTTTTTGGGAAGATTATACATCAGAGTTTGTTTTTTATCGGTAACATATGCTACAAGACAAATGTAGGCCACAAGGCAAATCAATAGGGAGCCTCTGTCATGGCCTACAGGGAGTTAAACAGGGATTATGTAATATTATTAACGCATTTGGGTGAAAAAGCACTATCTTTTCACTAACAGCATGTTGTAATAGGAATCATCCGGGAGAAAAAAGGACCATAAGACATCATCTGGCCTTTATTTTGATTTATTTTTCAGTTCTTTGGCCGAACACAGCTCGCTTCAGGAAAAAAGGAAATTGGTCGATGCAGCTTATCAATAAGAAAGTAGTGGCTTCTGATAAAACTGAGAAAGTGAACTGTATCAGCGCTGAGTGTGTCTTATAACAGAGAAAAAGAAAAAAACAGAAAAGGGAAGCAGCGTGAAACAGGAATAAATATTGGTTTCAGTTTCAAAGAAAATTTATGAGAATCTTAAATTTTGATGCAGCCGTGAACTATTCTACTTTTGATGAAAAATCCTCCCAAAATGTTTAACCAATTTGAACAAATCTTAATTTTCATTCGTCTTTTTGATACAAATAAAGCAATATTTTTTTAAAAATCTCTCTTAATATGAATTGTCACTTAAAACTGAACTCAAATATATGTCTACCTTCTTGTGAGGACATATATCCAGCTAAAAAAACAGGAAAATAACACAAATTTACATTGCAACGAGGAAATTCATCGGATATTTTGAGTTTTGATGCAGCATTTGTCTCTGTGAGTCTTTGAAAATCACTGAAGGAAATACGTGGTGCAGTTCTGTGTATTCTGAGCGATAATATCACAGAGTCTCTGTAAGTCTCGACTTGATTGCGCTTGAATTGGTCGGCTCAGACTTTCTTTTCAAGCATGCAGCAAAACAGGTGAAGATATGCCTCCGTCAGCACCGACGTTGCCATCTTTTACGCTGCAAAACACTTTCAGAGCACATTTTGATTGAATCTGTGTTTCATTATTAAGCAGAGCATTATGAATTCATCCTCTACCACTCACAGGCACTCGGTCACCCTTGACGTGAAAATCTTCCAAGACACAGCGCCTTCGTTGAGTGATTGTTCAGTAAATTAACTAAATCCCACACTGCAGAAGTGTCAGGTAATGATTTCCCTAATTACACTTTAATTCAATTTTGTACTATATTGACACCCTTCAGTGCTTCTCGGGCTCTCAGCTTGTCTCCCGGCATTACGCTGCCTTCTCTAAAGAGGTAGGAAACAGCTCAGCACTGATGGCTTCATGCTCAGTTTGTAGCAACCGCTTTAAATCAAGCCCCTCTGAACAGAACGTGTGGAGAAATAACATTAGATTGAAAATATGGTTTGTGCTCGCTAACTGGGACAAAATATCAATCATGGTTCCTGGTTTTTTTCTATAAAATCAGTTTCAAAGACATTTCCAGGACTTTTTGAGGGCAGCAGCTTTTCTCACTAACTTTTATAATGTATAATAGACAGTTTTATTCAGCTTTTTTCCACTCAAACCTTAAATTCACAGTAGGCTTTTAAATTATGCACCATGTTAACTCAAGTTAGTTTAGTTTAAAACAAAATGGAGACCAACGTTTCCATTTCAAGTCAACATTTGAGGATGTAAACTAAAACAAAAAATAAAAGGAAAGAGGCTAGAGAGCGACAAAGCCACGATCTGAGATGAAACTAAGATCCATGAGAACATTAAAAAGATGTTCCCTGCACCAAATGTTCCACCGGCAGAAGGAGAGGCTAATATCGGAAAAAACCTGCCAATGGTTAGACAAGACTGGACTGAAACACAGGCCTTAATCAGAGCAGCACAGGAGCAAGCCCCGAGTACAACATCACTAAAGACAGGCATCTATCACACCAGACACGATCCTAGAAGCAGACTGTGCAGCGTGGACAGAGTGGAACAAATAACCAAGTATCTGACAAACATCTACAACAATATGGACAAGGTCAAAATGGACCAAACCTCCGAAGTTGGTGGAGAACGACTGAATCAAGATCCTCTGGGACTTTCAGATCCAAACACACAACCTGGTGACGGTCAACAAACCGGACACAGTGATAGAAATATACACGAGGCGCTCGAGGAATACCAAGAGCTGGGAGACTGGCTCAAGGAAATCCCTGGAGCAACATCTGAGATCTCCTCCAGAAGAGTTCACTCCTAGAACAGCTCCGAGTCCTTACAAGGCTCTGATAGAGGACAAAACTCAAACTTAAACAAATGTACTGCGGCCAAACGAAGGACTTTACGAGTGAGGTTGCATTGTTTTGCTGAAGTTAGTTTAGAGATCAACATGCATTATTCAGATCTTTGACAGGAAAACTACTCTCTAAGTTTACAGTTTTGGAAATGTGTGAAAACCCTGTGAATTCATGAATAAATCAGTGTTTGAACTATACACCCAAAGGTTGTTTTGGAGTTTTTTGGGCCAAACTGACTGCCCACTTGATCTGTGAAAGAACTCCCTTCAATTGAGATTCACTGCAGAGACACAAAAACTGTGAGTGCAGAGCTTTAAGAAGAGGCAGTAGGTCAAAGCACAAAACAGCACAGCTTCGGGTGAATGTTCAGGTCTTTAGCGTAAAGTATTCAGGATCCTTTATCTGGCGTTACAAAGATCAGAATATAAACGTAGTGTTGTCAAGTTTACATCTAGAGCAGTGTTGTCAAACTCAAAGTGGTGAGGGGCCACAATAGTTCATAAGAATCTTTTCTCGGGCCAAAGATGATGACATTTGGAAGCTTTTATAAAATTCTAAATGTGAGATTTCATCTTCATTTGAGTCTTACATAAGTTATCTTTTAACATGAATTTCCTCCTTTTATAAAAACTGTAGTTTGCAGGTTTTTGTTGGACTTGAACCGGTTTAAGTCAGATTTGAACTGGTTTTAGATGTATTTGAATTGGTTTTAATTGGATTTGAACAGGTTTAGTTGAATTTGAACAGGTATTAGTTGAATTTGAACAGGTTTTAGTTGAATTTGAACAGTTTTTAGTTGAATTTGAACAGTTTTTAGTTGAATATGAACAGGTTTTAGTTGAATTTGAACAGTTTTTAGTTGAATATGAACAGGTTTTAGTTGAATATGAACAGGTTTTAGTTGAATATGAGCAGGTTTTAGTTGAATTTGAACAGGTATTAGTTTGATTTCAACAGGTTTTATTTATCTTTGCAGCTAAAATCAAATCCATTTAAACCTAGTGCCAAAAATATCACTTTCCAAATGTGTTGAAGGGCCACATAAAACACTGCAAAGGGCCGCATTTGGCCCCCAGGCCTTGAGTTTGACATGTGTGATCTAGAGGCTTCTCAATGAGATCACGATAGAGAATTGTCCAATCAAACTAGTCTTGTGTATTACTTCCAAAATGATAGACATTTGCTTTGATTTTAAATACTTTCTTGTCTGAGATAATCATCCAAACTCTGGTCACTTGGACTGACAATATCCTGCCTCAGGGTCCGGAAACTAAAACACTATTGTTATGAGTATCTTCATACAAGGCAAAAAAAAGTAATAAAAGTAAAACTGTTTCTCTAAACATAACTACTTCCAGAGACAATTAAAGCTTTTCTGCAATATTCTGTAATATGACCAACTCTGTCCTTCCCGAGGGTATTTTATTGTAACTGGACCAGCTCATTTCACCCATTTGTGTTTGGTTGAAAAAAAAAAAAATCAGTTTAGTTTTTAAAATACAGTGTTTCTTTACCTTTAAGTAATGTTCTATTTCTCCATTTACTGACTACTGTTTACATGTAGCATTAGCTCTGTCAGAGTCATGTTTGCTTGTTGGCTCCAGGACTAAACATACAGATGGATGTAAAAATGTGTTTTTATTTACACTAATGGCCAGATCCATTAACGTCGTCAATGACCTCTTTGGATCCACAGTGAATAGTGTTTAGTGTTGTAGTCAAAAGAATAAAAGCTTGTGTAATCTATGCTCTGCCTGATGTTGTTTACATCCACAGTGTTTGACAAAAAGCAGAACCAAACACAGAACCAGGTCACTGAACAGATTTGATTGTTTTCATGTCTGAGATGAAGGAAGCTTTGTGTCATTGTGATATTTCACCCAATAGCTTTTAAATAAGTCGAGAAAATATGCCGTCAACAACTTGTGAAACTAGCTGCTTATGGCTTTTACTTTAAATAATCTCCAGAACAGAAAAATAAAGGGAAAAAGTCATTAGCAAAGGCCTAGTTGTTTTGCAAAGATTTAAACCCAGTCATAATCTGCAGAATAACATTTTCTTGGACTGTTTTGACCTTCTCTGTAGTTGACACCAACCACATTAATCTGAGACCTTTTTAGTTAGCTCTGAATGAATTGCATTAATGCTTACTCTCAGCCTTTAGCATTTACATTTTGCTTAGTCCAATAAAACATTTTGTACAGTCTCATTAAATAGTGCAGTATTTTCAATAACCCGCCCGCTCATTTCTGAGTGCTCGGCCGGCTCGGCCTCAGATGCTCTTTCCTTTCTACAAATCTTCCAAAAAGGCACCTGGGAGGAACATGTCTTGCACCACAGGGAACGAGAACTTTCTGTAATGCTCCGTCATTTCAGTCTACAATAAAATCCAAATTCAGCTGCTTTTTGAAGGAGCACACTGAGCACATTTACATACCGACAGAAAGAGAAGAACAGGAACTCGCTCAGACTTTTCTCACAAAGCATACATCCTGCATATTTTTCTATAAGGAAGTATGTTTCTCATGCTATTGTGAGGTAAATTAGCATATCCTACAATAAGAGGGCTTTGCAAAAGCTTCAAGGATGTGTTGTGTTATTATTTTACATTTCTAATACTTCACAGCATCTACAAAGAGTCGTGATTGCCTGCACTGCACTTCTGCCTCACACTTGGACACATCCAGTGCAGAGCCCTATAGAAAAGCACCAGAAATGATAACATTCATGTGGATTCATTTACATTATTACTGTTTTAATCTTAAAGACAGTTTAGGAAGTCACATACACAACAGCACAGTGAAGGTTAATTAGGCAATAAACATGGGCTTTTGCAGCATAAACTATTGGCTGTACAGGCTCTAACAGTGATGTATGAAAGCAGATTAATGGTCAATATAGCAGGCATCATAAACAATCATTAGCATCTCGGTTTAGAGATGTTAGCCATGTCTCAGACACTGATTGATCTCAGACAAACCTCACCTGGAGGAGCTCTCGTTCCTCTAACGATCCACATCTGATCCAGGACACCGGCTCTCGGCGTCTTCTCGGGGCCAAAGCTGGTGCTGTCCAAAAAGACAGAACTTCAAATTTGGATTACTCTGATCATACAACAGTTTTCCATTTTGCCTCAGTCCATTTTAAATGAGTTTTGTTCCAGGGAAGAAGCACTGTTTCTGGATGTTCTTGTTCTTCTTCTTGTTCTTCTTCTTGTTCTTCTTCTTGTTCTTCTTCTTGTTCTTCTTCTTGTTCTTCTTCTTGTTCTTCTTCTTGTTCTTCTTCTTGTTCTTCTTCATGTTGAATACAAATGTTTTCAAGTGTTCAGTCCAAAAATAAACTTCAAAAATGTAGATATACTTTAGCTATAGGTTATACTTTAGCATTGTTGAATTATCATTACATAAAGCCTGATGTGTTTTAAACAAGGTCTTATAAAACAAGGATAATAAATGTGCCTTTATATGTCATGTAAAAGTGCATATTAATTATCCATGTTTAAGAAATAATTGCAGAGACAGCGCTGCTCATTTCTAAAGTAAAACAGGAAACAAAACATATCCAGAGGAATTGTAGCGTGCTGAGAGCAGAGAGGGATGGACCAGGTGCAAATATTGCTCACAAAGAGTCCAAACAGAGAAGGCAGTGTCAAGCACACGGAGCGGGGCAGAAATATTTAGGCGACTAAAAACAGTGGTGGCATTAGAGCCCACATCCATCACAGAGGAGACTGCTCTGTTTGTCTAAAGGAGAGGCATGAGAGGTGTGAGCAGACTGCAAAAATACAGCTCTGTGCTCAGCCGTCTGCACCAAGACAGACCTCGCAAAATCACACCCAACACACATCTCTGTCTCCAGGGGTTCTGGACTCCACAACTTCTTACCTCAGACACAGAGTTGGTTCTTTAGATTGATTATTAAATATATGTTGAGACTTAAGTTACCAAATGGGTTTACTTATATTATATTAACCAACACGGAAAAGTAAAATTAATCCAGAGCTATACCCAAGGCTGAACCAAGACAAACAAAACAAAGGCTAACCCAGAATTAAACCAGGAATAAACCACTAAAAGGGCAATAACCAAGACTAAAACAAGGTTGAAACTAGCACAGTTAACTCAGATTAAACCAGGTATAAACTATTACTTAACTAGGTCAAACAAACAAGAAAAATCTAGGTATAAACTACAACTAAATCAGAACCGATGCAAGAAAAAACAAGACTAATTCATAACTAAACTGGGAGTTCAGGCCTATTTATTCTACTTAATACTCACTGCTTATTGGATGCACTGCTACTACAATTAAAAGTCCATTTTCTGATTTATTTTCCCTGTTTCATTTAGTTTTTCAGTGTAATCTCCTAAAGTTTATTGTAACAGGAATCATCTGAAAAAATGAGACCTTAAGACGTGATCTAGTCTTTATAATGAAGGATTTTAATAGATGAGAATGATCAGTCCACAGCAGGATTTTGTCCAATCACAGCTCACTTCAGGTAAAAAGGAGCGCTCCCATTGGTCGACACTGATGTCAACAACGAAGGAACAAGGAAATAAACCAAGGAAATGTGTTATTCTGTTGGAAATATGTCTTATTTTACAGAGAAACAGGTTAAAAAAGATAAAAATAGAGAAATAGCAGCAAATGAAACATGGATAAATGTTGGTGATGCTTCAGTGTTTAATGAGACAGACATAATTACAGGATCACTACAATCTACAAAGATAAACTACAAAGATAAAAGTTTAAGGTAAAGCTTTAAACTTTTTTTTTATTTTATGCAATGTATTAGTATTATGTACAGTTTTACTTTTTTTTTTTAAATAAAAGAAGCAGGAAAGGTGACCTGACTTGACTTGCTTTAACTAATCCCATCTTTGCATTGAAAACTTTTTTTTTTTTCCCGTCTTACTTTCCAGAATCTCTTCTCCCTTTTGTGTCATTTCAAAATAACTCCCAGTCCTTCCTGTTGCTGCGGTGAACGTCTGGCCCCGTCCAATTACTGGGTCCGTTCTGAGATACCCCTCTCAGAACGGCGGTCGACCTCGGGCTGCGTTCCTCTTCATCACCGCTGCACCGTCTCGGCTCCGGGGGACGCTCCTTCATAACTCAATCCCTTTTTCATTCAACCACTTCCCATGGCGAGCTGCCTCCTGTCGGGACCAGAGCCAAAGTTTATTCCCAACATCTTCAATATATTCAATCTTCTCTGAAGCTTGAGATTTCTTCTTTTTTTTTCGTCTTAAGTCTCTCCTGGTTCGGTTTTTGAAATAGTACATCTAAGTGAAGCTCATGGGAAGAATATGGTCACAATGACATGTATTTTTGAACTATTTGTGTTTTCTTATATAAACCACACTACAAACCAAACTCACATCCAGTTTTCACCAAGGACTTCTGCATTATTCTGTTAAATACTATGTCATAAGTAAAGTTCAGGCTCAAGCTGTTGTCTCTAAATGTCACTGCGTCACAAGTGAACGTCTGGATGGTGCCATTAGAAATGCATTTGTTCGGCCACAGTGGATCGGTGATCATTAAGGTTTCTGCTTCTCTGAATTGTGTCCAAAGCCCACAAATTAAGGCAAAAAAGGTTTGTAATTAACCAGGAGTCCTATTGAGAGATATATATTTTACTGTATATTCATCTCTTGAGGAGTCATTCTCATCCTTTAGACCAGAGGTGTCAAACTCAAAGTGGTGAGGGGAATAGTCAATAATAATCCTTTCCAGGGGCCGAAAATGGAGATTAAATATTGAGAGATTGTATCTTGAACAGGTTTTAGTTGGATTTGAACAGATTTGAACTGGATTCAAACAAGTTTTAATTGGATTTGAACAGGTTTTAGTCAGATTTGGACAGGTTTTAGTTGGATTTGAACTGATTTTAGTTGGATTTGAACAGGATTTAGACAGATTTGAACAGGTTTTAGTCATATTTGGACAGGATTTAGTTGGATTTAAACAGGTTGTAATAGGTAGTGGTAGGTTAATCTTTGTAGCAAAAATCAAAACCATCTAAAACCTGTTCAAATCTATCTAAACCTGTTTGAATTTAACCTAGTGCCAAAAATGTAAACTACTAAATGAATTGAAGGGCCACATAAAACAGTGCAAAGGGCCGCATTTGGCCCCCGGGCCTTGAGTTTGACATATGTGCTTTAGACTTTGAGGCAAGGTTCACTTTAATGGTTAATGAACAAACTACACTTCACTTACATTTGAAACTGCTAATGTCAAATCATCGGTGTTGATTTGTACACATTTATTTCACAGTTTACAATGGACAGTATATGTATAGATTAATAATTTTGATGCTATATTCATTTAGAGTCACTCTGCTTTCTCTGGAAGTCACAAAAATGCATCTTAAACTGCTTCAATCAAAGTCTTGAACGTCCGAACCAAACTTGTCCAGTGTGTCCAATGATTTAGCAGCACTCAGAGGTACGGGGCGTGTTTTAGGTTCGAAGAGCAGCAGTTTTACTTTAACAAACGTAAACAACATGGAGCTGCTCTGATTGGATAAAGCTGTAGATCCAATCACTGACCAGGTGTTTATCGAAAGTATCTGCCCTTTTAAAAACTCTTAACAGGAGTCCTTCCAGATGATACTGTGGAGCAGTGGAGGTCACCAGAGTCATACTGAAGCTATTTTCTTGGAACCATTGACATCGAAACACGTCAAAGTGTGTTTGTGTAAACAATGAAACACAGGCAGAGAACAGACTGACGCCGTAAGAGCAGGGTCCACTGTGATTTCCACTTTCATCCCAAAGTCTTCCTCAAGGACAGTTACACTTTACACATAAAACCTGCAGTGTTTGACTTTTTTAAATCGAGGAAAACTGTGTCATACAGTAATAGCTTTGAAAAAAAATGTAAAAAATCTTGAAAAAACAAGAGCCTTTCTTAAGCGCTTGTCAACTTTGAATCAATTGTGACAGAAATTCATAGATTTTTTTGGAAAGTGTCTAATGTAGTTTAAAAAGGGAAACAACGTGAAACATGCAAAAAAGGTGGAGATAATTACAAGATTGATCTGAACTCAGAGCTAAAAGTGCTCTTTGTTTGTTGAACTGGTTCTGTTTTACTGCAGCTTAAAGAGTGTTGCCTCAAAATGAAATCCACAACACTGTATTAACTCTGACACTACAATATAAAACATATAAATTGAAACTT
>CM072151.1:2582287-2626594 GCA_036850595.1 Rhyacichthys aspro
AAAAGAAAAGGGAATTTTAAAAGTCTAATCCTTGTAAGTGCCACTGGCTTTGAATAATACAATAGACTGAAAGAGAATACAGTTGAGGCCCTTTATTTAGAAGATCACTCACTCTTTTCGTTCAATCCATTTGCACTATTCCATCTACACAGTCTATACTCCACACTTTATCATATTATTTGAATCCATGTTCACAGATGTATATATTTTCTTAATTATTGCAAAGTACTTCTGGCTAGTTATGTTTTGTTGAATTCCATGTGTTACTAAAATGCAAACTAAAGTTCAAACCCACCTTTTTCTTGTTGTTTTTTGCTTTTTTTCACATTGCTCCTTTACCTCATCAGATAATGACAGCCTTTACGCATCAACAGAAGATGCCCTGGTGTGGTTTAAGCAGCAGAATACAGAGACGGTCTATGACTGCGGGTCTAATGTGTTTGATGAGAACTTGTTGGACAGTTTATGTTGGACATTTGGTCATTTTCTTTTCTCAAATTCATGCAGAAATCCTGTCGTGTGCCCTTCTTTCCACTGAGCTTGTGATTGTGTGACTTTGCAGGGAGTTTGGCCGCTGGAAGGTGAACAGCCTGGCCCTGGAGAGACAGGAGAACAATGGCTATTCCTTGCCTCTGGACCCTGAGTTTCTCCAAACCATTAGGCAGCTGGGCAGGCGGCCCAGTCTCACCGCCATTACTGACAACATTATTAGGAAATACGGGACCCACTTCCTGCTCTCTGCTACACTGGGAGGTAAACACACTATCTTTATTTCTATATTTTTATAAGATGAAAAGAAAAGTCATAAATTTCACTTTTGGACATACTTTACGTTGGAGGTAAATGTGGTGCAGCCCTTTTCTAATGGTCTCCATTTCTGCTTTGGTTGATGACGAGTCAGTGACCTACTTCTTTAAAAATGGTTAAAAATGGTTGTTTACTCCCATTTCAGAAGTGCAGACAGGTGTGTAAAAGAGCTCAGTGAAGAGTTAAGATTTATTCATAGTTATAATAATAATGGCTTCTCACAATTTTGATCACAGCGTCTTTAATTGTTCGTCCAAGACCAGCGTAAGACGCGATAAACCACAACTTTATTTAACAACTAACGACACAATCACACACGGATTTCCATTTCAAATAAATAAAAACAAATCAGAATCAGCTTTATTCACCAATTAAATTAAATCTAAACTGAAATATCTGTCCTAATTATAACACCTTCAGTTCCGTGTTGTGTGCCTTATAAACCACCTGCTGTTTATAATAAGATTCACTCTTCATATTTTAATCTGCTGCAAAGAGATATTCCAATAGTAGCTTCTTTGATTTGGGTCGATTGGTTGTTTCTGAATGAAGAGATGCCCAATATACACCAAGTTGGCTGCAGTATCAACACTGAATGATTTGCTACTATTATTACAAAGACAATTATTGCAGAAATTGCACCAGGCATTCACGTTTTTGCCAAATAATTTAGCCAATCGGAGTTTTTAATCAAGTCAGAGTCAGTGGCACCAGTAGAAGTCTGTCTAGCTCCACCTTTATTTGGTCATTTCCAACATTTATAAAGCACAAAAAAAAAGCTCCAGAACATAATGCCACACAACTCTGCATCTGTTCATGTGTCTGCAGCTTGTTCCTGCTCAGTTTCAAGAAGATTTGTAGTAAAGCATCCCAACAATTACCCTCTTGTTAAAGCAGAAGGTGATATGGAACAAAAAGGCAATCAATGTGAGCTTTTATCCAGCGACCGGCATCGGAAATGAGAGTGTGCTGGATTAAATGTATGTAATTAGAGACTCATTTTAGTTGGTGTATAAGAATAAACTTCACAAAAGGTCTTGGTAAAGTCTAAACTAAAAAGCACTCGACTAAATGCACAGAATCAATAATGAAATATTCCCCTTTTGCAGACATCTCAGTTTTGTTAATGATCCAAATACTTACTGTAAAGCTATATTTAAAAAAAAAAAAAAAGTTTATTCCATCAAACAATCTCTTCTGCTTCCCACTAAATATACCTAGCTTCACCAAAGTTTGAGAACTAAAGCTCGATAGTTTAAAAAGTTGAAAAGTCACATACAGCCAGTGTCATCACAATGAAACACCATTTTGCATTTATGAAATCGTCTCTTGATACTGTGCAGTCCTAATCATCTGTATCCACAATTACTCTCTGTGGAGGAAAACGGAAGAAAAAAAAAGAAAAGAAAAAGCTCTCAGTATTGTCCTCTAAATTGCTTTGGCTCCATTAACGAGTATCTTCTTCAAACTGAGGACATGCTTCACGTCTTGCAGTGGCCTCAAATAACTCTCCAACCATCACTCAAGAAGACAGCACCGAGACTGGGACTTTATTGGCTGCTATAAAATATAACGAATTTAATTAAAGACAATAAAGCCCCAAAAAAACAAGTGTATTTTCCCAGCTGTACGGTCGTCTAGGCTCATCGTCAACACGTGAAGACTATGTTTAGAGTTGTAAAAACCAAAGTGCCAAATGCAACCTCTGCTTGGATAACAATAGATCTGAGCGTGTTGTTGATTCCCGTGGCTATGTGCCGCACGATCTCCTTCCAGCTCCTCAACTGGTCCGTTTCATCTTCAGTCTCTTGTGCACAAACACTAAAAAGATGAAAAGACGAACCAGTTCATCATCTTGTGCAAAAAAAACAAACAAACAAAGCAACACCGCAAAGGCTAAGTTCGGCCTGATATCCCGTAGCCTCTGATCGTGTGGGGCTAGCTTTGTGGTTAAAAACAGAACAAAGAACTGCTATTTCCATAAATTAATCATTAGTGAAGTTTTTCAAGCCTTATTTCTCTTTGTGTGCAGAAAAACATTGGTCCTAATATGTTTCTGTTTTTGAAAACTACAGCGGTTTCTCCAGGAGTTGCGTTTCAGCAAGCAGTGCATATTTCAACATCAAAAGGCAATATATTTTAGTCAAATCAGATTGCAACATTTTTTCTAACCCAATTTGTATTTGGAAAACTAAATAATGTCATTGTGTTGAAGTTGAGATTGATTTTAAGATCTTTTAAAGCCAAGAAAAGCCTGTAAATTTGAGCTAGTTCACTCTTTTCCCACGTTTCTCCAGAGAATTGTATTTTTTTTTCCAAATTAACTGTTCAATAATGTTGTTGGAGCAGATTTTACATTGATCTTTCACTCTTTCAGTTTGTCAATAGAGAGTTTTCTTGCTCAGTTCGGTTTGTAATGTTGCAGGTTTATTATTCAATGTTTGTTAGAGTTGATGGGAGCTTTGTGGTTTTATGGCACAACAAATTACTTCTCTGCATTTAATCCGTCCAGATCTTATGCCAGGAATTATTCATGTTACTAACCGGAGACTACAATATGTGTTTTTTTTGTTTTTTTGGTGGGGGAAACGATTTTAAGATCATTTTAAGAGCTATAGATATTCAGATGTCTCCAAAAAAATAAAAATAAAACTGAAATGAACTAGCTTCTGTCACAATACAAATCTAATAAATAATAAATAAAAATGAAAGTTGTAAAATGGAATAAATGAAGTGGCATTTGAATTAAGTTCCATCATCTTTTCTCTTAATAATTGCTTTATAAAACCATTCAACACTAATTCACTAAAATAGCGTTCCCCAAAGTCACTTTTTACGTTTCATGACTCTTTCATGACACTTTAAATAAACGGTATCTTTTTCTTTGTCCACTCTGTAAAATGTTGGAGCTACTCTTGATTTCAAATAGACTGTACATTATTTACAATTTAAAATATATACTTCTGATTTAATGATGTAGATCTCTATGTCTTTAAACCTTAAGATGACTGTAGTGTGGCTCTTTTTTCCCCTTTATTTCTCCCATTGGAAAAATGTATACTCTGCATTTGACCGTTTAAATAAAGCAGTTCGATCTGTGGGGGGCAGTCGCTGAGAGGACCCCCGGGGGTCCTGGGTCACAGTACTGTTTAAGGATTAGCTCTTAGTATGCATTGATTTCAAGGTTAGTGGGAAAAGAGAAGACTCCCATCTAGAAAAGGCCTGTCCCGCCGCCATTTTTATTGACTATCGTCGGCTGTGTTTGTTTATTCTAGTCATGTTTCATTGTCCAAGTATCAGTAAACATTAAGAGATGGACGTTCTGGGTTTCCACAGGAGAGGAGTCACTGATGATCTTTGTGGACAAGAGGAAGCTGAGTCGTTCGACCGATGGGAGCGAGACTAACGGGACGGCGGTGACTCTGGAGACGCTGCACCAACTGGCCGCCTCGTACTTCATCGACCGAGAGAGCACTCTGCACAAACTGCACCACATCCAGATCGCCTCCACCGCCATCAAGGTACACCTCCAACATCTAAACAACCAAAGCCAAACCAAAACCAACAAGTATGACCTAATGAACAATACCTTAAAGTGCATCATTACATATTTACTTCAAACATTTGCAGTTAACTATAAAATCTAATGTCATTGATTGTGCTTATTTACAATAATCAGACGATCTGTGTCAAACAATTAATGCACTTTTAGGGAAAATTAGAAAAGAGGCAAAGCAAAGTGCATAAAACTATAAAAATGTGACTCTGGGAACGGCTTTTTGTTCAAAAGAAAGATTAGATTTGATTAGAATTGCTGCTTTTCTGTGGATTTGTGGGATGTCGATCCGTGTCTTTTCTCTCAAATACATTGTTGATGTGGCCGATTGATTAGACCGGCAACATCAATGAAACTAATGTAAAAGGTCTTGTAAAGCTTTGCCTTATGGGAAATGTACATGTACTTCACTACAGTAACAAACAAACAAACACTTATGTCCCATTTAGTTCCAAAACCACTCCTTAGTCTCTTATTTATGGCTTTATCAAACAGTGCAACATCTGTTTTTTACACTAAATAAAAACAGAAGCAATAACCTAGCCCATAAACCACTAATAATACTTTAAATTAATGCTTACGGTAGAAAAAGAGAAGTATTCTGCTTTCATTTGTATTCACGAATACGTATAAATCAGTCAAAGTCTTTCACAAAGGGTTCATTTTTGTGATGCACCAGAGCATTTTGAAGAACTGTCACAAACATGCCTTTAGTGTTTTAAATTGATTAAAATGAGAAAACTCTTTGCAGCCCAAGCCACTGTTGGAAAAACGATCGACTGAACTGAAATACTGACACAGCAGTTACTTAACCACCGCAGACGTTTAGAAAATATTAACAATCACTTACAATCACTTTAATTATTATTTCTATTTGACATGATTACACTTTACCTTTATTGTAAATCATGGTCTGGTGTTGTTGATTAGCTCTCACACAAACAAATTAAAAAACAGACAGATTGAAGCAGCTTTAAAGTAGACCCTACAATCATCAGGTTTGAAGCAGGGCAATCATTTTTCATTTTTCACTGTGGAATTAGTTTAGTGCTTTTCATTTGAGCATTGTGCCTGCTTCAGGTTTGTTTCTGTGTTTTTTTGTGTTTGGTCAGTGAATGTCTCACACACTTTTACTGAAATTAATGGAAAATGTTCACGTTAATAGGGACAAGGCCATTTCAAAAGATGATTTTGAAGATGGTTTTTAGAGCTTAACCCAAATAGTGCCAGTGACTGAGTGTTTAGACTAAATAGATCTACAGCATTTTTTATTTGTATTTTTTTTTTCCTTTTTTTTTATCTCCTAATTTTACACTATTTTCTGTCTATTTTGTCATTATCATGTCTCAGATTCAGCTGAGAAATAGTTATTCTGAATAATAAATAAGTAAATAAATAAATAAATAAAGTTCAGGCTGATGGCATGAGGCTGACAATTGCTATGTCCAACTTTATTTGAAAAAATACAACAAAAAAAAAAACAAAAAAAACTTCATTAAAGGTCCTATATTATACTATTTTGAACATTATACAGTGTATTTTGGATACATTTAGGTTACCATATCACGTTCTGCAACATGAAACACACAATAATGATCTTATACAAGCGGTTTGGATGAGCTCTCATCATGAGTCCAAAGTGAACGGTCTGATTTGGGGCTGTCACTTTAAGGCTCAGCTCTTCCGTGTTGGCTCCGCCCACTTCCTGTCTGACGTCACGCTAGACATGCGCGAACTGCCGCTGGAAACAGACTGAAGTAAACACGGTACATCATAGTAATACTTTTTCAGCAATGGCTTTGAGAGTAAATGAGCCGTATATCTTCGACCCAGAGTCTGACTCTGAGTTCGAAGAACATGAGCAAACACAAAGACCTCGAAGGCTTCTACAAGATGTTTCTGCTTGGTAAATGAGAAACTATTTATTGTGTATGTTTCTATGGTGTAGCCCGTAGCATAGCGCGTGTTAACTGCTTCTGTTTATCGGTGCACATGTGGAAATGACCGTACAATGCCTACTGAAGTTGAGAATGTATGCTGCCTGGAGACTCCTAAGGAGCTGGTGTGCAGTGTATTGAAAGAACTATAATAAAGTAGCCTAGCAATATGTAGAGCTATGCAGTAATACTTGTTAGTAATACATGTTGCTGACGGTAAGTAAGCTAACACAGTAGCAGCGATGCTTCTCTGTGTCTGAGCTGCAGAGCACCACTTGTTGACAGAGGGGCAGGAGAGAGGGGCAGGAGGAGTGTGGAGGAGCACTTCCTGGAGAGGAGTGGTTTATTTCACATATTGACGTCATTGCGTGAAACAGGTCGTTGAAAGGACTGTAGCTCAAACTAAATAAATTACTCAAACATGCGCGAATGAAACAAAACACAACTTTGGGTATGTGTTTGAGGTAGAAACAACGTTAGAACATGGTTAAAAGCTCAGAAAAGTCGATTTAGATTTAAAGGGACCTTTAATGATTTTGAAAAAGACAAAAAACACGTAAAATTTTACGTGTTACTGTTTGCACAGGTAATCTCTTTTGTAAATGCACTTATTGTGGATGCATTTAAATATTCTCTCTGCAACACTTTAATATTCATGAGCATGCATTGAGTTATAATTTTATCTCCAAAGTTGCCCCTGTGTATATTCTTTTTTCTTGCAGCCAGTGTTTGTCTTGCTGGTCATTCTTGTGTAACGCCAGGCTATGCATCTGAAGATATGCTTATGATGTAAATATCAGCCTGTGTCTTTGCTGTTTAGAGCCTCCGGGGGTTCATTCATCACTCTGTCAGCCCTTATCGAGCCCAATGAATAGAATCGGCTGAGTTCGCCCTTCGCTCCGTTCGCCGAATTATCTTTGCTTTGTGTAGAATCTGATTCTTCACGTGGCATTAATTTGTTTACACTGGCTCCCGGTAAACAACAGATTAACGTCGCAGAATGTAGGTAATATCAGAGACCTGCACAAATCCTCCGACGCGAGACGTGGCGGCGATCGGAGTTTGCACGAGTCGCGTCGTCGTGAGTCGCTGCAGCTGTTTTTGAGCTGATAGTTTTGTGATTGAACGCAGTAAACATTCAAAACCTGGGACGAATAAACAGTGAGTTAGTATCTCTCATGTATTTACAGTGTATGTTTTAGATTAGATATCAGGTCAAAATTAGAGCCAGTTGTGTTTTAAATATGTTTTCCTCCTGAGGTCAGTTTGCCCAAAAAAAAAAGGTCAAGTTTTAAAAGCTTAAGCGAATGAATAAATTAAGCTATTGCTATTATTCCATTTAACTGACTGGACTCATTTTAATTTAGTAATTGGCTTAATGGCACTTTAATGCTTCAGGATAATCTCTGATACATTTTCTATGTCGGTCAAACAAGTGTGTCTCAAAAATCTGTTTAAATAATTCTCTCTGTTATGTGCTATTTTTGTACAGATATAAAACATCAGTGATTAAAGGAACTACTATCAGTACTGGGCTATACGTTTAAAGTCGTAGCAGCTATCACAACTATTAATCTACTTTAGTGAATCAGAAATAAATGCTAAACTGAGCAGTAGCTGTTCGTATACACTGTTACTACTCTTCTCTGAACAAATTTTCCTCCGTAATAACACGTCAAATAAAGGCAAATAGCCCTAAAATGTCATTATATATATCTAATAAAAGGAAAAATACCAAATGTCTGGGCTCATTGTGGTTGAGTGGATAGCATGGGCTTTTTATTGCTCGTGTGCACCAATCCTTGTGGTTCCTACATTTATCACACGACAAACTTTGGCAACTAAAGCGTCACAGAGGTTTAAAACATCTCGAGTTTATGCAGGACAGTGTAGAGTTTGGTAATTGCAGGAAAACAAGGACATTATTTGTTAAATGCTAATTGAAAAAAAGCAAGTAAAGTTCAGTTTTTCTGCTTTTGTTATTACTTCTTTTCCTGAATTCAATAGAGATTTATTGTCATTGTCCCGTAACAAACACTGAAATACAGTTCAGCAGATCTCTGGCAATAACCCTTTCATAAAATAACTGCATGAATGAATTGTTAGCCTGGTCCAATGAGCTCCCTTCTATTACTTTATTCCTTAAAGATTCTAACAGCATCAAACTTAAACCTATATCCAATTATTTACACATTCCCTTTTGGACTCTGTCTGCTTCAAATGCCCAAACTGTATATTTATCATCATCTGCACTCACTTCTTCTTATTCATTACTTTCCTTTCATTTGATATTTTCAGTGAAATGCATGATGGGTAAAGCATGTTCCTTACATTGTAGAACTACACATTTAGCAAAGACGCTCCACTGGAGAAGCCCGAGTACAGCTCCTGCAGTGAACCATCTTAAACCACTTGCCGTTTTTAGCCTCAGCCCATTTTTCATTGACTCACAGATGCACCTCTCTTCAGAAATATAGCTGTACATTCTCTAAAGTGAATTGGCAAAAACGGTGTTGATTTGGCAGTCGCCGCTTTAAAAAAAACAAACCCTGCAGTCTGAGATAAATCTAGACGAAGCCTCCTGAGTACATTTGTTTGTGAGATATTTTCAGGTGACTGATGCTAAAATATTTACAGCCTTAAATCATCAAGGTGTTTTCGTTTATTTATTTTTTTAATTTTAGTTTTTTCAATGATAAAAATGGATGCCAAGACAAAGCTGGCTTGAAGAAGGTCCCTGTTTTTAGGAGATAAAGAATTAAAATGGTGGCACCACTTGTCTTGGAGGCCTTTAGAGGCAAGCAGTGGAAAATAATCAAAGAATTAGATTTCTACAGCTCGTGGTCGACATTTTGAGAAGATTTAAACCATTATATTGGACGTAACTACATCTCACACAAAAGATTGTTTCCTTCTCCCTCTGACGTCCATTAGATTTATTTTCTGACTCTTGTCTCTTGTGGTTTCCCAGAAGAGGAGTAACTTCCATTGTTTTCTGTTGACAATGAATCACAAAAAATCAATGTGATTGTTTTCAAAGTAAATGTGGTCCTTGGTCTTCTCAAGTCACACCTTCACAAAGTGGTAGAGTAGTGTCAATGCTGCATAAAAACAGACTCTGATTATAGTTGTTAAGGGCAATTAATCATTTGAAATGTGTAAAGAGTTTTGTGTAAAGGTTAAATAAGTAAAAGATGAATACAATGCTTATTTTGGCTGATTTATTACATTAAAAATAATCAAAAAAGTCTAAAATAATTCAAATTCAAACCACATTTCTCTCATTTTTTTAAGTAATCTGTGGAACGAAAAGAAAACGCATGAGATGAATAATGTTGAGGCAAAAAAAAAAGTCTGATAAAATATGCTGCAGGCTTGTGTTAGGGGCAATTGAGACGAACATATCACATATTTCACACCTAACACAAGGTCTATCGATATAAAGTCTATGATTGGAGCAGAAGAGGCAGGGTTTGGCCTTTAGCCCAGGTTCAGGTAGCAGCTGCCAGAAAGGAAACGGCGTCCCGATCGATGTGCTTACCTTTGATTTGCAGCCGCACTCTACTATCGAAGATTCATTAAAGTAAGTTGGGAGGAGAATAACATTGATGAGGAGGGGAAACGGTGAGGAAATGTTTGACCCAATTTGCGGCGTGAGCCTTGAGTGCTCAGTCAGTCATGGAGCAATTCATTTGTCGAAGAAGAGAAGAAAAAAAAAAACACAACACTGGGCTCCGAGAATCACATAATGACTGCTGTGAAACACTTGATGCAGGAAAAACAAAACTAAGAAAAAAAACATTACAGTTACGCAGAAAATGCTTGACAGAGTTCACATTCCTGGAGATACAGAGGTGAGTTTTTAAAAGTCTAAACATAATGATACAAAAATATTTATACATTCACCACTTTCTCGTTGGGTTCTGTGCTGCAGAACTGAGTCAAACCTGATTCATTTTAGCAGTGATGTTATTTTAAGGCTTTACTGTTCAGGTAAATGGTCAAATACAGACTTGTTTAAGCCTAGCTCAAACTGGTGGATGCTCTTAAAAAGGCGTGGCCAAACCGAAGCTGATTATCTGCCTTGATTCTGGCAGAAACTGATTTTATTTCGATTATCTTGGCAAAAAAAAAACCTAAAGAGAGGGACAGGTGTGGAGCAAAAGCATAAGATTTGGTAAAGATCCATGTTATTTCTCCCGAAAATCCAACACATTATAGATTTATGCCATTTGTCATTAAATATGCATGTGTGAAATCTAAATGTGATCCACCACGTGACATTTTAGACATGTTGGAAAATACAAACACACACACAAGAGAGACGGGGATGAATAAAACCGTTACTAAGATTTTGAGGCAGTCGTTAGCATAAACAACTAAAAAACAGAATGCTTTGTCATTTTGTCGCCCTGTAAGCTGAATAATTCATAAGATTTTTGAGGCTCATTATTCAGAGATGAGGATGAATGGTCGTCTTGCATGTTGGCAACCACTTTAACCTTTAACGAGATCTAGAGCCTTCTATTCTTGACATTTTGTGTGCACTGAATTTCTAATGTGTGCGTTTGAAGACGGAGCTGGTGGTTCTAGTCAGATTTATTATTGTTAGGCCTTGTTTAAAGTTGAATCTAAGTGAATCAGATTTGGTCTCTTGGCTCATCTTTAAGGTTTTGTTTTCTGTGTAAGAGTCTTTCTCAAGAGTAAACATAAAATTGGACACAATACTACCTCCACTTCCTTCAATCAAAGCCTATACGTGCTCCTTCGCGTCTTTCCTCTCTGTTTTCTTGTTTTTCGAAAGCACAATGTAATCATTCCGGTGCCGTTCCCTTCTTCCTGCTCTTTCTTATTTACAGTTTATGTGCTTATCCCTCGACGGTTGACATTAGAGCGTAAGCCGGTGCAACAAAGTGGTCTTAAAACATGCGATGAAATCCTCTGAGCCACGAGTAAACAGGCGGAAACGTATCTCCGATGCAAATGTGGATTTCCACGTGCGCTACGGCTCGGCGATTAAACCGACGACGATTCAAGAAGGTGCTGCAAATGAAGCAATTTACAAATGAACGATGGGTTTCATGAAACATTAATGCCGTCGTGTAGTTTTTTTTCTCCCGCAGCAAGTGCAAAGTGCAGCCATTTGAAGTCCATTGTTACTCAAACATGTGACAACAGCAGCTCGCTAAGTGACGTTTTAATACGGCTTCACCGGAATTATTTATATGAGATTCGCAGCAGTAATGAATCTTTATCGGTGAAATGTTCAAGCCGAAATGCTGTTTTTAATAATATTAAAACCTTAGATTTTTAAATAATGCATGTGCCTTACAGCCATGTGTGAGCGTATTAACAGAATAAAGGCTTTATCTACGCTTCGCTTTAACACTTAAGAGTCATGATGAATTTTTCACTTGTTATGAGAATATTCTTTCCCTAGAAAGTCCTGAATCAGAAAATAGTTGTTATTGATTAGATTTTTGCTTCATTTATCACTATTTTGTAATGAATCACTAAACGATTGACTGTCTGAATATGTGTGTATGATCAGTGTGAAAAGGGAGGGTAGTTTGTTGCATTTTGTTGTTTTTTGTGGCAGATTTCATGTCCACCCTTCACAGCCTCCTTTCTACAGCCTGAGAGCACCTTTAGTAGCTCTGCAGAGACGTCTCATGTTTGATCAAACTCAATGGAAATGGAAGCACCACAGAAAATAATGGGATTTCTGCTTCGACGCCGTTTTACATCAGCCTTGAACACGTTAATTGGGTCTATTATTGCTACTGTTATTCTTTGTCTTATTCATAAATGTAAAGATTTGACTTTACCCAGATTTAATCGAGTCTGAAGATGACACCACTGGGTTTTTTGAGTTTTTCCTCTGACCCTGATGGAGAGTCTAAGGTCTAAAGTTGTCTAGTTCGTCCTGTTTGTTTATTTTTGTTCAACCCTTTGAGGTAATTGTTGTTGAGATACTGAGCAATAGAAATAAGACTGAACTGAATTAATGATTGCACTAAGATTAAACCAAGATGACAACGGGGTTAAATGAAAACCAGGTCTGAACCAGGAATAAACAGCCTTGGCAATGGTCTAAACCAAGACTTATTCAGGTCCAAACTTGGACTACATCAGAACTAAATGTGGGACTGAACCTTTACTTATTTAGTGCTAAACAAAGGCAAAATCGGGGCTAAACTAGCACCAAACCAATATGTTAGACCTCAAAAGAGTGTCTCACAGATCACATCATAATCTTTTAGTCTCTGCTCAACTTTCCTTTAAAGGTTTCCAAAGTAACCAATAACAAAACACATTTTTTACTTTTAAAATGCTTATTCCTTTTGTATATAACCATTATTCACTTAAAGCCCATCAATGCATGCTATATATAAATGCATGCCATTTACCAATGCATGCAGTGAATTACTCTTAATTATTTTATAGCTTTTATAATTATCTAATGACCTTGCTCCATTTAATGTTCAGGTTCCCTCAGCTCCAAAACTTCTAAGTGTTTCTAAATTAAAATAACATCCTTTGGTTACAATCTGAGATGTTCTTTTTTATAAACCTTAAATCATTGCAGTATTTTGATGATGTTTTTTTTTTACCTTTCTAAATAATCTTTTAACCATTCACAAGGGCACATTTTTGTTTATGTTGTGCCTTACTGATTTCATTTTCTGCTCTGTTAAAAGTCAGGGCCGAGATAGAAGAGCATTTATCTCCATACGTCACTGGGTTTCATTTCCACGGTTCTTCTGAGTGTTCCTCTCAGGTGTTTGCTCTGGTCCAGTTTGCTCTAATTGCTCTGTTGGGGTCTCTCTGTGTATTCATTCCGGTGCAGAGCTGCTGGTTCTGGCAAATGGCTGCATTTATGTCGTGTTTTTCTACCTTTGTCGGAACTGAAGGCTTTTTATAATAAGCTTTCATTCAAAAACAAAGGCAGCCTCACATTCACAACCCACTATTTTGCCCAATGACACTTTAACAGCATGAACTGAAGGAAGGGAATCGAACTGCCCACCTTCTGTTTATCGGACGACCTTCTCGACCTAATGAGAAACTGTCACACACCAAAGTTTGTTCTTGGAGTAAATTCAATCATTTGCGACTCACAAAATCCAATGCATTTCCATTAAACCTTTTGTTTAGGTCTGGGTTTTATGATCTTTAATTAATGGCATTTTTACAAATAAAAATCACAAAGTTTTGAATATAGCATCAGTGGTGTCTTTAGATGAGCCTGTGAACAAGAAAATACTGTCATTTGTCAAAAATAATGTGTTCAGATAAGAGTTTAAATCAGTGTATACATGTGTATTAATACGTCAAAGTCTATAATCACTACTGTCAAACAGGTTTTAAAAAAAATAAATAAGTAAGTAAATAAATAAATAAGTGGGTAAGTAAATAAATAAATAAATAAATAAATAAGTGGATAAGTGAGTAAGTAAATAAATAAATAAATAAATAAGTGGATAAGTGAGTAAGTAAATAAATAAATAAATAAGTGGGTAAGTGAGTAAGTAAATAAATAAATAAATAAGTGGGTAAATAAATAAATAAGTTGGTAAGTAAATAAATAAACAAGTATGTAAGTAAGTAAATAAATAAATAAATAAGTGGGTGGGTAAGTAAGTAAATAAATAAATAAATAAATAAGTGGATAAGTAAATAAATAAATAAATAAGTGGGTAAGTGAGGAAGTAAATAAATAAGTGGGTAAGTAAATAAATAAATAACTTTACAGTAATGAAATACAATATAATATATTTTATTTTTTTCTAAATATAAACATGCAATTTTAGAGAGCATTGACTAAACTATCTCCCTTTTATCAAAAATGCTCAGTTACATAAATGTTTTTTTGTGTAGAATACTGTTGTCACATTTGTTCCTTCCAAATAGGCTTTTGCAATAATAATAATAATAACATGGACAGGATAAGGCTGCAGTGTCCTGGTAGTATCAGGTTTTGTATTTTCTCTGTGGAAAATACACATCATCA
This sequence comes from Rhyacichthys aspro, assembly GCA_036850595.1. Lineage (NCBI taxonomy): Eukaryota > Metazoa > Chordata > Actinopteri > Gobiiformes > Rhyacichthyidae > Rhyacichthys > Rhyacichthys aspro. The sequence goes on from CM072151.1 coordinate 2,596,602, forward strand.
GTTCGGTGTTTCTATTATCTGCCGGTTCCCAAGGTTGTAATTTACTTAATAATAGTGGTCGACAGACAGCAAAGGTACATCTAACAAGGACAGAGAACACAGCGAAAGGCAAAATGAGATTCTTAAATGGTTAGACTTTTAAAAGGAGCCAATACCTTTGCTTTCAGAACACCATCCTCCATAATCTCTGGGGCAGGGCTATTATACAGTTCATGGCAGTAAAGGTATAGTCTTTATAAAAGGTTCATAAAGACAAGAAAACTGTTTTATTGTGTGAGATATTTTTAATAGGCAGAAATTAAGCTAAAATGTATATAGAATTATAAAGATAGTTTTTTTTTAACCAGTAGCTTTGATCTTGATCCTGTCTGTCTCCTGTTCTTCCTCCTGTTCTGTCACTTTCTCTTCCTTTAACTCTTTCTCCAAAAGTGTCCCATCATTATTATTTGTTCCATGTGTTGTGTACAGTCTGGAGTTTGGTCTTTGTTGACAGCATCTAATGCAGACAAACGTGTTTTAGATTTTCCTTGTATTGCATTTCAACTTGTATTGGCACACGCTGGCTGTAGTGTTGTTCCACGTGTTGAACTAAATCTGTTCAAACATCAGTTTTTGCAGGAAATCAAATCATTTCCGTATCCACATACCTCAGTTCTGATTCGAATGCTTTAACTGCACATTGTATTGTATTTACACAATATCTTTTCTTAAACCACCAGAACTTACAAACTGGAGTGAACTACAAATCTGAGATGCACATAGAGTTAAAGCTCCAGTTCATGATTTTGTTTTGTTTTGCCCCTGACTCCACTCTCCTCCAACAGCGGCGGAGTAACCTTTACTGCTTCCTTTGTTTAAAAAAAGATGAAACCAGACAATTTTTTCACCAGAAAACACTAATACGTTAAATCAAATCTCTTTGTAGTTTACTGTAGACTGTAGTGATCCTGTAACACTGAAGCATTTCCAACATTTATCCATGTTTTATTTGCTGCTGTTTCTCTATTTTTATCTTTTTTAACCTGTTTCTCTGTAAAATAAGACATATTTCCAACAGAATAACCCATTTCCTTGGTTTATTTCCTTGTTCCTTCGTTGTTGACATCAGTGTCGACCAATGGGAGCGCTCCTTTTTACCTGAAGTGAGCTGTGATTGGACAAAATCCTGCTGTGGACTGATCATTCTCATCTATTAAAATCCTTCATTATAAAGACTAGAACACGTCTTAAGGTCTCATTTTTTTCAGATGATTCCTGTTACAATAAACTTTAGGAGATTACACTGAAAAACTAAATGAAACTGTAAAAAAAAATCAAGTAATCCCTGTTTAAGTGATTTTCCTTGAATTGCAATAATATCACAGCTTGATTTGATTTGGGAAAACTGTATTATTTCTACATTACAAACAGAAAATACAAATGAAACTTTTATAGTTTGCATATTTGGCCTGGAGACCAATGCGTCACCATTTCTATATTTTCCCAGTTGCTTTCTAAAGGTGATTAATTTCATAGCAGTAATGGAAATGAAAGAAAAAGGGAGGAAATGCAAATCAGCCAAAGACAAAGAGGGCATGTCTGGAGGGAAAATTCATTAGAATAAGATAAACAAGTCACGTCCGCTGCATGTGTAGGCATCACAAAGTGCTTATTCTGGGAAAGCCTTTAAGTGCAATTAAATGTTCCATTAAACGCAGCTGTTAGTTATTCCAACATAGTCAGCACAATTATGGTGTACTCAATTATGCCGCATTAATAATCCCTCACCAACCGATCCGTGTCATTTACATATCACTTTTACAAATAACTTGGGTGTTGTTCTGTTGTAGTTTTAGCAGAAAATGGCTCGCGAGGAGAGAAAATTCACAAAACTGATTGCGTTTTTTTTGTTTCTCGGGGTCAGTTTTTGATGAAGACGGCTGACTTCGCACATGCTCTGCTCCACTGGGCTCTTTTTGCAGATGGTCTCATTGCTATGCATAGAAAAGCCCATCTTTAGATTTGCATTCGGTCAATTTTCTCTTTAAGTTGGACATCTGTCTGTGTTAGAAATTAATCTGCAGCTCCCTACGGACGGAGCTGGGATTTTAATTAATTGTGTTTTACCGCGTCAATAATAAAAAACGGATAATGACTTTAGTTTTTCATCTTTTTGGACTGATGCCTCGTTTGCTCCAAATTGATGTTTTGTTTGGAAATGGTAAATTAGAGCAGTTTTTTTTCCGACAGATGAGACTTTGGGGTTCGGACAACTCCTGCTTGTGTTTGTCCATATGTCTTGCTCCATTTTCTTTGACCTTGGAGTGTTCAGAAACAGATGTGTTTGAGGCTGTTGTTGTAAAAAAAACAGTTTTGTTGAGTTAAAAGTTAATGCCACTCGAGGTCTGCCTACTTCTGAGGAAAACACATCAAAACTGGTGCCGTACTGCTCTGTAATCTTCAGGAACATGTCTTTAAATGTGGACTGTGGATGATGCATGTGACATTGTGTAGTTTTGTTCAGGTTAGCGTCTTGAGTCATTGCGCCAAATATGTCAAAACACACATATGTACCGTATTTTTCGGGCTATAAGGCGCACTTAAAATCATTAAACTTTCTCAAAAATCGACAGTGCGCCTTAAAATCCGGTGCGCCTTATGTATTGATGTGTATTGTATGTTTTAGCACGACTTTGGTAAGCTACGGAGCCGCAACACTTGATGGATTAGCGGAGTATTGCGGCTACCGTGGTCAGGAGCCTCGCGGAGTGATACGTACTGTACTTCGACGTACCGGTAATATGAAGGTGTGTGTATAAGGATCCCAAAATGGCACCTGTTAAGAGACATGCTTTCGAAGAGGATTTCAAACTCAAGGCTATCAGTCACGCATTAGATTTGTGGAAGAGGAATGAACTGAAAAAGTGAGCGTATTGTTTTGTATTTCATGTCTTACAACTGTCACTGTTGGGAATCATTTGCGTAAAGTTCGATTTATCTGACACACGTTTTGTTTCACTTAACGCGCCTTATGTATGAAAATAGACATGTTCATTGATAATAATCGACAGTGCGCTTTTTAGCCCGAAAAATACGGTAGTTAAATCGCACATTTCTGAAGTAACAATAACTGGTTTATTGACTGTTGTGCCTTCAGATCATCATCAGATCAGCAAAGTCTGACCTCATCAATAATTTCTCAGAAGCAGCTGCTCTTTGTGTTGTGTCAGTGATATTATTGTTGTTATTGTCATCCGTTAACTTTCGTCCAACCACAGCTCGCTCCAGTTCTACTCCAGGACCAGTAAACCTTGACTATCTTTGTAACCTTTTGTTGGATCATGACATGGATGACTGAGAATCTCCACAGACATGTTACTGAAGTGGAAACAAAGGTGTGACTGAGCGCATTTCAGCAACTGAGAGCAGGTCTAGTCCCAGTGAATCCTGGGCTGGTTTTGTGAAATACCTCGAAGACACAGGTGAAGCTTTTAGTTAAATTGCGTCTGAATACATGCATCCCCAACCTGTTCTACTCTTCTATTTTTGTTTTATCTTTTTTTTCCAGAGGGTTTTCATTGTTTTGCTGGATGTGGATTTGCTTGTGTGCTCAATTTGTTCCGGGATTTTTTGTAGCACCCACTTACAGTATAAGAGACACGTGTTTATGCAGAAACATGCATAACACATTTGAACGAGGCAAAGAGAAGGTGGACATTAGGAGGATTTTCATGCAAACATTTGAGATTTACAGGTTAGATTGTGTTTGATTTTTATTTATTCGTTTTCCATCTTTTAGAAGTAGGTAGTTTTCTTAGTTGAAGAACAGCATGTTTTCAATAAGGCTCTTTAAATGATCAAGGAGACCGTGTGATGTGATGTTTATGTGTTTTCTAATGGACACACTTTTCCTCTCAGGGGAGAACTGGGAATATAAAAACTAACAAACCACTCAAAGATTGATTTGAAAGGAAAACAACTTTTGTGCTCACAGTGGTACAAGTCTTCTTTTTCCTCTTGGCTGAATCCGTGTCGCTGTCATTAATCCGGCCTGGAGTCGTGGTTACTTGTATTAGACCTCAGGGATAATATTAAAGGAAGACATGGTCACGGCGTTTGGCAATAATTCCTAAGTGACAGCGGAGGAGATGGATTTCCCTTCAGGTTGGCAGTTTTTCTCAGCTGCCCCAGAGCTTGGATGCATACGCAGCTCTAAATCAAGCTTTTGTCAGGGATGATTGAACTGAGGCTGTGGACAAAGCAAACACGAGCTCAAAGGGAAGGAGATTTTACAGTGATGAGTTTTATCACTTTTGGTGCAGTGTTCTGTGAGGGAGACGGGCCCTAGAGTCTAATGGGAATTAGCGGCACAGGGAGCTAACTTGGCTTTATTAGATCAGATAAGTGCAATATATTATGAGGGTGAGTGGAACTGCTTCATATTAAAACTCTTCTGTGTGTTAGATGTGTCTGTAGACTTAGATGTTGGAACAATCCTGCTGCAGTGAATGAGAAATACTGTTAAAGGTTACATGGCAACATCAATTTAAACTGAAACCTCAATCAAAAATGTAAATCTTGATCAAAATAATGTTTCTGAAGCACATTTCTCCCCATGTCGTTGAAGAGTTACAGTTTTCTCATTTTCTTTGGCCCAGTTTTATTTTATTTCATATATTTATCAAAAACATTAAGTGTTTCTCATGATTTTAGTGAAATGACATTGACTGGGTGCAGTTCTCTACAAATCGGAAACAATTCTGTCCTAAAGAAAACTGATTATCTGATTCTTTGCATAATCTTCACAACCTCAAGCAAAAGATTTTATTTAGATTTCACAGTCTGACTTTACATTTCTATTTGCTTAGACCCCTCGAGGTGAGAGGAAAAAAAACACCAGCCAAAGGATGAGATGCCTTTGGATTTGGATTGAATGTTTTGACTAAATTTTGAAAATATTTTGCTAACACTTCCAATCGGAAACTTATTTAGTTCTGATGTACCATGGAAATGTTGTCACAAATGCCTTTTTAAGTCTAAATGTGGTTTACAGAACTGTTTTATTCAATCCTTGAAAACACTTTAAGAAGCTCTTCAGCGGTGAAGCGGTTGGTGTGAGAAACTGATTTGGAGCAACTCCAAACACTAAATATCACACGTTTGTCCCTTGTCCAGTGGAGTCCAATGGAGAGGGTTGATCAGGAAGTTTTTTTGGTGTAAAAACCTGAACATGTGATGCTTCGCTGTGGCCACGCCTTAAACACAAGCAGACAAGAAACATACTTAGAGGAGAACAAAAGAGGAACATGTCATGAAGAAGAAGAAGTAGTAAGAGACTCCCTTCAGCTCTCTCTGCAGCACCTATGATCTCCACTCAGGTGCTACTGAAGAGGCCTGTTGTTGAATCATAACCTATGACTCACTTTGGAGAAAAGTAGATGAAAGTTTTTTCTTCTTTTTAGTCTTGCCTCTTCTGTCTGGTTGTGTTTTCCCTCTAACCATGTTCTCAGTATCAATATTTAATACAGAACAACAGTGCAAATAAACAATTTGTTCTGGTATTGAAGCAGAATAACATTAAAACCGCATTCGAAACTCAAATAAAAACACTGAGTTTGAGCGGTGCTTGAGTCATTCTGTCTGAACCAAAGGATTTTTTTTACTAAAATGTGGATAGAACAGCCTCATTTGGCCTGTTCCTTTAGATACAACTAAGCACTTCTCTTCACTGTAGTTTTGGAGTCTCTCATTTGAGACGTGTTTCTAAAGTGTTAGAAAGTTGTGGGAGTGCAGCGTGAATCAAGGACATTGTGGTGTTTGCTGTTTATTCAGACGAACTGTGGCTTTTAAACAAACCTTGCAAACAGCACTCGGGGCTTGAATATACGTGGCCGGCTTGTACTCAAATGACTCCTGTCTTGAATAAGTTTAACAAATGGAAGAGTATTTGGTCTGAAGGAGCGCTGGTTCATATGAGTTCACTCCTATACATCCATTAACTTGAGATTGCCCATTAACCCCATGTAAAGTTAAATAAAATTCTTATCTAATACTTTTATACATGCCATCCACCTCAGAATTTGGACTCGATAAGACAAGATAAGATAAGGCTTTATTAATTCACAGGGGAAATTACTTACTTAATACAAACTAAGTAGAGAATTAATAAAAGTGTTATAATTTGAAACTGATCCCATGTCCAACAGCTTCTGAGGAGTGTGTTACTTTGGGTTCTTGAGAGAATAAGACACGACGGCAGCTTGTATTTTTTACTTACAATTTGTTTACTTTACCCTAAAAGACATTCCTCTTTCTGTTTGAGGGTCAGCTCCACTCATTCACTTTGCAAAATGGCTCCGTCGGACCAATTGTAACTGTCTGTCCAAAGTGGTGTGGGCTTTATGCGATGCTTCGTTTCTTTGTTTGGTTATATGTCCGTCCAATTACATCAATAGACATCGCTGACGCTGGTGAATACAACTCGAATCCACAGAGACCAGGCCAATTGTTTGTTTAAAATAGAAAAAGAATGAGGGTGGCTGGCCACGTAAACAACAGCACAGCAAAAGGGCTGCAAAGAAATCAAAGATAAACCTATATCACTGTGATACGGTGCAGTTTATTTCTGAAGACTGTAGTAAATACATGAGCCATAAAGAAAGTAAGGCACAGAAGCAGTAAAAAAATGTAGTGAACATGTTGTAATGCAGAAATATTTACTCAACAATTCGGTTTTATTCAATCACTTTATGTAAATGTGGGTCACTATAACAATATATTATGAATAAACATAACAATCTTAAACAGACTGTACCACATATTTGTTTTTCTAGTTGTGAAAATACTGCTGATAAATACTGTCAATTCAATCACGTAATGTTTAACGAGGAGGAGATAATTGCAGCTAAGCTAACGCTAAACTCTAAACTTCAGTTTGGTCAAATGGATTAGTATTTTGGAGGAAAAACTGGTCTGGTTTTATTTTTTAATAAAAGAGAAGCAGGAGAGGTCCCTAGACTGATTTTGGAGGAGAGTCTGAGACAGGGACAAGAAAAGAGAATAAAAAAGTGGAGCTTTAATATCCTTAACTCAAAGAGTTTCTAACAGTTTTCAGAGACAGTCTGTGAAAACCATATATCGGAAAATATTTTTAATAATAATATTGTTAATCTGTGGAACTCTCTCATAGGCCTTTATAACAATAGTTGGTGTAAAATTAACCAAAGTATTTTTCACAATAATTAGTCAAGATTTAGCAAGTATTGGATTCATTACAGAATGGATTAGCAAAACATATAATATGTATTGTAAAATATCCGCATATGCAGTAGTCATCTTCTGAATACAGCCAGTTTCTGTATATTACCACATACTCTTCTGCAAAAGTCTGAAATTCAACAATGTCAGTCAAATAGCTCATCTTCCCCTTCACTCTCTGTCACTAAACCACTTGTTTGCTCATGAATTCTCCCTGGACTAAAGAAACTCTAACCAAATACATTATAGTCCCGGCTGCTGCAGTAATTTAATAACCTCTAGTCGCAATATTTTACGTTTGTTATTCTCCGGTGGAGCCGTTTTACTCCTCTCCCACAGACATGACTCTTCTCTGGGGAAGCATTCGAGTTGAAACCCAGCCCAGGCTGCTCCTCCAACAAATTGTCATTACTTTTGCACTTTATACTTTCACTCAGCTTTTTTTAAAGAGAATAAAATTGGTGACAGGGCTGGTCATGACTGAGGTATTGCCACCTGTAATGACACATTTCTGGCTCCATTGTTCTGCATTCAGCTCCACTGCATGTGCTGCTAAATTGCCGACATTGACTCACACATCATGACTCTGCTTTGTGTTTTGTGGCAATGCAATCATTTAAAAAGCAGCAGGAATAAAGAAAAGAACATTTAAATGGCTTGTTTTGGAGAATAGTTGAGGCTAACCATTTTCTTTCTTTCCACCGTTTGCTGTATACAAAAATAAAAATGACACTAAAGTAAATGTTGAGTTGAGGCGTGTAATGTGATATTAAACTAAAGTCAATCTAGCAGCACGACAACAACACGAGGGTTTTGAAGGAGGCTTTTTTTCCCCTTGCACTTCCAATCAAGGTCACATGGACAATTATTTAAATGATGATATATGTCTTCATTGTTTACTGTTGTTTTATTGCTTCTAAGCCCATATTTTGTCTTTGAAAAGCACCTGAACGTTGAGCAATCCTCTTTCAATAATGACCTTTTCTGTTCATTTCAAAGATGAACTGTGACCTCCTTTGCTTTTAAATAGACATCATTATAGTCAACCCATAACAATACAAAGATACAGAGCAATAAGTGCACATTTAAAGCAGGTTGAACTTCGTTTCTTTTTTCCATCCACCAGCAGGAATTGTGTTAAATTAAACTGAATGTTGGTTTGTGAGTGTCTGTCTCCGTGTTACTGTGGATTCTCTATGGGCCGTGTGAATTGCTGAAACCTGTCCCTAGAGAATAAATATATGAGTGAATGGTTGTTTGTCTGTTTGTCAGCCCTGTGGCTAACGGGCTAGTGTCCAGAGTGAACCCCGCCTCAGGCCTGAAGCTGCTGGGATTAGGCCGCTGTCAAAAACAAGTGGAAGAAGATGAATAAATGAATTATTGAAAAAGGAAGTCCTATACTAGATCCTAAGGCTTCCTCTCACCGGCCAAAGACATTTATGTTCAGGTGGCTCATCTAAACTCATAATAAAATGAATCTGAGCGTGATTGTTGCATGTTAGTATCTGTCTTCACGGTTTATGTCGGTGTACGTCTCTAAATGATAGTTCTCTGATAATCTCACCATAATCTAGGTCTGAGATTGCTGCGATAGGCTTCCACTGCAGCAGAGAATGAATGAATGATGAATGAACTGGACACACAGCTCTATCAGAAGGAAATGTGTCCAAATGTTTAACACTTCTTGGCGTCTCTGCAAAGGTGCAAGACTAGAGAGCGACCGTCGACTCAAACGACGGCTCATGAGAAGCTAATCGACTTATTTTTCTTGTTAATATTTCTCAAACACTACATTAGTAATTGTTTTTGTGTTTGAATGTCCATTTAAATGCATTAAAATAAGACAAAAACATCTGCTTTGATTAAAAGAAGAAAAACAACATTTATATATTATTCCATATTGTCTGTATTATATACATTATTTCTCTGACTCTTATCTAGCTATTTTTGGATACATGGTTGTATTTTTTCTCTTTTTTTGCCACACATCCCATCACAAACCACTAAGGACATGATATTGACCCACTTTTGAGCCAGAACCCGTCGCTTTAACAGAGCCGTGTCTACATTGTCCGATGCGTACGTTTAAATTCTCCTCCAAGACTTAAAATATATCTGTAAATGTTCTTAAAAACGTCCATTTATCAGAGATGCTGCTGCTAGCGCGGTGTATTCCTGTAATGTGTTACGAAACTCAATCAGAGACCGTGTGAATCCTCAGGCGCATGTATAATTGAACAGGACATGCTTACGTTGGCGTCACAATGGCTTTTAGCATGTTACGGCTGTCGGAGGGTATTGTCGAAGGTAAACACTTTGCGGAGATGAAGCTGACAGATGACACTGCTCTTCACTCATTACCCTTTACTCCTGAGAGCATTATCCCAACTCAGTTTCCAACCCGGACTCATTAGACGGAATACAATTTGCAAAAGACGTGTAAATAATGCGTAATACGTCTTCCTCAAAGCGCTGTGCTAATCTTATTCAGAGTGATGTTTATTCTTTTTTTTCCTTACACTTTTCTTGTATATTTAATGCCATTAGTGCTCTCTATTCCTGAATGTATTGTAATGTGTTCTCTCTCTGTTTACTTTCTCCCTTTAGGTGACCGAAACAAGGACAGGCCCGCTCGGATGCAGTAACTATGACAACCTCGACTCTGTCAGCTCCGTTTTGGTTCAGAGCCCCGAAAACAAGATTCATTTGCAAGGTTGGCCATCCATAATTGAACTCACACCAATTTTTGATGGAATTGTCACAGTGTCGTTTTCTGGCGAGCCCATAACGGCAGCATGAGGATGTCGCAACGAATTAAGCTTCAATCACTCTAGTATTTTTTTTTTTTTTTTTCTTCGTAGATGCTCGCAGAGTCGTGAAGTGAGTCCCAGAGAATAATGAATCTGAGCAAAAGTAGAAGATGTAGTACGTTTTAAAATGAAAATTTAAGTGATTCCCAGAATGTTGGATGTGATGGGTGCAACCTAGTCTCACTTTGTGCTTTATGTTTTGCCTCTGGACATACAAAAAAAACATTTAAATTATGTTAAATCTTTGAATTTTATTATTGTGGTTGGTTGAGGCTCTGGATTGGACATAAAGAACCCAACTTTACATCCATTTATAACAACAAACTGGTAATAATTGAGTTTTGATGTATATTGTGATGAATTGTGACCCCTATAACATCACAACTACACATTATATTAATATGTTTTAGTTAGTTTTAGTCAGATACATGGCTAACAATGTCAACACTGCCAAATGTAGCTAAAGGTTTCACAGGTACAGGTCAGAGTACAACTGAATACAGTTAAAGTCTTGTGTTTCACTGAGTTCACTGATGCTACTTCTGTCTGAGATTGAAAACATTCACAAATTAAATGCCCATAAAGAAGATTACCATATGCTCTTCAGAACGAGAGGAAGACTGCAGTTTGGGGTTTATTCCAAGGTTCCTGAACATTTCATTAGAAAGCTGCACCAATTTCACAAATGGCAAGGGTTTACTATTAAATGTTCCGAGTTATGTTTGTGCTCAAGTAATTGTTATGTTTTCATTGATGGAGTGCTGTACAAGGCCTCTATCAAAAAAGCAAGACACTAGCTTTGTTTTGTTTTTTTAAAGTGCATTCTCTTTCAATCTGTGAGATGTGCCTTATTTCAGAAAACAATGTTCTTTTTTTGTAATTAATGAATTCCTAAATCTTAGTTTGTCCTCAGTGATAGAAACAAGAATGGAACCTAAAGGACTTCTGTAGCCCTTTACTTTTAATTACCAATGTTATAATGGTGAGATTATGCTGGAAACCTATTTTTTCCTTGATGTTTTCTTTTATTCTGCTATAATACAGTTTCCCACAATGCACCTTTAATTAATTCCACCTGTATCATGTGCAGCCTGCCTCTGTGTTCATTCCGGTGACATTTGTCCGTCCCGTTTGTCATTGCCACAGGGCTCCAGGCCATCCTGCCCGAGTATCTGCGAGCCAGGTTTGTGGAGGCGGCCCTGAGCTACATCGGCTGTAATGAAGAGGGCCAGTTCGTGTGCCGGGACAACGACTGCTGGTGCCACTGTGCCCCCGACTACCCGCAGTGTAATTGCCCCGAGGTGGAGCTAAAGGCGATGGAGGCCAGTTTACTGCAAATTCGAGAATCTTGGAGCCTGGCCAACCAAGACTTTGAGGAGTCAGGTCAGTGTTTATCTGCTCTCATTCACTGACTCGGACTCTTTCGCTGATTGCAAATTACAGCTCATTGTTAAATGTGCCAATAGTGGAGAGACAAAAACGGAAAGGAAACTGTGGAGAATTACTCCCAATCTATGTGATGGGAATTCTTTAGTTCACAGTGGAGCCATTTAAAGCAAATTATACAGAAACATCCCTTCTCATCGTGATAAATGGGTTTTATCATGATGGCTGACAAGAGAATTGTTGCTTGGTTAATATTATGGGCTTGTATCTGTATGTATTAGAGTAGTTTAGGCCAAGACCAGACTAGAAACTAGAAAATGTCCAGCTTTTCATCCATTAACTAATTATAAAGTCTAGTTGTGGCTTTGGCTTGTTGTAAGAAAAGGCTGTGAATTTTGGCTTTCTACAATGACAACAACTGTGTCCAGCTCAAATCCTTGTTTCAACACATGCTTCTGCCTCATATTAATGTCCACACGCCCCTGTTAATTAATGCTTGCTCATAAGTGATGCTAAAAACCCTAATATTCTGGAAGTAGGAGGGTTCTAAATGCATGTAAAGGAGCACATCCATTCACTTCTTTCAGAAATCGGAGTAAATACCGACACATACAACACAGAACCTCTCATTTCTGATTTCTCTGGAGAAATTTAGCACAGTCACACCTTGCATCAAAGCCGTCCTTGGGTTTAATGCCAGGTCTGAAGAGGCACATAGTGTTTTTTGCTCCAAAACCAGTCAGAGAAGTTTGGTGAATGCTGTGTCAAAAGCAGTAACATGAACTTAAGTTAAGTTGTTGCCTGAAACAAGACTCAGTAACTACCAGGCCTTGGACTCAAGAACAAATCTATCTGCACAAAACTACCTTGAAGCCTAATCAAAAGGGATAAAGCCAAATCAATGCATTCAATCCCACACTTTATTATTACAGCTCAGTGAATTTGCAAGGCAAGCTGTAAAATGATGTCTTTTCCAATACGTGACATTTTATTATTCTCATGCGAGTGCTTCAACACATCGATGCAAAAATCCTGGAGAACCAATACTGTAATTTAGCTTCAGCTTATTGACTTGCAGCTGAACCCAGGCTCGAGTACAAACGTCAGGCGGCGTCTGGGCTCAAGACCGACTGACGCGTCTCTGTGAACCTTGTATTTACTCCGTCAAAGCGTCCGACCTCAGCCGTCGACATCCGTCATCTGCAATCTGAGCCTGTATTTACAGACGCCGCAGTAAATCTTAATATCCAGGAGAAAATGAAAGGCTTGTATTTACTGAGATGAAGTCGAACAGTCGCTCAGAGGAAACCCCAGAGAATGGGCCGCTGTTGCTTCATTAGTAAACTGTGAGCTTAGCCATAAAGCGATTTTTACGAGTTAACCTCTCAAATTTACTAGGCCACCGTCATGCTCGTGATAAATACTGTTTGACCCGTATTAAAGTGACCGTTATGCCTCATTTAGAAGTGGTCAAAGCAAGTGTTGGAGCCCCAAGCACAAACCATACTGCAGTTGGACACAGAAGACAATAAAACACAAAAATACCTCCTCTCTCTTTTAAAACTCACAATTCCTTCTTGTTGGATTCAGACTGTTGGCTCCTTCTTTCACTAATTCTTTTGAGACTTGTGTTTTTACCCTTAGCGGTCATTAAATGATAATATTGCTTCTATTAATATCCATTTTGCACTGCTTCCAGGATTGAGTCATTTCCACATTTTTACAGTGTGCCAGCTTTAACAGTGTAAGGTTATTTTCTCAGCAAGACACTTTGAATTGAATACTACCCAATACTGCATCAAATCAAGGCAAAATCAACTGTATTTTATATGTCTAAGTGATGCTGTACCTAACTCCCAAACTAATTAAACATTCTAAAAAGTAATTTAATCAATAATCAATACAAGTGTAATAATTAACTTGTTTAATTCGAGTCTTTCAAGCTTCGTTTACACTAGAAGCAAGAGACAAGTACAACATTCAGCTTGTATTCTGTTGGATTGTGACTGTTTATCACAAACAACAAAGCGTGTTTTACTTTAAGAACATTTCCTCTCGCTCCAATAAGGATTATCTATCATCTTATCGATCAGCTGATTGTAGAGTTTAGCTCCACCTTTTCCAAAACGGACCACACACTCTTGAACCTCTTTGAAGTTGAGACCGAGGCGTCCCCAAAATGGTCCGGTGCCGTTCCAGTGGAAATTATTTTGTTTTTAGTTTGTATTTTTAATTAAAGAAAAGCATAAATGTTTAGTCCATGGGTGTTGACATTATATAGTGTATTATTTATAATGCCTCTAGTGCACACATGTCAAACTCAAGGCCCAGGGGCCAAATGCGACCCTTTGCAGTGTTTTATGTGGCCCTTCAACACATTTGGAAAGTGATATTTTTTGCCCTAGGTTTTTAATCGATTTTATTTTTGCTACAAAGATAAATAAAACCTGTTGAAATTAAACTAATACCTGTTCATATTCAACTAAAAACTGTTCAATTTCAACTAAAACCAATTCAAATCCATCTAAAACCAGTTCAAATCTGACTTAAACCTGTTCAAGTCCAACAAAAACCTGCAAACTACAAACAGTTTCTATAAAAGGAGGAAATTCATGTTAAAAGATAACTTATGTAAGACTCAAATGAAGATGAAATGTCACATCCAAAGCTCTAGCTGCTCTAGTGTATTGTCATTCACGTATCACATGTAGGACTAGATATGTTTATACACTTTATATTTACATCTAAATCTTCCATTTTCTTTCCTCGTAACTCGTCCAACGTTTTGAGTGAACCTTTAAATTCCTTGTATCATCCTGTATTCATACGTATTCATACAGATCTTGATACAGTTTTCGTCGTGACTATTGTAATAGGATTGAATTGTTTAAACAGGGAGCACTCAAACAGATCTTAAAGTGACAGTCTCTTCATCAAAAAGTCACTACACGCTGCACTGACTGATTGATTTCCCCTTGCTTCAGTAATTGCCCTCTCTTCCTTTCAGACCATTTATTTTGAGTGGCAGATTTTTGCGTTTTGTTCATCTTATATTTCCCATCAGAGCCGTTTCTCTGTCCCGATTACGCAAGCTCCTACTGTAACCGCACACACACAACCGCCTCACTCATCGAGCTCTTCTCTTTGCAGCTGAGTGTGTTTTTACAGGCTTCAAACTTGTGCACGAGGCCAACTCCATTAGCACACAGCTGGCGATAACTTAAGCAGCAAGGTGCCCCAAGTTGCTGTATGTAATTACAAAGAAACAAGCCTGAAACCCTGGGGGATACACTTGTATATGGATTTACCAAAGAACAACTCCAGAGACATACATATTCATTACTTTTTCAATTAGGCTTCCACAGTCAGCTGATATTTGACATAATGTGTAGGGAGTGTTGTACTTGGTCTTAAGCTCAGGTTTGAATTGTTTTGGTCTCATCTCAGGCGTGAATGCTCAGTGTTTGATGTGTTTTCTCTTTACCAGCACTTTTTTTTTTTAAATCAGACTGATGTAGAGCTTGTTTTTAATATAGAATTATAGAACTTTGCGCACAAGACATGTTTTAACTCATTAGGAAACATTTGGCTGCACACGAGGCATCTAGACACATACAAAACATACTTCTTTTGTTTGTTTGGCTGCTTGTTTTTATTTTCACGACTGATCATTTGTTTTGGACCAAACAAGAAAGTCTGAAAATCCAGAGCAAACAGAAGAGCTGTGAAAGCCCTGTTTGTATTTTAAATGATCTCTTGGATCTCTTTCAGTGTTTCATAGACTGGTCTTGATCTTGACTCAGTCTTGATCCTTAATGACATTTACTACAGTGTTATAGTCCATCTTAAATCTCTTTTTGGCAAATTATTGTCTATTTATCTGTGCATGCCTGATTCACTTAGCTACAGAGCTGTTGGCCTCTAATTTGTCAAGCTTTTTATGTTTTTTCCAGTTTTACCTTGGCACTAACTACAGGCAACAATGATCCAGGGCTGATTATGACCACTTACATCTTTATTTTATTAATACTTCTACCTCCAATCATTAAAACGTTGGACGTACATCTAATGAGAAAGACTTCCATGAGCATTGACCAAAGAGATCTTCAGAAAAGTTAAAAAACACATCTTAAATTGTCATTTTAAATCAGAGTCCTGCAGGAGACTATATTACTCTTCTGGTTGTCACTCAAAAATGAAAAATGCAATAAGAGCATGTTCTAATCAGATGATCCCTGATCCCCTGACCACTGAACATCTTTTTTAATACACTGTTATATTAATATTATATAATCCACTGGCCACAAGGCACACAGAGAGTATAATATAGTCAGTGCATAGTCAAACACACCACACAGAGCTGGAGGATTGGATTTGTATTTCTACTTTAATCAACTGTTAGACAAGGGAGGCGATGCATTTATTATAAACTAATCATTTGAGAGTTAGAGGAAGAAGGGGCTAAATAAAGCTCTCGATGCAGATCATTAGCCTCCTGCCCGCTCGGTATTTTTAACGTGGCCACCCTCCGCTGTTGTTCTCGCTCCAAATCATGCAGTGTCCTCTATTTTTAAATCAAGGGAAGCGCTGGTACCTTTCTGGGTTCAGCCGCTGTCAAGATAATAATGTGTCAGAGAGTGGGTTTCCAGGGACCAGCTAACGTTGTCCTGGTGATAAAATAATGCTCTTATTCAGCCGTGTCTCGCTGTTTCTACCTCCTCAACCACAGTCTGAGCAAGTTTAGTCTTAAAGCCTGTACTTGGGATGTTAATTACTGGTTGTCCAATGTTATTTTAATCTATTTCCTACACTCTTTACATTATTTAAGTCTCTGCTGAACTACTGAAGTGTTGGGCCATCGCAAAATACGTTCTTGTCGCAAAACACAGTGCAGTTTTTGCGACTGGCCTCATTTGTGGGAGTTTCCATTTCACAAAGACAAGGACGAAGAGTATTTAAATAAGGCACACAGCTTCATTTACCATGGGTTATCAAACAATAGGGAGGACCTCCCCTCAGGGAAAAAAGTGCACAAAACAAACTCATTGAATAAAAGAATAACTCCTATTTAATAAAGATTCCTTTTTCTTTTTCCTTTCAGAAAAAAGGTTTTATTTAGATCAAAAAAGGTTTTTTTTAGAATTAAAAAAATTTTTTTTTTAAAAAAAAAAAATGCAAAAAAAAATTTTTTGGATTTAAAAATTATTTTGAATTTAAAAAGGTTTTAGTTGTATTTAAAAGGTTTTTTTTATATTTAAAAAGGTTTTAAAAAAACATTTTCCACCCCCTCAAAAAATTCAAAAAAAAAAAAAAAACTCATCCAATCCAAATAACAAAAACAAAAAAATACAAAAACATAAAAAAAAAAAAAAAAAAAAAAAAAAGGCCAAAAAATTTGCCCCCGGCCTTAAAAATTTACCATGATTTGCATTTTGCTAAATCATCAAATAGGACCAAAATTTTATGTAGAAAGAAAGCACATCTTGACAGTTTGCATCTGGCTTCAGTCAAGTCAAAATTCAGGAGGAAATAGCACTAGACACTGAACAAACATTTATAAAAACACAACAGAAGTGTGTGATTGTTGACAAATCCACCGCTGTAGCATTTTATTTAATTTTTTTACCGATGCCACACTTAAAAACAGAAGAAAAAAGAGAAAACTCCCACAACAATCACCAAGCCAATAACATAAATCATGTTTTTATATAAGGATTTAATTCTGTTCATTCATTAATGTAAAGATACAAGACGTAATAAAATATAAAAAGTATTCTATCATCAGCAAAAATCGTCGAAACAAAACACTTCTCATTTTTTCTTTTAACGACATTTCAAACTTTTGCTTTAAATTCACTTTCTATTTTACATTAACTGCAGTGTCTTTGTGACTATTAAATTCCTGCGTGTTTCTGGCCCTCGAGTGAATCTGGCAATTATGATCACACCTTCCCATCTTTTATTCCAGCGAGCTCACACTTTAATGGATAATCAATAAAGCAATTTTAGAAAAGTCTCGGGAGGTGTTAGCGTTTTATATGAACAAAGTTTCCTGAATTCAAAAGTGCAAAGAGGGTTAAAATGACCCCCTAGAGGTAGTTATGCAACAGAATGCGCCAGGCCATTTACTGCATAACAAGGCGTTTCTGTCTGTCTACATTAGTGCAATATAAGATCAGTATAAAGCATGATGGAGAATAAAAATACACACACACACAGTTTTACTCTTAATTACAAAGTGATTGGAATCAGAGCCTGCCTCATCACCTTGTGTCGTGTTGAAGGGTAACACCGTTTAATTAATTAACCCAGGAGAATGTCTCATTTAACAATGTAAACAAACCAAGGCCCTCCCGTTTAATAAACCCCACTACAAGCTGTTTAATATCTTTTTTTTTGATTATTTTACCGTCACATGTAACACACCTTGCATAATCACCAGGGAGGCCACTGACTCCTATTGCTTTTCTAATCAGACGCTGCTTTATCAGGATAATGTTAACTAATTACCAGCACACGTCCATTTTCTCATCAGTGTTACCCTTGTACCGATTTTCCGCACCGATCATGATTACGATGACAGCGATATTGTTATTGAACGGCTTTGAAAGAGTAATCGGTTTGTATGACAGCTTTGAAGCGGCTCTATAGGTCAGACTGAAATTATACTCCATCCCTTTTCTTTTACAGACGGTCTCCGCTGAATAATCTTGGTAAAGGCTGTTCATTAATGTGGAAAAAACACCCCAGCCCTGTATTTAGCTGTGCCCTTTTCAATTAGCATATGTGTCAGACAGTATCACTTCCAGTTTGGCCTGCAGCTATTATAGTGCCTCTGCAAAATGACTCCCCAGTTTGGTCAGACTAGATTAGACAAATACTCTTGATCGACTTAGTTTAAGAGGCTGAGATTTTATTCGTTTGGACACTCTTTGATCCCACAGTGGAATACAGCAACATCCTTAGCTCCAAAAACATGCCTGTCACCTGTTTACATTCATTTATATCACTGCACACTCCACATATATTTGTTTTGTGACTTATTTTATGTGATAAACGTTGGCTGAGCCCTTGAGTAATGTCTTCTAAAGTTATTTATATCAAGTGGTCTGCAGTATTTTTTTTTTTATGCTAATGCTAATGCTGTGCAGAGTTTGAGCTTGTATCTTATTAATTTTAGCAATTTTTTAACACTTTCCAGGATCAGGATATGACCCACCAGAGGGCAACATGAGATAGATGCAAATATACAGTACATTGGTCCGTTACCATTGGAAAAATATCTTATATCTATAAAACAATATGTGTCAACCAAGGCACACTTTGCATCTAAAACAGAGTTTAGTCAATAAACATTTAAACCAATTAATTTAATCATTATCAGGATTCATATTTTGAGGTAAATGTTACATAGAGTTCCTTTAAGTGGCCAAAATTAAATGGACTCTGGTGATAATTATTTGATGGATAATTAGATGTGGGTGGACTGAGAAATAATACAATATATGCAGTAAATAAATACAATATAGTGACATAACATTAAATACACCAACTTACAGCAGCACTGTGCTTTATTAAACCAACAGAAATGTGAGTGAAAGATGTTGGGCTTCAAGAAATAAAGTGAATCTTCCTCTGAAACCTTTCTGAGTTCGTTATAAATGCATCAGATTGTAGTCTTGTTGCTTTTTAACTTGTTTAGCAAAGTGCATCCATCAAAATTTAAAACACAATATTCGAAGATGTGCCACAAAGTGTTTTAATAAAAAAAGGGAAGGACAGAAGTAAGTAATTCATCAATTTCATCAACATTTTATCAGACGTTGATGAAAAAGCTGGCACAAATTTCTCTTTGTTTAAATGTTTAACAACTTTAACCACATTACTTCTGCTTCCATTTGACGTTTAAGGAATGCTACTGCTTTGTCTTTTGTGTTGGACTTAAGTAAGAACAGCTATAATTCTTTACAACATGATCCTAAGCCTTATTAGAGAACGGCAGAAGTCTTTACAATATTTTTTTAACAAATATAAATGCGTGAATGTGACTGTAGCCTTGGGACTAACTTTTTATGGCTCAAAATAAATCTTCACACATTAAAGTACAAACCAGGCCTTTCAAACTGATATTACACTAATCTGACTGAAAGATAATCAGCTATTAAACATAATAAGCTGCAAGAAACTCCATTGACTTGCTGTATGAGGTATTTTAGAGCCATTTTGGATTATAACGCAGTGGATTTAATAGATGTTGTAGTGTCTTTGGACATTTGAATCTTAAGAGCTGTGGTTAAATCATTAAAAAACAAACAGGGCTTATCTTCAGTGTTTCTTCTTCTTTTCTTTTCCAGATGAGTTTCAAAACTTCGTTCGAAAGCTGCCCACGTTTTACGCCTTGAACACGTCGGCCATTCAGTATTTCTGGAAGTCGGAGCCGGCCGTGCACCAGCGCTACAAGCAGCTGGAGCTCAGCAGCCAGCAGCTCGTGAGCAAGGCCCGGCGCATTGTCAACAAACTCTTCACCCTGAGCAAGAGGTGTCGCAGCCAGCCCAAGATCGTCATGCTCCGAGAGGTGAGAACCCGATAAACAGCCCTGACCCTTCTGTTCACGTGACGGTGGGAGTGTGGAAGTGTGGAAACGCAGCGAAACATGGGAAAACACTAAAAGCCCGTAGCCGCTCCTGAACTCTTGGTGTGAAAAGCTCTGTTCATTTAGTTTTCTCAGCTTGACACCCATGCTGCCGTAGAGGGTCATTAATCCACCATTGTCCTGAGAGTCTGTCTGTTTTACAAAGAGAGGAATAAGGAAGCAGAAAAAAAGTATTAGATTATTATTTCCCAATCAGAACTACTGCACATAAATGGTTTCATGCAAAATCAATCACAAACGTTATTAAAATACACACCGTTTTTCCTCATAAATTAGGTATTAAAGTGACTCTTGGAATAAAAAGGATGTTTAAATATTTCTACGTGTTATGAGTATTATTGGCCTTTACCATTCAGACATAAAAATCAGAGTTTGCATCTGTAAAGTCTGCATGATTCTGCAAAAATTAGACAAACTACAAACAGAAGACTCACACAGATATGACTACGTTGTGTTATATTTAATTAAACACAACTCTATGTCCCTCTGTGGTGAATACTTTTACTGTCTTCTGTGTGTACTGTTAGTTTTGATACAGTTTTGTTGTTACTTCATGTATTTGTCATTATAAACACCACCCTAAAGTAAAGTAAGTAAGTAAAATAATAATGATTGCCTGCTGTAGGCTTCATAATAAACAGGTTTGACTGGAACTAAGTGCTATTAGTTGTATTAAATTGAAAGGAGCATTACATAAAGAACTGAATTCCTTCTTGTGCATTTGTATTGACAAGAACAGTCCCAGTCCACCAGCCTAATTTAGATATTAAAGTACTAAACTGTGTCTGTAAATGTCTATAAACTGGACCGTGCTTTACCTCAGTTTGGAGCAGGACTGTGTAGTTTTGTTAAACCAATGACCACCTCCAAGTTTAGTTTAAAACCAAAGGGAAAATCTGAATCTGTCGATCAAAAAGTGTAAATTTCAAATCATCTTTTAGGATCAAGTGAGGAGCAAGGGCCTGTGATGTTTACTGAAGAGAAAAAAACCCCAAAAAACAGCTTCATATTCCTTACACATGAGGAATATACAATCTACCACACATTATCCCTGAACTCTGTATTATGCTAATCACATACACAATATATTAATGCTTGTTATTCAGCCGAGGGTCTCGTGGAGGTGAGCGGAGTCACACCTGACGACTCGCTCCAATCTCAAACCACTCATCTCTTTTTACATCCAGGAAATCAAAACTATCCTTGTGTGAAATTAAAGTTTGCTGTGTTTTAAAGAAATGCTGGGCTTTTTCGTGGAGAGTCCAGGCGGTTAACTAGGCCGAGATGAAATCATGCTCCATCTATTTTTGTATTCCGATAGGAAATTGTTGCTGTATAGTCTGGAGATTTTCAGCTTAGCAAACAGTAATATGATTATTGTTGGTACAGCTGATGCGCCCGGGCCAGATTAAGGGCTATTTTCAGTAAAAACACAAATATTTAATATCATTTTAATTGCATCCCTTGCCATGAATCAGCTTTAAAACACAAATACATTTTAAGGTTAATTTGATGCCATCATTTATAACATGTGCACTGTACAAGATTATATTTTATTCTCATGCTTTTGTCAATATTTGCTTCAAAATACATGTCCCGTACTTGACCCAGCATCTATTTCTATTTAAAAGTCCTTAGAGATATTTTTTTTAATTATTTCCATGTACATTTATACAGCAATAACAAATTATCATTATTAATATTTATGCATTTACAAAAACGTATCTGTGAGTACTTGATTAAAGGTACAGTATATGGAGTTAATTAAATAAAAAGTAATTATAGAGATTTGCATGTGTACGTTAACTTGTGACTCTAAACAGCTCTTGGTGAATGAATAAGAATATAAACGGCTGTCTGTCAGTGTCTAAACCCATTATTTTAGAGTAAACAAACATGGCCGACCGTAATCTTAATGTGCATTTACCTTTAATCAGAGAATAGAGAAAAGAAAAACTCGACTTTGAGCCTCATCCTGACGCAAATGTGCTGCAGCATTTTTAATATTTATTAATTCTGTCGTGTTCTTGCTGTTGTCTTTATGATCGTTTCAATAACTTCATTAAGGCCTAATCTGATAATTGGTTAAAAAGAATGAATTATGTAATATACTGTACATTAGAAGACACAGTGGGATGTCACTGGTGTGTTTCAAAATCAAATGTCTCCTGCGTAAAAGTTTGTATCGAGCCACTGAAAGTCTTTACATAAATATAGTTAAAGACAAACTAGCGTGAAGTGGCTAAGTATTAAACTTAAATTATTCGACAACAGAACCATACTCATCATTTGAAACGTGATCCGGACCGAGTTTCATTTCTGGTTTTAATCAGATGCAGGAGTGATTTGTTTTAAATGCATTTTAAATCAACAATTAAATATGGTTTGGGGAAAATGTACCAATTTTGCAAAAGAGACTTGGATGCAGGACTTGGGTTTTTAGGGCTAAACTGAACCTGAACTAAACCTGGACTATTCAAGACCTGGACCCTAAACCTAAATCAAGACTAAGCCAAAAAAGAATTAAATGAAGACTAAACCCAAGATTTAAGCATGAATCCAAAACTAACACTAAACCAGGACTAAAACTTACATTTAAGGAACTAAACTTAGAACTGAACCTGAACTAAACCAGGACTAAACCCAGATGTAAATGAGAATAAAAGCCAGGACTAAACCCAGATGTAAACAAGATCAACCCAGGAATTAAACGTGACAAACAGGAAATAAAGTGTGGATTAAATAAAGCCAAACCATCAATGAAATGTAGTTTTTCATTATGCCATTTATTCGATTTAAATAAAGGGCATAATCAGGAGAAAGGTTATATTTTGGATTGAAATGTGATGCAACTTTTGTGCCCTCAAAACTCAGTATTTTGGATGAAAACACCGACTCTTTCATCAAAAAACTCACTTAATGTATGATTTAAATGTGTCGTTATTTGTTCTGCATCAAAAGACACTTTATTCTATTAGTCATTACTCCAGAGTCTCTTGACATCGCTGTTTTGCAACAACCCGGTTCATACTTTTTCTCACTTGGCAGGCGTCGTGAGCTGAAGTGTCATAGATTTTGACAGATGAATGAGAAGCAAACAGAAAAACAGCATGTCCTTTGTAACCTAGCACTGGAAATCCATTTCAGAGTTTCTATTGTTACTGTGTCTTTGAAGATGAAGGCGTAGTGTGTTTTTTTCTCCAGTTTGAGCAAAGAGTCGGACAATACAAGTCATGTTCCAGAAGCGCCGATGGAGGCTTCTGCTGCATAACCACCCTGCTGCTTTTGAGGGGAACCGAGTGAATAAAAGCACTGGGGTAAAATATATGGTAAGAAAGTGTTGCCAGCAGGTGAAAATGGGATCTTTTAGAGTGGCATAAAGACGAAAGAAGACATTTCACTTTTGTATTGGTCCAGGAGAATGATTTGGCAGCAGAGGAACAAATGGAGACACTCAGACCTCGATCAGAAGAAGGTCATGATTGTGCTGTTTGCCTTTTACAAAACAACACATTCAAGCCCAAAACATGTGGTTCTGGCTCTTTACTAAAACATGAATGTTGAATCAGGCCAAGGTTTTTTTGTTTTGTTGTGGCACACGCTCTGTTTCATGTTTGAGGACGAGGCCTGAATGAAAACAATGAAGCAACAGCTGGGTCCCAGAAAATCTCTAAACATATCATGTAGAACAACAACAGGGAAATTCAGTGTTTATTATTATTTATTATGTTATATTGGTAGTAATTGAAGCACAAATCCATGCTGATGCTTCAGAGTTTAATAGCGCTGCTTCAGAATATTCGAGGATTAAAAAAAAAAAAAAAAAAGGATCTTTAAAGCTGCCTTGCGTGACTTTTTTGTGCATATTCCTCTCTGTGGAAGCAGCAGAGCCATCTTTATTCACAAGTAGAGACATTTAAGACGGCAAGTTTGGAAGAAAGAGCATGTCTTCTGGGTCATTTCAGTTTATTTTGTACAAATTTGACTCTGAGGGTCCAGTGTATTGGCCTATTTTCTTTATTATATACACAGTGTAGTTTGACTCATGTAATCTCTCACCTTATGCCACTGCCCCGGGACAGGGAGGTTTTTTACAGGTTTGTGTCCAGCTGAGGGGACGGTGTCAGTGAGATAGGCCTGATTTGAACCATCAAAATGATTTTAAGAAAATATATTTTGGGATAAAAGTTATGCAATGGGGAAATATTAGTGACTGTAGCAGTGAGGTTTAGTGAGTATTACTAAAAACTTCTGAATACTGAGTGTATGCGTTGAATACAGATCATTATGACTATGCTACAGGCTATTGGTTTAGTTTTGGTGTCATGTAAAAGCCCCCTCGGCAAAGACACAGAGGACGTCATCTTAATGCACACATGTCAAACTCAAGGCCCAGGGCCAAATGCGGCCCTTTGCAATGTTTTATGTGGCCCTCCAACACATTTAGAAGATGATATTTTTTGGCACTACATTTTATAGATTAAGCCAGTTTTTACTACAAAGATATCTAAAATCTGTTCAAATTCCTCTAATGCCTGTTTGAATCCAACTTAAACCTGTTAAAATCCTTCCAAACCTGGTCAAATCCATCCAAAACCTGTTTAAATCCAACTAAAATCTGTTTAAATTCTACCAAAACCTGTTCAAATCTGTCTAATACCTGTTCAAATCCAAGTAAAAGTTGTTAAAATCCAACAAAAAATCGGTTAAAATCAGACTAAAACCAGTTCAAATCCACCTTAAACCTGTTCAGATCCATTTAAAACCTGTTCAAATCCAACTAAAACCAATTTCCATAAACTCAAATGAAGATGAAACCTTCCATTCCAAATTTAAATAAAACCTTCACAAGTGTCATAGTATTTGGCCCCTGAAATGATTCTTATTAGCTATTGCGGCCCCTCACCACTTTGAGTTTGACACCACTGTCTTAATGCAACAGAATAATTTCAACAATCTTGAAAAAAAAGATGTTTTTAGTTACTTTTCAATGGAGTCAACTTGTGGTAAATCTGCTTTTAACCTGTGTAACATTTGGAAGGCAAATGATAAAATGAAGCAATTTTTTATTTCATTTTGTCAAGAAAGACATGAGTAAATTATGAGCATCCATCAGTGAACAGTGGAGGCAACGGGAAGGAGTCTTTCAGTGAATCAAGGTTGAATCGCGATGAACTGATTAATGCAGATGAATTCAACCCAAAATGAAAACAGAGCACTTGAGGAAGTCATTTGTTCAGACTATGAATCCTGCTGCTCTTATTTTGTAGTAGATTGGCCCAAATGTTCTTCTCTGCTTGACCTTCCATCTTCTAAACTAACACAGCCCAGATCTCTGAGGCATCTATACAGATTCATACACTTCTATTTTGCATATGCATTTTAGCCCACAGCAAAGCCAATGATTTGTTTACATTAATATTCATCATTTTAGACTCACAATATCTCAAGGCAACTGAGTCTCCATTGACTCTACACCATCAGCCCCGACGGAGCTGGTACTTCCACACTTTACAGTATATTCATGGTTGTAATTGTAAATACAGAAAATGAAGGTCTGAAGTTATCTAGAGCCTTGAAAAAAGTTTGATAATTTAACAGACATTAATGCTAGATACCGAGCATTAATGTCTGTTAATGTGGATGTAACATAGTCATTAATATGGGTTATTACTATACTACTATATAACTATATTAACACTATATTATGTACTACTGTACTATAAACGTTTATTTGTTATTTTTGATATTTAATGGCTGACCAGTCAAGCTATAACAAAATAATTTAATTTAATTTAATTTAATTTAATTTAATTTTATTTTATTTTATTTTATTTTTAATTTATATATTATTTATATATTCATTTATATATTTATTTATTTATTTATTTATTTATTTATTTATATATTTATTTATTTATTTGTTTATATTTATTTATGTGTCTTAAGAGTGGACATAAACTGAGGTCTCCAACATGAAAGTCCTGCATCCTGCCTTTACCCATCCCCCACCCCAACCTACCTCCCATCTCTCTGATCAAGAAAGGCTTTTGTGGTCAGCCAAGTAAAGGAAACTTTAAAAAAAGAAATAATGCACCCTCAGAAAGCCTCGTTCTCAGTGGAAAGTGTCCAGAGATGTGTGAAATGAGCTGACAGACAGTGAGCAGAGTGAGCTCCCGGATCTTTTTAGGCCCATTCCCCTCGTCTTCGTCCCCCGCCCCACACTCTGATGAATCTCTGTGACATGTTCCACAGACAAGAGTGCTTCAGAAAGGCAGGTCCACTTCCCGACTCTGCCTCTGCACAGTTGACTCAGAGGGATGACGAAGCACAAACTTGTTCACTGTTTGAAATTAAAAAGTTTCCAGACTGTGTCCAGGACTGGTTCACAGTGAAATAATGTACTATAAAAGATAAAGGCTCGTATCTGGCTTTTCCAGGGATGTGTGGTCAGCATACACAGGTCATCGTGATAAAATGGAAAATAAATATTGTAATAATATGTTTCTGTATGATTACAATCACCTTGGACACTTGCATTGTTGAAAATAATTGAATTTTCATATTTCATGTTCAAATAAAGGAAAGACAGAGGACAATGACAAGCCTGACCTTACTTTACCTCTGAATCCTTCACAAACTGGGCTCAGATCATTCAGATGGCACAAATACAATGTTTGAAGACACATTTAAATACTACTACATATAATATACTTACTATTTTTAAATTCTGCACGAAACCCCACTTCATAAATCCCATAATGACATTTTGATAGACTCAGAAGACTCCAAAAAACTGCTGATTAATGCTAGAAAGTTTACCATCTACCACCTCCACCTGCCTCCTGTCTGAGGAAAAGCTCACAAATCACCATTCAATCTAACACAAACTTATGAATATTTCAAAGGTTAATAAGTTCCACATGATTGAAATCTGCATAATACTGGATTTCCAGCAAAATTAAATATTAACATTATTATAATTAAAGATGACTTTGAGAAAGTATTCTTCAATTTTCCAATTTTATTATATTCTTTCTTTGAGTTGCACTAAATAAAAAAGGTCACTTAATGGGGATGATTTTTAATATTTAATGGCTGACCAGTCGAGCTACAACAACAGGACTTGGATTTGATTTGATTTGATTTGATTTGATTTGATTAATTTAATTTAATTTAATTTAATTTAATTTAATTTAATTTAATTTAATTTAATTTAATTTAATTTAATTTAATTTAATTTAATTTAATTTAATTTAATTTTATTTTATTTTATTTTATTTTATTTTATTATTTATTTTTATTTTTTTATTTATTTTTTTATTTATTTATTTATTCATTCATTCATTCATTTTCTTTGTGTTGCACTAAATAAAAAGGTTGCTGCTGCAGTCCTCCCTGTCTCCAGAACTGCTCTATGTAAACACATTTTCATATTTCTCAGCTGACTTTTCATTTTCTTTTTGCTTTTGATCTCATATTCACTGTCAGCTCTCGTATTTACGCCAAGAGCCACATTCGGCACAAAACCACGGCGCTGTGTGGCTCTGATTTACTGAAACAAACGCTTGGACAAATGTTATTTCTCCTTCAAAAATATGTCTGAGAATCTAGACGGTGTTTACAATCCACCCTTGTTCTTCTAAATTAATTTAGCAGCTGCACATGGCCACGTAGTGAAATCTGCTAATGCTGCTAACAGACAGAGTAGATGCAAAAGGATGACAGATGTGGGACGAACAAAGCAAAGACTCATCTGCAGAGTTAAATTCTGCTCGTGTCATCCATGTGTCGATTTCAGGAATTCTGATTTATTGTGAGTCTGAGCATAAATAAGACAAATGGAAGCTTCAGTTATTTAATATGTTGTAGTCTACACCAAGACCAAGCCCCGACAAAGAACAAGAAAAGACTTTTAGAGACTGAGGGTAAGAAAAGAGCAAGAATAGTGGCTTATCCAGAGGAAAAACATGGCATTTAAATGAAATAAACTAGTCTGCCATGTTCTTGACTGAACTTGAAGATTACATTTTTTTAATCCAATCTTAATAGTAATAAAAGAAGAAGACTAAATCAGTCTCGTCTTAGTCATAGTCCTTTATTTTCGGACAAAACCAATAACAAACAATTCCAAGAAGATTCCAATAACCTTTAATAAGTGGCCAGTCTAATGAGATTTCTGTTTTTGACGCACATTACTTTTCCTCTGTTTTCTCATTGTGTCCACATTATACTTGTTTTAAGAATGATAAACCTAAATGTTGATAAAATGTTGATAAAATGTTTAAATGCTGTATTGTATTGTGACAAAAACAGAGCCAATCCATTCAGAAAAGTTCTTTGTTTAGTCTTTTCTGATTTAGTTCCATTTAACGCTGCATTAGTTCAACTTTAATAATATTTACTGCAAACTTCTGTAAAAAGCTGTGGACAGAAGAGTTTGGGGATTTGTTTTTCATCTACAACACCACATTATAATTAAAATTTGTAAGTCGGATTTAGTGTCAAAACCCAGGGCCTTGGACGCCTCAGTGGCTCACCTGATAGAGACCACGTACTTGGGAGACCTGGGTTCGATTCTGGCTCTGGTCATTTGCCCAATGTCCTTCCCCTCCCTCTCTTTATACTGAGTATCAAATAAATAATGTTCTTCTTCTCCTTTGGGCTGTGTCCTTCAGGGGTTTCCACAGTGGATCATCTGCCTCCATCTGTTCCTATCTCATTATCTTCTCTCAAACTACCTTCATGTCTCCTTCCCTACATCCTCAAACTTCCTCTGCGCTCTTCCTCTCGGCCTCCTGCCTCCTTCGACCGATACATTCACTCTTTCTCCTCTGAACATGTCCATCTCAGTCTGACCTCTCTTACTTTATCTCCTGAACATCTTACCTGAGCTCATCCTGATACCACTTTTTTCTTATTTTTCGTCCTTCCAGTAGAGGCACAAACACAAAAACGGAGCTATGGCTGAAGTTTACTTTAAAACACATATTTTTACATCTTTTTGGTGCAGCCTCAGTGTGAACCTACAGTCTGCAGCTAATACTAATGATTTATTATCAGAACATGGGTTTCTGAAGAACAGCAACACTGTATTTCACTCAGAGCCAACACAAGATGATTATATTTTCCACAGAAAACTCCATCTTCACACAATAATACACAATAATGGAGCAGATGTAATGTTTGTTTACATGGACACAGTATTCTCACTAAAAATGCCGTCATTAAACCAATCATCTGCAAACATTCCTGTTTCAGATCAGATTTCAGAGCTAAGAAGGACTATAGAGAACAGACGTAGATTTGGACAAGTTATAAAAATGTTCTTGGTAAATGTAAATTTTTCTGCAAAAGGGATATAAAAAATAGTTTTTTTTCGTAGGCTATTCATACTGAATAAAGCAATTGTCTGGGAGAAAATAGAGTGAAAAGTAAAAGTTATCCTTGAGAGCATTTGAACAAAGCCGGCCTTTGGTGTCACCATAAATAGATCTATAGCAAGAAATAACTCTCCGGGTTTGTCCTTAAACAACTCTGAAAGCGTGTTAGAAGATAATGTGGAAAATGCTGCAATGATTCACACTTGAAAATCCTCAGAATCAGAATTGGAGAGCATTTCCAAAATGAATGAAAAGTGCAAGGTTAGTTTGGGTTTCTTCTTCACCGTTTTATTAATTTTTCATCCATTGCATTTGTTTAACGTGTCATTTATCGGTTTGTTGGTGTTCTCATTGTAGACATCAGATCATTATAATGGTTGAAAGAAAGAAAGAAAGAAAGTTTACTCTGCACTGCACCATGTTTCCATCTGTTGTCTGCGTCTGCTGTAAAGTATGACTCTGGGTTATTCTGTTCAACCCGATGTGAAAACAGAGAAGTCCCCAGGTTCAACACACACTGGGCCA
>CM072151.1:2626694-2683597 GCA_036850595.1 Rhyacichthys aspro
GATCTTAAAGTGACAGTCTCTTCATCAAAAAGTCACTACACGCTGCACTGACTGATTGATTTCCTCTTGCTTCAGTAATTGCCCTCTCTTCCTTTCAGACCATTTATTTTGAGTGGCAGATTTTTGCTTTTTGTTCATCTTATATTTCCCATCAGAGCCGTTTCTCTGTCCCGATTACGCAAGATCCTACTGTAACCGCACACACACAACCGTCTCACTCATCGAGCTCTTCTCTTTGCAGCTGAGTGTGTTTTTACAGGCTTCAAACTCGTGCACGAGGCCAACTCCATTAGCACACAGCTGGCGATAACTTAAGCAGCAAGGTGCCCCAAGTTGCTGTATGTAATTACAAAGAAACAAGCCTGAAACCCTGGGGGATACACTTGTATATGGATTTACCAAAGAACAACTCCAGAGACATACATATTCATTACTTTTTCAATTAGGCTTCCACAGTCAGCTGATATTTGACATTATGTGTAGGGAGTGTTGTACTTGGTCTTAAGCTCAGGTTTGAATTGTTTTGGTCTCATCTCAGGCGTGAATGCTCAGTGTTTGATGTGTTTTCTCTTTACCAGCACTTTTTTTTTTAAATCAGACTGATGTAGAGCTTGTTTTTAATATAGAATTATAGAACTTTGCGCACAAGACATGTTTTAACTCATTAGGAAACATTTGGCTGCACACGAGGCATCTAGACACATACAAAACATACTTCTTTTGTTTGTTTGGTTTGGCTGCACCAAGAAGCTGTTTGTTTTTATTTTCACAACTGATCATTTGTTTTGGACCAAACAAGAAAGTCTGAAAATCCAGAGCAAACAGAAGAGCTGTGAAAGCCCTGTTTGTATTTTAAATGATCTCTTGGATCTCTTTCAGTGTTTCATAGACTGGTCTTGATCTTGACTCAGTCTTGATCCTTAATGACATTTACTACAGTGCTATAGTCCATCTTAAATCTCTTTTTGGCAAATTATTGTCTATTTATCTGTGCATGCCTGATTCACTTAGCTACAGAGCGGTTGGCCTCTAATTTGGCAAGCTTTTTATGTTTTTTCCAGTTTTACCTTGGCACTAACTACAGGCAACAATGATCCATGACCACTTACATCTTTATTTTATTAATACTTCTACCTCCAATCATTAAAACGTTGGACGTACATCTAATGAGAAAGACTTCCATGAGCATTGACCAAAGAGATCTTCAGAAAAGTTAAAAAACACATCTTAAATTGTCATTTTAAATCAGAGTCCTGCAGGAGACTATATTACTCTTCTGGTTGTCACTCAAAAATGAAAAATGCAATAAGAGCATGTTCTAATCAGATGATCCCTGATCCCCTGACCACTGAACATCTTTTTTAATACACTGTTATATTAATATTATATAATCCACTGGCCACAAGGCACACAGAGAGTATAATATAGTCAGTGCATAGTCAAACACACCACACAGAGCTGGAGGATTGGATTTGTATTTCTACTTTAATCAACTGTTAGACAAGGGAGGCGATGCATTTATTATAAACTAATCATTTGAGAGTTAGAGGAAGAAGGGGCTAAATAAAGCTCTCGATGCAGATCATTAGCCTCCCTGCCCGCTGCGGTATTTTTAACGTGGCCACCCTCCGCTGTTGTTCTCGCTCCAAATCATGCAGTGTCCTCTATTTTTAAAATCAAAAGGGAAGCGCTGGTACCTTTCTGGGTTCAGCCGCTGTCAAGATAATAATGTGTCAGAGAGTGGGTTTCCAGGGACCAGCTAACGTTGTCCTGGTGATAAAATAATGCTCGTATTCAGCCGTGTCTCGCTGTTTCTACCTCCTCAACCACAGTCTGAGCAAGTTTAGTTTTAAAGCCTGTACTTGGGATATAATTACTGGTTGTCCAAAGTTATTTTAATCTATTTCCTGCACTCTTTACATTATTTAACTCTCTGCTGAACTACTGAAGTGTTGGGCCATCGCAAAATACAGTGCAGTTTTTGTGACTGGCCTCATTTGTGGGAGTTTCCATTTCACAAAGACAAGGACGAAGCGTATTTAAATAAGGCACACAGCTTCATTTACCATGATTTGCATTTTGCTAAATCATCAAATAGGACCAAAATTTTGTGTAGAAAGAAAGCACATCTTCACAGTTTGCATCTGGCTTCAGTCAAGTCAAGATTCAGGAGGAAACATTTACAAAAACACAACAGAAGTGTGTTATTGTTGACAAATCCACCGCTGTAGCATTTTATTTAATTTTTTTACCGATGCCACACTTAAAAACAGAAGAAAAAAGAGAAAACTCCCACAACAATCACCAAGCCAATAACATAAATCATGTTTTTATATAAGGATTTAATTCTGTTCATTCATTAATGTAAAGATACAAGACGTAATAAAATATAAATAGTATTCTGTCATCAGCAAAAATCGTCTTCAAATTTTGAGCCGATTCACAACAAAACACTTCTCATTTTTTCTTTTAACGACATTTCAAACTTTTGCTTTAAATTCACTTTTCATTTTACATTAACTGCAGTGTCTTTGTGACTATTAAATTCCTGCGTGTTTCTGAATTATGATCACACCTTCCCATCTTTTATTCCAGCGAGCTCACACTTTAATGGATAATCAATAAAGCAATTTTAGAAAAGTCTCGGGAGGTGTTAGCGTTTTATATGAACAAAGTTTCCTGAATTCAAAAGTGCAAAGAGGGTTAAAATGACCCCCTAGAGGTAGTTATGCAACAGAATGCGCCAGGCCATTTACTGCATAACAAGGCGTTTCTGTCTGTCTACATTAGTACAATATAAGATCAGTATAAAGCATGATGGAGAATAAAAATACACACACACACAGTTTTACTCTTAATTACAAAGTGATTGGAATCAGAGCCTGCCTCATCACCTTGTGTCGTGTTGAAGGGTAACACCGTTTAATTAATTAACCCAGGAGAATGTCTCATTTAACAATGTAAACAAACCAAGGCCCTCCCGTTTAATAAACCCCACTACAAGCTGTTTAATATCTTTTTTTTTGATTATTTTACCGTCACATGTAACACACCTTGCATAATCACCAGGGAGGCCACTGACTCCTATTGCTTTTCTAATCAGACGCTGCTTTATCAGGATAATGTTAACTAATTACCAGCACACGTCCATTTTCTCATCAGTGTTACCCTTGTACCGATTTTCCGCACCGATCATGATTACGATGACAGCGATATTGTTATTGAACGGCTTTGAAAGAGTAATCGGTTTGTGGCGTATTGTGCTTTGAAGCGGCTCTATAGGTCAGACTGAAATTATACTCCATCCCTTTTCTTTTACCGACGGTCTCCGCTGAATAATCTTGGTAAAGGCTGTTCATTAATGTGGAAAAAAACACCCCAGCCCTGTATTTAGCTGTGCCCTTTTCAATTAGCATATGTGTCAGACAGTATCACTTCCAGTTTGGCCTGCAGCTATTATAGTGCCTCTGCAAAATGACTCCCCAGTTTGGTCAGACTAGATTAGACAAATACTCTTGATCGACTTAGTTTAAGAGGCTGAGATTTTATTCGTTTGGACACTCTTTGATCCCACAGTGGATTGCTGGAACATCCTTAGCTCCAAAAACATGCCTGTCACCTGTTTACATTCATTTATATCACTGCAGACTCCACATTTATTTGTTTTGTGACTTATTTTATGTGATAAACGTTGGCTGAGCCCTTGAGTAATGTCTTCTAAAGTTATTTATATCAAGTGGTCTGCAGTATTTTTTTTTTTATGCTAATGCTAATGCTGTGCAGAGTTTGAGCTTGTATCTTATTAATTTTAGCAATTTTTTAACACTTTCCAGGATCAGGATATGACCCACCAGAGGGCAACATGAGATAGATGCAAACATACAGTACATTGGTCCGTTACCATTGGAAAAATATCTTATATCGAGAATACAATATGTGTCAACCAAGGCACACTTTGCATCTAAAACAGAGTCTAGTCAATACACATTTAAACCAATTAATTTAATCATTATCAGGATTCATATTTTGAGGTAAATGTTACATAGAGTAAATGGGCTCTGGTGATAATTAGATATAATTAGATGTGGGTGGACTGAGAAATAATACAATATATGCAGTAAATGAATACAATATAGTGACATAACATTAAATACACCAACTTACAGCAGCACTGTGCTTTATTAAAGCAACAAAAGTGTGAGTGAAAGATGTTGGGCTTCAAGAAATAAAGTGAATCTTCCACTGAAACCTTTCTGAGTTGGTTATAAATGCATCAGATTGTAGTCTTGTTGCTTTTTAACTTGTTTAGCAAAGTGCATCCATCAAAATTTAAAACACAATATTCGAAGATGTGCCACAAAATGTTATTTATAAAAAGGGAAGGACAGAAGTAAGTAATTCATCAATTTCATCAACATTTTATCAGACGTTGATGAAAAAGCTGGCACAAATTTCTCTTTGTTTAAATGTTTAACAACTTTAACCACATTACTTCTGCTTCCATTTGACGTTTAAGGAATGCTACTGCTTTGTCTTTTGTGTTGGACTTAAGTAAGAACAGCTATAATTCTTTACAACATGATCCTAAGCCTTATTAGAGAACGGCAGAAGTCTTTACAATATTTTTTTAACAAATATAAATGCGTGAATGTGACTGTAGCCTTGGGACTAACTTTTTATGGATCAAAATAAATCTTCACACATTAAAGTACAAACCAGGCCTTTCAAACTGATATTACACTAATCTGACTGAAAGATAATCAGCTATTAAACATAATAAGCTGCAAGAAACTCCATTGACTTGCTGTATGAGGTATTTTAGAGCCATTTTGGATTATAACGCAGTGGATTTAATAGATGTTGTAGTGTCTTTGGACATTTGAATCTTAAGAGCTGTGGTTAAATCATTAAAAAACAAACAGGGCTTATCTTCAGTGTTTCTTCTTCTTTTCTTTTCCAGATGAGTTTCAAAACTTCGTTCGAAAGCTGCCCACGTTTTACGCCTTGAACACGTCGGCCATTCAGTATTTCTGGAAGTCGGAGCCGGCCGTGCACCAGCGCTACAAGCAGCTGGAGCTCAGCAGCCAGCAGCTCGTGAGCAAGGCCCGGCGCATTGTCAACAAACTCTTCACCCTGAGCAAGAGGTGTCGCAGCCAGCCCAAGATCGTCATGCTCCGAGAGAGGTGAGAACCCGATAAACACCCCTGACCCTTTCTGTTCACGTGACGGTGGGAGTGTGGAAGTGTGGAAACGCAGCGAAACATGGGAAAACACTAAAAGCCCGTAGCCGCTCCTGAACTCTTGGTGTGAAAAGCTCTGTTCATTTAGTTTTCTCAGCTTGACGCCCCGCGCTGCCGTAGAGGGTCATTAATCCCACCATTGTCCTGAGAGTCTGTCTGTTTTACAAAGAGAGGAATAAGGAAGCAGAAAAAAAGTATTAGATTATTATTTCCCAATCAGAACTACTGCACATAAATGGTTTCATGCAAAATCAATCACAAACGTTATTAAAATACACACCATTTTTCCTCATAAATTAGGTATTAAAGTGACTCTTGGAATAAAAAGGATGTTTAAATATTTCTACGTGTTATGAGTATTATTGGCCTTTACCATTCAGACATAAAAATCAGAGTTTGCATCTGCAAAGTCTGCATGATTCTGCAAAAATTAGACAAACTACACACAGAAGACTCACACAGATGTGACTACGTTGTGTTATATTTAATTAAACACAACTCTATGTCCCTCTGTGGTGAATACTTTTACTGTCTTCTGTGTGTACTGTTAGTTTTGATACAGTTTTCTCATTACTTCATGTATTTGTCATTATAAACACCACCCTAAAGTAAAGTAAGTAAGTAAAATAATAATGATTGCCTGCTGTAGGCTTCATAATAAACAGGTTTGACTGGAACTAAGTGCTATTAATTGTATTAAATTGAAAGGAGCATTACATAAAGAACTGAATTCCTTCTTTTGCATTTGTATTGACAAGAACAGTCCCAGTCTACCAGTCTAATTTAGATATTAAAGTACTAAACTGTGTCTGTAAATGTATTTAAACTGGACCGTGCTTTACCTCAGTTTGGAGCAGGACTGTGTAGTTTTGTTAAACCAATGACCACCTCCAAGTTTAGTTTAAAACCAAAGGGAAAATCTGAATCTGTCGATCAAAAAGTGTAAATTTCAAATCATCTTTTAGGATCAAGTGAGGAGCAAGGGCCTGTGATGTTTACTGAAGAGAAAAAAACCCCAAAAAACAGCTTCATATTCCTTACACATGAGGAATATACAATCTACCACACATTATCCCTGAACTCTGTATTATGCTAATCACATTCACAATATATTAATGCTTGTTATTCAGCCGAGGGTCTCGTGGAGGTGAGCGGAGTCACACCTGACGACTCGCTCCAATCTCAAACCACTCATCTCTTTTTACGTCCAGGAAATCAAAACTATCCTTGTGTGAAATTAAAGTTTGCTGTGTTTTAAAGAAATGCTGGGCTTTTTCGTGGAGAGTCCAGGCGGTTAACTAGGCCGAGATGAAATCATGCTCCATCTATTTTTGTATTCCGATAGGAAATTGTTGCTGTATAGTCTGGAGATTTTCAGCTTAGCAAACAGTAATATGATTATTGTTGGTACAGCTGATGCGCCCGGGCCAGATTAAGGGCTATTTTCAGTAAAAACACAAATATTTAATATCATTTTAATTGCATCGCTTGCCATGAATCAGCTTTAAAACACAAATACATTTTAAGGTTAATTTGATGCCATCATTTATAACATGTGCACTGTACAAGATTATATTTTATTCTCTTGCTCTTGTCAATATTTGCCTCAAAATACATGTTCCGTACTTGACCCAGCATCTATTTCTATTTAAAAGTCCTTAGAGATATTTTTTTTAATTATTTCCATGTACATTTATACAGCAATAACAAATTATCATTATTAATATTTATGCATTTACAAAAACGTATCTGTGAGTACTTGATTAAAGGTACAGTATATGGAGTTAATTAAATAAAAAGTAATTATAGAGATTTGCATGTGTACGTTAACTTGTGACTCTAAACAGCTCTTGGTGAATGAATAAGAATATAAACCCTGTCTGTCAGTGTCTAAACCCATTATTTTAGAGTAAACAAACATGGCCGACCGTAATCTTAATGTGCATTTACCTTTAATCAGAGAATAGAGAAAAGAAAAACTCGACTTTGAGCCTCATCCTGACGCAAATGTGCTGCAGCATTTTTAATATTTATTAATTCTGTCGTGTTCTTGCTGTTGTCTTTATGATCGTTTCAATAACTTCATTAAGGCCTAATCTGATAATTGGTTAAAAAGAATGAATTATGTAATATACTGTACATTAGAAGACACAGTGGGATGTCACTGGTGTGTTTCAAAATCAAATGTCTCCTGCGTAAAAGTTTGTATCGAGCCACTGAAAGTCTTCACGTAAATATAGTTAAAGACAAACTAGCGTGAAGTGGCTAAGTATTAAACTTAAATTATTCGACAACAGAACCATACTCATCATTTGAAACGTGATCCGGACCGAGTTTCATTTCTGGTTTTAATCAGATGCAGGAGTGATTTGTTTTTAATGCATTTTAAATCAACAATTAAATATGCTTTTGGGAAAATGTACCAATTTTGGAAAAGAGACTTGGATGCAGGACTTGGGTTTTTAGGGCTAAACTGAACCTGAACTAAACCTGGACTATTCAAGACCTGGACCCTAAAACTAAATCAAGACTAAGCCAAAAACTCTGAGAATTAAATGAAGACTAAACCCAAGATTTAAGCATGAATCCAAAACTAACACTAACTAACTTACATTTAAGGAACTAAACTTAGAACTGAACCTGAACTAAACCAGGACTAAACCCAGATGTAAATGAGAATAAAAGCCAGGACTAAACCCAGATGTAAACAAGATCAACCCAGGAATTAAACGTGACAAACAGGAACTAAAGGGTGGATTAAATAAAGCCAAACCCTCAATGAAATGTAGTTTTTCATTATGCCATTTATTCAATTTAAATAAAGGGCATAATCAGGAGAAAGGTTATATTTTGGATTGAAATGTGATGCAACTTTAGTGCCCTCAAAACTCAGTATTTTGGATGAAAACACCGACTCTTTCATAAAAAAAAACTCACTTAATGTATGATTTAAATGTGTCGTTATTTGTTCTGCATCAAAAGACACTTTATTCTATTAGTCATTACTCCAGAGTCTCTTGACATCGCTGTTTTGCAACAACCCGGTTCATACTTTTCTCACTTGGCAGGCGTCGAGAGCTGAAGTGTCATAGATTTTGACAGATGAATGAGAAGCAAACAGAAAAACAGCATGTCCTTTGTAACCTAGCACTGGAAATCCATTTCAGAGTTTCTATTGTTACTGTGTCTTTGAAGATGAAGGCGTAGTGTGTTTTTTCTCCAGTTTGAGCAAAGAGTCGGACAATACAAGTCATGTTCCAGAAGCGCCGATGGAGGCTTCTGCTGCATAACCACCCTGCTGCTTTTGAGGGGAACCGAGTGAATAAAAGCACTGGGGTAAAATATATGGTAAGAAAGTGTTGCCAGCAGGTGAAAATGGGATCTTTAGAGTGGCATAAAGACGAAGAAGACATTTCACTTTTGTATTGGTCCAGGAGAATGATTTGGCAGCAGAGGAACAAATGGAGACACTCAGACCTCGATCAGAAGAAGGTCATGATTGTGCTGTTTGCCTTTTACAAAACAACACATTCAAGCCCAAAACATGTGGTTCTGGCGCTTTACTGAAACATGAATGTTGAATCAGGCCAAGGTTTTTTGTTTTGTTGTGGCACACGCTCTGTTTCATGTTTGAGGACGAGGCCTGAATGAAAACAATGAAGCAACAGCTGGGTCCCAGAAAATCTCTAAACATATCATGTAGAACAACAACAGGGAAATTCAGTGTTTATTATTATTTATTATGTTATATTGGTAGTAATTGAAGCACAAATCCATGCTGATGCTTCAGAGTTTAATAGCGCTGCTTCAGAATATTAGAGGATTAAAATAAAAAATAAAAAAAAGGATCTTTAAAGCTGCCTTGCGTGACTTTTTTGTGCATATTCCTCTCTGTGGAAGCAGCAGAGCCATCTTTATTCACAAGTAGAGACATTTAAGACGGCAAGTTTGGAAGAAAAAGCATGTCTTCTGGGTCATTTCAGTTTATTTTGTACAAATTTGACTCTGAGGGTCCAGTGTATTGGCCTATTTTCTTTATTATATACATCGTGTAGTTTGACTCATGTAATCTCTCACCATATGCCACTGCCCCGGGACAGGGAGGTTTTTTACAGGTTTGTGTCCAGCTGAGGGGACGGTGTCAGTGAGATAGGCCTGATTTGATCAATCTCAGAAGAACCATCAAAATGATTTTAAGAAAATATATTTTTGGGATAAAAGTTATGCAACTTCTGAATACCTGAGTGTATTTGTTGAATACAGATCATTATGACTATGCTACAGGCTATTGGTTTAGTTTTGGTGTCATGTAAAAGCCCCCTCGGCAAAGACAAAGAGGACGTCATCTTAATGCACACATGTCAAACTCAAGGCCCGGGGGCCAAATGCGGCCCTTTGCAATGTTTTATGTGGCCCTCCAACACATTTAGAAGATGATATTTTTTGGCACTACAATTTATAGATTAAGCCAGTTTTTACTACAAAGATATATAAAATCTGTTCAAATTCCTCTAATGCCTGTTTGAATCCAACTTAAACCTGTTAAAATCCTTCCAAACCTGGTCAAATCCATCCAAAACCTGTTTAAATCCAACTAAAATCTGTTTAAATTCTACCAAAACCTGTTCAAATCTGTCTAATACCTGTTCAAATCCAAGTAAAAGTTGTTAAAATCCAACAAAAATCGGTTAAAATCAGACTAAAACCAGTTCAAATCCACCTTAAACCTGTTCAGATCCATTTAAAACCTGTTCAAATCCAACTAAAACCAATTTCCATAAACTCAAATGAAGATGAAACCTTCCATTCCAAATTTAAATAAAACCTTCACAAGTGTCACAGTATTCGGCCCCTGAAATGATTCTTATTAGCTATTGCGGCCCCTCACCACTTTGAGTTTGACACCACTGTCTTAATGCAACAGAATAATTTCAACAATCTTGAAAAATAGATATGTTTTTAGTTACTTTTGAATGGAGTCAACTGTCGTAAATCGCCTTTATAACCTGTGTAACATTTGGAAGGCAAATGATAAAATGAAGCAATTTTTTATTTCATTTTGTCAAGAAAGACATGAGTAAATTATGAGCATCCATCAGTGAACAGTGGAGGCAACGGGAAGGAGTCTTTCAGTGAATCAAGGTTGAATCGTGATGAACTGATTAATGCAGATGAATTCAACCAAAAATGAAAACAGAGCACTTGAGGAAGTCATTTGTTCAGACGATGAATCCTGCTGCTCTTATTTTGTAGTAGATTGGCCCAAATGTTCTTCTCTGCTTGACCTTCCATCTTCTAAACTAACACAGCCCAGATCTCTGAGGCATCTATACAGATTCATACACTTCTATTTTGCATATGCATTTTAGCCCACAGCAAAGCCAATGATTTGTTTACATTAATATTCATCATTTTAGACTCACAATATCTCAAGGCAACTGAGTCTCCATTGACTCTATCAGCCCCGACGGAGCTGGTACTTCCACACTTATATTATATACAGTATATTCATGGTTGTAATTGTAAATACAAAAAAAGAAGGTCTGAAGTCATCTAGAGCCTTGAAAAAAGTTTGATAATTTAACAGACATTAATGCTAGATACCGAGCATTAATGTCTGTTAATGTGGATGTAACATAGTCATTAATATGGGTTATAACTATACTACTATATAACTATATTAACACTATATTATGTACTACTGTACTATAAACGTTTATTTGTTATTTTTGATATTTAATGGCTGACCAGTCAAGCTATAACAAAATA
Organism: Rhyacichthys aspro; assembly: GCA_036850595.1. Taxonomy (NCBI): domain Eukaryota; kingdom Metazoa; phylum Chordata; class Actinopteri; order Gobiiformes; family Rhyacichthyidae; genus Rhyacichthys; species Rhyacichthys aspro. The sequence goes on from CM072151.1 coordinate 2,637,704, forward strand.
ATTTAATTTAATTTAATTTTATTTTATTTTATTTTATTTTATTTTTAATTTATATATTATTTATATATTCATTTATATATTTATTTATTTATTTATTTATTTATTTATTTATATATTTATTTATTTATTTGTTTATATTTATTTATGTGTCTTAAGAGTGGACATAAACTGAGGTCTCCAACATGAAAGTCCTGCATCCTGCCTTTACCCATCCCCCACCCCAACCTACCTCCCATCTCTCTGATCAAGAAAGGCTTTTGTGGTCAGCCAAGTAAAGGAAACTTTAAAAAAAGAAATAATGCACCCTCAGAAAGCCTCGTTCTCAGTGGAAAGTGTCCAGAGATGTGTGAAATGAGCTGACAGACAGTGAGCAGAGTGAGCTCCCGGATTCTTTTTTAGGCCCATTCCCCTCGTCTTCGTCCCCCGCCCCACACTCTGATGCATCTCTGTGACATGTTCCACAGACAAGAGTGCTTCAGAAAGGCAGGTCCACTTCCCGACTCTGCCTCTGCACAGTTGACTCAGAGGGATGACGAAGCACAAACTTGTTCACTGTTTGAAATTAAAAAGTTTCCAGACTGTGTCCAGGACTGGTTCACAGTGAAATAATGTACTATAAAAGATAAAGGCTCGTATCTGGCTTTTCCAGGGATGTGTGGTCAGCATACACAGGTCATCGTGATAAAATGGAAAATAAATATTGTAATAATATGTTTCTGTATGATTACAATCACCTTGGACACTTGCATTGTTGAAAATAATTGAATTTTCATATTTCATGTTCAAATAAAGGAAAGACAGAGGACAATGACAAGCCTGACCTCTGAGTGTGCCGTCCTTCACAAACTGGGCTCAGATCATTGCTCAATGGCACAAATACAATGTTTGAAGACACATTTATTACAGTCAAATAGTACTAGATGTAATATACTTACTATTTTTAAATTCTGCACGAAACCCCACTTCATAAATCCCATAATGACATTTTGATGGACTCAGAAGACTCCAAAAAAACTGCTGATTAATGCTAGAAAGTTTACCATCTACCACCTCCACCTGCCTCCTGTCTGAGGAAAAGCTCACAAATCACCATTCAATCTAATACAAACTTATGAATATTTCAAAGGTTAATAAGTTCCACATGATTGAAATCTGCATAATACTGGGTTTCCAGCAAAATTAAATATTAACATTATTATAATTAAAGATGACTTTGAGAAAGTATTCTTCAATTTTCCAATTTTATTATATTCTTTCTTTGAGTTGCACTAAATAAAAAAGGTCACTTAATGGGGATGATGTTTAATATTTAATGGCTGACCAGTCGAGCTACAACAACAGGACTCAGAATTGATTAATTTAATTTGATTTAATTTGATTTAATTTAATTTAATTTAATTTTATTTTATTTTATTTTAATTTAATTTAATTTTAATTTAATTTATTTTATTTTATTTAATTTAATTTAATTTATTTGAATTTATTTGAATTTATATTTATTTTAATTTATTTTATTTTATTTTATTATTTAATTATTTTATTTATTCATTTATTCATTATTATTATTTATTTATTATTATTCATTCATTCATTCATTTTCTTTGTGTTGCACTAAATAAAAAGGTTGCTGCTGCAGTCCTCCCTGTCTCCAGAACTGCTCTATGTAAACACATTTTCATATTTCTCAGCTGACTTTTCATTTTCTTTTTGCTTTTGATCTCATATTCACTGTCAGCTCTCGTATTTACGCCAAGAGCCACATTCGGCACAAAACCACGGCGCTGTGTGGCTCTTATTTACTGAAACAAACGCTTGGACAAATGTTATTTCTCCTTCAAAAATATGTCTGAGAATCTAGACGGTGTTTACAATCCACCCTTGTTCTTCTAAATTAATTTAGTAGCTGCACATGGCCACGTAGTGAAATCTGCTAATGCTGCTAACAGACAGAGTAGATGCAGAAGGATGACAGATGTGGGACGAACAAAGCAAAGACTCATCTGCAGAGTTAAATTCTGCTCGTGTCATCCATGTGTCGATTTCAGGAATTCTGATTTATTGTGAGTCTGAGCATAAATAAGACAAATGGAAGCTTCAGTTATTTAATATGTTGTAGTCTACACCAAGACCAAGCCCCGACAAAGAACAAGAAAAGATTTTTAGAGACTGAGGGTAAGAAAAGAGCAAGAATAGTGGCTTATCCAGAGGAAAAACATGGCAGAAAACGCTCATTTAAATGAAATAAACTAGTCTGCCATGTTCTTGACTGAACTTGAAGATTACATTTTTTTAATCCAATCTTAATAGTAATAAAAGAAGAAGACTAAATCAGTCTCGTCTTAGTCATAGTCCTTTATTTTCGGACAAAACCAATAACAAACAATTCCAAGAAGATTCCAATAACCTTTAATAAGTGGACAGTCTAATGAGATTTCTGTTCTTGACGCACATTACTTTTCCTCTGTTTTCTCATTGTGTCCACATTATACTTGTTTTAAGAATGATAAACCTAAATGTTGATAAAAGGTTGATAAAATGTTTAAATGCTGTATTGTATTGTGACAAAAACAGAGCCAATCCATTCAGAAAAGTTCTTTGTCTTGTCTTTTCTGATTTAGTTCCATTTAACGCGGCATTAGTTCAACTTTAATAATATTTACTGCAACCTTCTGTAAAAAGCTGTGGACAGAAGAGTTTGGGGATTGGTTTTCATCTACAACACCACATTATAATTAAAATTTGTTAGTCGGATTTAGTGTCAAAACCAAAAAAAAGGGCCTTGGACGCCTTGGTAGCTCACCTGATAGAGACCACGTACTTGGGAGACCTGGGTTTGATTCTGGCTCTGGTCATTTGCCCAATGTCCTTCCCCTCTCTCTCTTTATACTGAGTATCAAATAAATAATGTTCTTCTTCTCCTTTGGGCTGTGTCCTTCAGGGGTTTCCACAGTGGATCATCTGCCTCCATCTGTTCCTATCCTCTCATTATCTTCTCTCCAACTACCTTCATGTCTCCTTCACTACTTCCTTAAACCTCCTCTTGGCTCTTCCTCTCAGCCTCCTGCCTCCTTCGACCGATACATTCACTCTTTCTCCTCTGAACATGTCCATCTCAGTCTGACCTCTCTTACTTTATCTCCTGAACATCTTACCTGAGCTCATCCTGATACCACTTTTTTCTTATTTTTTGTCCTTCCAGTAGAGGCACAAACACAAAAACGGAGCTATGGCTGAAGTTTACTTTAAAACACATATTTTTACAATTTTTTTGGTGCAGCCTCAGTGTGAACCTACAGTCTGCAGCTAATACTAATGATTTATTATCAGAACATGGGTTTCTGAAGAACAGCAACACTGTATTTCACTCAGAGCCAACACAAGATGATTATATTTTCCACAGAAAACTCCATCTTCACACCATAATACACAATAATGGAGCAGATGTAGTGTTTGTTTACATGGACACAGTATTCTCACTAAAAATGCCGTCATTAAACCAATCATCTGCAAACATTCCTGTTTCAGATCAGATTCCAGAGCTAAGAAGTAGGACTATAGAGAACAGACGTAGATTTGTAAAATTGTTTTTTTTCTTAGGCTATTCATACTGAATAAAGCAATTGTCTGGGAGAAAATAGAGTGAAAAGGAAAAGTTATCCTTGCGAGCATTTGAACAAAGCCGGCCTTTGGTGTCACCATAAATAGATCTATAGCAAGAAATAACTCTCCGGGTTTGTCCTTAAACAACTCTGAAAGCGTGTTAGAATATAATGTGGAAAATGCTGCAATGATTCACACTTGAAAATCCTCAGAATCAGAATTGGAGAGCATTTCCAAAATGAATGAAAAGTGCAAGGTTAGTTTGGGTTTCTTCTTCACCGTTTTATTAATTTTTCATCCATTGCATTTGTTTAACGTGTCATTTATCGGTTTGTTGGTGTTCTCATTGTAGACATCAGATCATTATAATGGTTGAAAGAAAGAAAGAAAGAAAGAAAAGTTTACTCTGCACTGCACCATGTTTCCATCTGTTGTCTGCGTCTGCTGTAAAGTATGACTCTGGGTTATTCTGTTCAACCCGATGTGAAAACAGAGAAGTCCCCAGGTTCAACACACACTGGGCCATAACCACCTCAGCTTCTCAACTATTTTCTTTCATATTCACACAGTCTGTTATTGCAACATTTCAGTAAAATCATTGCACGTTTGATGCTAACATCGTACAATCACCTGGGGTTGCATTTATAATTCTTCTTTTTACACGTTCCTTCTCTTGAAATTGCAGCTTATTGATTGTATTTTCATGAGCCCAGTACATTCAGTTGTACTGTACAGAGACACATATTTCTGTCTTCTATTACTGTGCTTGACTCTTTACTTCTTGACTCCTAGTTCTGTGGAGAAGGCCCACGGAGCAAACGCTACAGAGAATGTATTATTGAACTGATACTATTGAGAATTGTACGTAACTCTTTTGTGTGTATCTTTTCCAGGCCATTCAGCTACTGGCTCCACTATATCCTGTCCATAATGTACTGCAGTGAGAACAACCACATCGGCTCGTACCTGGAGGAGACCCGGAGCTGTTCGTGCCCCTACGAGCACCCTCCCTGTCAGGGCATCATCCCCTGCACCGTGGGCGAGGGCACTTCCTGCGCCTCCTGCTCCTACGAGAACCGCTCCCGATGTGCCTCCTGCAACCAGGGCTACATGCTGAGCCAGGGCGTCTGCCGAAACGAGGTCCCGGACTCCACCGACCACTACATCGGCTTCGAGACCGACCTGCAGGACGTGGAGATGCGCTATCTTTTGCAAAAATGGGACAATCGCATCAGCATTCACGGGATTTTCGTCAGCAACGACGTCAGGCTAAATAACTGGTTTGACCCGTCGTGGAGGAAAAGGATGCTACTGACTTTGAAAAGTAATAAATACAAGTCCAACCACGTCCACATGCTTTTGGGGATGTCCCTGCAGATCTGCCTTACCAAGAACAGCACTCTCGACCCCATGCTTTCTGTCTATATCAATCCTTTTGGGGGAAGTCATTCAGAAAGTTGGATCATGCCCATTGACCAGAGCAACTACCCGACTTGGGAAAGGACTAAATTAGACTTGCCCTACGACTGCCGCAACTGGACATTGACTTTAGGAAACAAGTGGAAAACCTTTTTTGAGACGGTTCACTTTTACCTTCGGAGTCGCATCAAAGGGCCATCTCCAAACGGAAACGGGACGGTTTACTACGAACCGTTGGAGTATATCGAACCGGGCAGGAATATGGGATACATGAAGATCAACAGCATCCAAGTCTTTGGCTACAGTATGCACTTTGACCCGGAAGCGATACAAGACTTGATTTTACAACTGGACTACCCTTATACTCAGGGATCGCAGGACTCGGCCCTGCTGCAGCTTTTGGAGATCCGCGATCGGGTGAACAGACTGTCCCCGCCGGGATCTCAGCCTCTGGACCTGTTTTCATGTCTTTTGCGGCACAGACTCAAACTGTCCACCACAGATGTTGCCCGAATCCAGGCAGCGCTGCAGACGTTCAGTGCCAAACAACCCAACTCGATGGAATACGAAACAACCAAATTATGTAGCTAATAAGTGGACAGAGAGCCAGAGAAACAGATGGTCCGGCAGTTTTCACAAATGGAGACTTTATCTTATGGAATAGAGGAAGATAGAGAAGAGTCGCTGTCCTGTTTGGTCATATACTGTCCCACAAACTTTGTTTTGGGTGGTTTACATCAGTGCAGTAGGATACACTCATGCTCCTTCTGATTCGTAAACTTAAAAACTAAATATTACAAGTCAATGATGAATTGTTTTTGATTCTCATTGTGTCATGCCATGCTCAATAAACAAACTTTAGTACATTTTTCACATCCTCTTCATAGTTATTTGTTTCTCTTTACAGTAGGTTTTGAGAATAACTTATTATCAGAATCTTTCTTTATCAAACTCTAAAATTGTCCGTGGAAATGACACAAAAGGAGGATAAAAAACTGTTTCCCGCTGACTTCTGTTCAGTTTCTCTCTAACTTGTCTCGTAAAACACAGGCTCTCTATTTCCCCGAACCCCATTTTAATCTGTGATAGTATTTAATGAATGTGACTTTGCCCAATTTATTTACATGACGGGAAAAGAGATTGGTTGTGTCTGTTGTCTGATTGTTTTCTTTGGTCGTGCAAGACAAATTATTAGTAACAGGTCTGGATTGAATCTGAGAATAACATTGCTTTTTATTGTTCACAACAAAACGAGAGAGATGCAGGGAATTGTAAAACTGTGAAAGTAAGGAGCTATCGCCAGGAAAGACTAATGATTTTTAAACTGTCCCTTTGTAAAATCTATCTAGTTTTTTGTGGAAATCTCCATAAAATGTAAAATCCTAGTCTTTAACAAGGTCATTTTATCCAATAAGACGCCATATTGGTCATTTATTCCCACTTTTAGTCCCACTTAAAACCCATTGTAATTTCTAGTACCTCCTCGTTGATCCAAACCAGATGTGTTGAAAATTGTGTAGATTTTAGAACGATGATGATGGATTTTTTCTGAATTCGTGAACTCGTAAACCTCGGGAGAATCTTATTACTGAGGAAAATAAAACGTCCATGTGTCATTTCAGTATATGACGAAATGGGACAGTAATAAAACCGGAATAAAATGGAATAATACACCACAGGAAAGAGAACGGCGGGCTGTTTCGGAGCTACACCAGAGACATTTTGGGGACGTTTTCATCGTGGACCTCAAGAGTGCGTTTGAGATTCCCGTGACAGGTTTCCTATGAATTTGTACAACATTGTAAAATTATGAAGGTTGTCACCAAACTTGCCTCATAGCTATTTTTTTTTTTTCTTTTTTCCTCCGATTGACAGCCGGTAATACAAAAACTCTGCTGTCACTTGTTGCCAATGTGCTGCCATATGTAGATTGCACAACTCTGAATCACTCACCAACAAAAGCTTTGCTGATGAAGTATACTCCGAGCAATGTGATGATTTCCAAACTTACCCATCACGACCGGCATGTTTGTGTTGCTTTTGCATTTTTATTTTCCCTCATGGCAATTATTTTCTAGGTGCAAAATCATTACTCTTTCAGTGCCGTGTCCTTCCCTTTAATCTGGGACATTATAGGCACCTTGTTGTTTCCAGCTTCAACAATAATCGCTCTCTTTTTAAAAGTCTACTATACATTTTTGTAAGAAAGAAAAATACTATAATAATAATAATGTATCACTGCAGAACTGCTGGTAAAAACACTACGCCATGATCACAATATATGTTACATGTGCTTTTATTTTTATAATACTGTTGTTTGTGGAAGAAAAAGTTACAAAAACACTGTCTATAAAATGTATAATACAGTTTGTTAATACACTAAATAAATACATTTTTATGTGTGGTCTATAAACAGTGTGGATTTCATGGACGTTATGACTTGGAAACAACAAACAACATAATTTTCTGAATTTTTGAGCAGAATTTGAACTGGTGGAAAACTACTGCCTCTTTAATCCTAAAAGTAGTTTCTATTATTCATGATTTTTTATAAGAGACGTATTATTTGACCTAATTTTACTTTTGTGTGAGCTTGAAAACTGTAACTATAACTCACTTTTATGCTCCTTTTTAGATATAAATGGGGATTTCTAACATTAATATCATCGTCTTGTGGTAAAATTTTAATAATTCCGGAGCAAAATTGCACATCGGACAGTCTTCTGATCTAATCTACTTACGCCAAGTGAAAGCCATGAGCAGAAATATGAGGCCGTAATTATTATTTTATTGCCTTTTTATACTATGAACACACATGGTATGCATTATTTTTGCTTTTAAATCAGTTTGTTGTTTGTCTAGAAGAGAGAATTCGATCAATAACACTAAGTACTTGCACAAATGCGTATAATTTTTACCGCATCAGTTCTGGATGTGGACATTACATAAAAACATATTAATATTCTGTCATTTGTAGAAGACACAGTTTTATTTGTTTATTTCTCGTAGTGATGTTCTACCAAAATTCGAAAATGACATTTGTGATGAATATAAGCAAAAGTAAATGCCAAGTCGCTCTCTTTATTTTAAAAAGTACTTGGTATTTTATTAAAATGAAGGTTGTGTTGTCCATCTCGTTTTATAACACACGATACAAACAGCAAAAAAGATGCCTGGATTCAATTCCATTTTATCCGAGCGACAAATCCATTCTTCAGTGACATTAATGGTACTTTTTACCACTTTTAAAAGCACTTATTGCCACAGAACAATTTTCTTTGCTGCCATTTACCTGGATAACTTTATCACAGGTGGACTGTTCAGACAACATAATGACTTATTGAACATAGAAACCAGTGTAGAGGACTGCAATTTGCTTTAAATTCAAGCTTTGTTATTCTTGATATACTGCGCCCAGACTTTCCAGGATTTATCTTTTCTTTTTTCCAATCTCAAAAATGTAACGTTTTCACTAAAATGACCTGAAAAATGGAAATCTAAACTGTGAATCTAGCACTTTTCTGGGCTGCATGTGGCTTGAGCCTATCCCAACCAGTTAATCAAAGACTAAATCTAATAAAAACACTTAATTTGACGTTTATATTCACATTATTATCTGTACACGCATGTCTTTTTCCAAGAGAGAGAGTTTTATGGAGGGCATACTGTCGGCTAGGATCATAGCGCATTAAATTTTGAATGTTCTGAAGCTTTACAACATATTTTATTTAGATCCTTTTCAGTCCTGTGGCTGTTTTTGGCAACTTCAGAGGCTTTTTTGTTTGGATGAAAAGCCGATAGAGAGAGCAAGCACTTGGAAAAACAAATGAACACCTAAATAATCTCAGGTTTTGTAAACTTAATTCAAATGATTAACATGTTTGTTGTAATACAATCAGAAACACTGTGGTTAGAGTTAACTTTATGATATTTAATTGATATAATGATGAGAAAGATGATGAATTACCTTAAACATTATTAATTGAATGTCTTGTCAGAAAGGTCAGTGGTAATTTTAGAGTTAATAAACGTGCCTAAGTCATATGAAAAAGCAGATTTGTGTTGCTAATTCTAGAAAAGAAGACTTGCCTCGAGGCGTGAGGTGGGGAAAACAAATGAGTGACAAAAACTCACGGAGACTGCGTGGCTAGCTCTCTTTCTCTTGTAATTTAATGAATCAGTTTGTTGTAACAGGATGGAGTTTGCAGCCTTCAGATCTTTGATGGATCTGCGTTGATGGGCAGCTGCTACAGGCTGCTGTGTAGCACCAGCATCAAAGACCCGTTTTCTTCTGCGCTTCTTGTTGCTAGTCTGTCGTAATTTGCCGGGGTTTATGTCTTACTCCGAGCTGTAATATAAAAGCCCAGTCTCCCGTGTGTTTTGTGCTGCATTGGCTATAAACTACCCTCCACTGCACGCACCAGGCGCAGAGTTATTCCCGCCGCCGCTCTGAAGTGTAACCGGTCCATATGATGAAAGTGGTGAACGTGGAAATGCAGGTTCAGAGACTTTATAAATCGCCTTGAGTATTCCCCCGTCACGGGTTTAGACAGATCCCGGCAGAGGTGAAAAATGCAACTGTTGTCAAATCAAAGGCGGGAGACAGAATGAAAGCAGCAAGTTGACTCTTTCAACGGAGTTTTTTGAGGCTTATGTGAAGAGAAAAAGAACAGTAGGAATATTGCGTATCACTCATTCACTCTTTTAAGTGAACAACAACATTACAGCAACTAAACAACATCTAACTTAACATAAGTAAATACTATTGTCTACCTTCATATGTAAAAGCTTGTAGATCTTTTTTTCCACAGTTCCAGTACCTGATTTAAATTCAAATCTATTAAAATCCTTAATTATAAAGACTAGATCACGTCTTAAGGTCTCATTTTTTCAGATGATTCCTGTTACAATAAACTTTAGGAGATTAAACTGAAAAACTAAATGAAACAGTAAAAAAAATCAGAAAATATATGTAAGTATTGGACAGTGGACTCTTAAATACATTTATAAATCATATTCTGAGAAGCCAGAATGCATACTAAACTAGCTACTTCTTTAAAAATCCCAATGAGGTACTGGTGTCTGCACATATTATAAATGTGATCATTAATAAGGTTTAAACATCAGAGAGGCTTCAGAGTAAAAACAGATGGGGTTAATTGAATTTTAAAGCTTCTAAAGTTGAATTCTGAAGCTTTTTTAATAGTATCTCTGTGTGAGAAAGATAATGGAGGTAAATGTGCTGAAAAAATACATACTTTAAGCAATCACAGCAACCGTTGTAGTTTTGAAAATGAACCACGAAAGACAGATCGGTGCGTGAACAAAACATGGATCCGGATAAAGAGAAGATGGACTGAAAGGGCAGATCTGAAGAGGGGCACGGAGGGGGCAATAAGTTGTGACTTTGCCTGTAGAAGATCACCGAAGCAGCACAAACTGGGCCACTGCAAATGTCTGACTTTTGTCGTTCTTGACCACAATCATTCTCTTCACTCACCGAAGCACACAGGAAAGAAAATACCTTGAAAAATTTGAAATGCGTGACTTATTTTGGTGCCTTTTCCGGATGAAAGTGATAAAACTTGCCACGGTCATTATTTAAATATTGAAGTTGATGTTTTGTCATTCATTTTTCACCTGTGTGTACGTTCAACTCTTTCCGTCGCAGCTCAGAGCCAATTTGTAGCATTAATGTCTGACATAATGACTTTCCTACGAGTGTTAATGGATCGTTAAGCTTTCAGCAGGTGGTAAGTAAAGAAGGGAGTTCTCATTAACGAGTCTGTGGAGTCATTTATTATAAAAGCACACGTTTGATGCCACGAGATTTTTTTACAAAGACAAGGTTTTCTTTGACCTTTACTGATGAAATAGGTATTCTTCATATCTCGGTGGAAACGCAGACAGAAATTCACTGATGTGGATTCAGTGATACTCGAGACAAGACTTTAAAGAGCTTCTGTCTGAGCCACGAGCGTCAGATCCTGGTCTTGAGATAAAAAAAAAGAAGAAGAGATCTGAAGCTTTGGGTTTTACTGCCATGAACTTTATCTTATCTTTGTCAAATTAAATGAATGTGACACAAAAATGTTCATTAAGAAGCTGTAATATATTCACGGACGAGCTCCACATAACGTCCAACAACCTCAGGTAAAGAAGACTGAGATTAGAGCAGTACCACAAAATACTAATACATTAAATCAAAGTTTAGAGCTGATCTGAAACTTTAATCTTTGTAGACTGTAGTGATCCTGTAATTATCTCTGTCTCATTAAACACTGCGTCGAAGCATAGACAACATTTATCCATGTTTCATTTGTTCCTGTTTCTTTTTTTAACTGTTTCTCTGTAAAATAAGACATATTTCCAACAGAATAACCCATTTCCTTGGTTTATTTCCTCGTTCCTTCGTTGTTGACATCAGTGTCGACCAATGGGAGCGCTCCTTTTTACCTGAAGTGAGCTGTGATTGGACAAAATCCTGCTGTGGACTGATCATTCTCATCTATTAAAATCCTTCATTATAAAGACTAGATCACGTCTTAAGGTCTCATTTTTTCAGATGATTCCTGTTACAATAAACTTTAGGAGATTACACTGAAAAACTAAATGAAACATCAGATAATGGACTTTTGTTAATTTAGCTAGATGATGTTTTGTTTGTTTCTTCATACATTTTACAGATGTTTTTGTAGTGTATAGTTTAAGGGCGAGTGAAATAAAGTTTATAATAAGTTGAAATACATAATATTCCCAGTATTAGATATACTACATGTTATCTGTGAATCTTTACACTTTCCTTGTCCAGCATGACCTTGTAACTAACACCAAAAAGCTGTTTAAAGCTTTTATAACACACTACTCCAACTTAAGGGTTAAAAAAAGTGGAATATGTTGAAAAATAAACGGCACAAACACTGTTTAGTCTAAGGGATGAGATTAACCTAAATAACACAGGTGTATGGTCACTACCTGAACAGAACATGCTCAGTGCAACAGTGGAAGTGCCCTGAAGGAAGCTCCTGGGCAAATCCAGTTTGTCAAGGATATTCAAGTTAAATATTCTCTACACTGTGGTCTTGGTTTGCCTTAGTTTTTAGACAATGCACCAAACTTTGTCCTGAAAAAGAGAAAAAGAGAGAAGAGAAGGTGAAACTTATTATTAAAACAATTTAATACAGATATTCTTGAACACATACAACACTGAAAATTGAAAAATGAAATGTCTGAATGAAAAGAATAGTTTGTGTACTGTTCATGTTTTCCATTGGAGTCAAATGAATTACGCTCAGAGGATTTGTCTCTTATAAAAACATGAATTGTCCAAAAAAGCAGTAACATAATTATAGCTGAAGTGGGTCTACTCATATATTTAAACATATCCCGTGTACAGTTTTTATAAAAGTTAAGCTTGTTTATAAAAATCAACATAATGCATGAATTTTACATTTTTAAGTCATGTCCTAGAAACACCTAAAACCTATACCTCATGACTATTTTATTTTTTCTGGAGTAAATTACTGAAAAATTATAATCATTTATTACTAAAACCATCAGGGGATCCTTTTTTTTTTTACCCCAATTTGGAAAACTCTTGCATTATTAGCAAACAAAATATACCTATTACAAATTTGATCATGTTTTAAGTTGGCATAAGTTGAGTATTTTTTGAGCAGGGGCTAAAACGATGGTGATCTCTGGAATGTGATTTGTGTTCATTTACTTCATTAATTTGTTTATTTAATGAAGTAAATTGGGATCTCGACCCATTAGGCCAAAGGTATTAAAGAGTATACTTCGGTAATGCACTCTTGTCTACTTTTAATTTGTAAAAAGGAAATTGTTTGATTTAAAAGACCTTATTTCAGAGCCCAGTCTCAATGAGATATAAACTAAACAATATTTGCCGATGAACAGCGTCTCGGAAATAGAGCTCATCTCTTTTTACAGCATTTAATTTAAGAGTCTTATAAAACAAAATGCACTTGTTACAACTCCAACAGTCAATTTTAAATGTTTATTTGATGGTTTTACAAATTTCATGTTACATTACTCTCGAGAGAGCGCTTCTCTGTGTTATTGGAGCGTCGATACGTTTTTGCAATCAGCATGTGCCCCTGTTGTTATTGTTCTTAGCTGTTTCTCCTCGGCTTAGTCCTAGCCTCGGTTCCCAACAGAGCAATTTGTACAGCTCTTTGAAAATGTACTTCATAGTTCACCACACCAGCTGCAATCAGACACAATTCCCAATGTGAGCCAAGCAAGTCACAGCTGAAAGAAAACATTTGTGCAACCTCAGCTTCGTAGTGGCACTAAAACGCGACGGAGGTCTACTGTACGAGCGGCGCCTTTGCAAAACTATCGGGTGAAGGTGACAATATTATCACGTCGATGCCAGATCCACAGAGAATTGCTTTCCCTCAGAAACCTCTCGAAAGAGGAGCCGAGACACTGCGTCCTAGTCTGGCGCCGGAGCCGAGCGAAGAGGGTGACTTTTGAAAGAACTCATTTGAAAAGACTCGGGAGTAAGTCAGTTCACAATAAACGACTGAAAACACGAAGGAGTTTTGGAGGTTATTGACATTCAAGTGGCCCACCTGCAGTGCACTTGTGCTGCATATTTGGAGAGCAAATGTTTAGGGGTAAAGTTATTTTTATGCATGTTACGCTGCGTTGCCAGAGGGGGTAAGTGAAGCTAATTTAGAAGCAATAAAACCAAATTAATGGACTACAAGCATCAGCGCACATAAAGAACTAATTCAGGCCGAAAGTAACATTAACATCGAGAATATCTAATTGTGAAAGAGGTCTATAAAAATAATGATTTGGTCGGCCAAATGCAAATGTGTTCCTCCGTCAACTCGGAGCCACTTTAACAGGATCAGTTTCTGAGATCATCAGGTTTCAGGACAGACAGTAATTATCAGGAGAAGCTGAGAGGAAAGACAGCACCATGACATTTTAAAACAGGGCCAGGGACAGTCAGCTTTTCAGTAATTACACATTTTTCTGTCCGTTGAGAAGCAGTCATGGTAAATTCAGTATTATATAATCTACAGTACATAATAAAACTCTCTCCTTATACGCTATTTTACAAAATTCCAAAGAATGAATCCTCTTGAATAAGTCTTTTTTTTACTTACATACATGTTTCACCTTGGGATCATTCTGACACTTTCTTGACAAGAAACAGCGAGAAGAACCCGACTCTCAAAGCGTACGTGTTCGACAGATACGTAGGTGGTTGGACAGGCTTCTTTTTTCGGAAGAACTCATATTTTTTTGGAGAAGCCGTCACATCAACAAAAATAGATCACATGCTCGTAGTCATTTCAAGCATTTTAACACGTTCTTATAGAGAAAGTACACAATGGGAAAAGGACGTTAAATGCCCAAAATGTTTAAATATCTTTTAGTTTTGAATGATTTTAATGAATAATTTGAAACAAGAAACATTGTGGTTGGACACTTTTTCAATAAAATAAGGGTGGCACTGTGTCTCCGTCCAGTCTTTTACATTTTTGTCTATTGTAGTCTACTTTGGACGTTAGTATTTTCTGTGATAATCATTATCATCGTCTCCTTGAACCGCCATCTTAACACATGTATTATCAGCTTCTGTTAATTGGAACTTGAAATTTGTGAAATCATGCCATATTCATTTTTCAAGTGCTGTAACTAAATATCTTCTGCAGTAATTTATCATTTTCTCCAAATTTAGAGCAGGTTGAACAGTCGTGGGTGAAAGTGTTTTTCTCTAAAGGCTTTGCTCTCACTAAATGACACCTACTGAAGTGAAATCTAATCTCTGAAAAATCTGATCAAGTCCCACGTGAAATTAGACACGTTTTTAAATAGTGTCACAGCAGAGACACATGGATAAGGCTGGTCTTTAAACCACTTTTATAGTTTTGTTTCTTCTTTTGCTGTCGGAATCACACACAGATTTATAAACACATCTGCATCTGTGTTTCAAATCTTTCCAGAGCATTACAAGTCTATTATTTGTAGATTTCAGTGAGTTTTTTTTACATAAATGCCAGTGTCAGAGGATTTAACAGTTGGATAATGTTATGTTAGTGCTATAGTTTTCACGTTGTACATATAAACTCACAACTGACTGAGACGAACATGACTTTGATGTGAAGAAAATGACATCTATTGTTAAAAATAAACCTAATGTCCCAATGAAAGCTTCCCTTTTTAATATTATAGCTTGTTGTGATTAAAGATGGACTTGTCTAGAGCCGTATTTATCACATTTATATTCAAAGAAATGAAAATGAAATGAAGCTATTTGTGCTGTGGTCTTTAAAAGCAGTGTGTTAGAGGCAGGAGGCACCACAAAGCCTAACAATGCTTCTCTGATGTTCATTTTTTAAAAGGACAGGAAAAGGAAGTGGGGGAGCGACTACACTATCGAGAATATGCTAACCTCATTACTTCAAAAAAACAAAACACATGTCCCTCTTTGTTCCACCGCTCTTATCGCCACCCTTTGAACATCACAGCTTGCCCTCTTGCCCAACCTACTTAAGCATGCCAGGGAGAAAAAAATGAATTTTGTGTCCGTTTTTTATGCCAATTGCTTATGATAGCAGCAGCGGCGCCGTGGGATCCTCTGGGACCGGAAAAATGTTCATTTGAAAAATCGCCCGGACGTGCATCGAGGTTGCCAACCTCAATTTTTGATGCAGTAGCTCATTTTGCTGTGCTCTTCCTCAGGAGTCACGGCACAGCCCCAGCGGAGGACCGGCCACACTCGCCAGCCAATTATCAGGCCCCAGCCCCGGCACCTGCCCACCGCCCGCCCGGCACCGCTCCAAACCGAGAGGCAATCAAAGGCCGGGCCAATGGAGCTGTGCTGGCATTTAATGAGAAAAGTTCAAGTGTTTTAAAGCATGCATCCTGTTCCAAGGCTTTGGTCTCGGTAAATTGTTAGACTCAAACAAACCACTCACCAAGAAGCAGTGAATGTGAAGGGTTTCGATTCAGAAGAAAATAAATACATAAATAAATATAAACGAAAGATGATTTTTACTTCAAATGGAAATGTATTTTCTTTAAAAAAACAAACCTGATATTGAAACAAGACAACGTGCAAACAGTGCATACAGAAAAAAAACATCCTATTTGACTGTGGCAATAGCTCACCACACGATATAACAGGCCACTCATTCATTTACTGTCAACACTAATGCTCTAAATAATCCCTTTAAACAAACAAACAAAAAGGTACAGGTTGTTTAAATGTTTTTGATTAAGTTAAAGGAGGAGACAAAGCATGTTATATTATATATTTTTAGTTATATTATCTGTAATTTATTTTTACAATCCATAAGTCTGAAATAGGTGTGGCCTTTTCATGAACTAAAGTAGAGCTAGGATTACAAAAAAACAAAAAAACAAAAAACAAAACACCACACCACATTATTGACCAATCCAATAAGAACAAGAGAACAATATAGGATCGGACAACTCTTTATTTTATTCTGAAAGAGTTTTGAAAGCTCAGAATAAGCCTCAAACCAATATTCCATACAATACAAGTATCCATTACAGATGATTTATATCTCATTTGGAATAATAATAATAAATAACCTTATATTGATACAAAAGAGAGACATACAGTGATTTTTTATTTTGGTTTAATGGCAAGAGTCTTTTTTTGTGTTGTATTGGTTCATTTCAAATACAGGAAAAGCAATTTAATGTAATCACAAAGGACACACATAAGAACAGAGGCAGACTTAATTTACATAAAAACACATGGATTATTAAAGTGCAAAAGTCAAAGAACATGCTGCAAACATAACATGAATGAGAAGCCTTCCATGTCTGTGTGAATAGTAAAGTAAACAGGGCTTTGAAATGGCTTTTATTATAGAAAATAAACAGTCTCCTAAAAGCTAAATTGAAAAAAATTAACATCTTTTTTAGATTTCTTCATCTGTTCAAACTAACGTGAGAATTGGGCATTTCTGTTCTTTACAAAATGCAATACAGTCATTACATTTGGAGTATTTCAATTCCAAGCTGATACATCTCCTAACGCTGGTGTGTTATGTACAAAACACTTACATTTTTGAACTATTTTCGTTCATGTTTTGATAAATTCCACGTCTCTTTTTGCCGGGGCTCAGTTAATGGACTCCGTAATGCGGCAGATGACTTGCAATTGCATTATGGGGCATCTGTTTGTGGGATGGAGCTGTATTGGAGTGATCTTGGAGCAGGAAAAGAGAGAAAGAGGAGAATGATGGTGTTTTCCAAAAAGCTGCCCATCGCTTCAGGTAAAATCAGAAGTGCACTCGTACATCTGCGTCCACGCAACAAACCGGGCCAGTGGGTTTGTTTGTAATGTTTGTAAAACCACTTTGAGCCACTTTGAGCACAACAGACCATTAGTGGATTACATTTAAAAGTACGAAAACAAAGGCCAAGAAAAAAATGTTGAAATGAGTATTTGAAATGTTGAAATATAGTCAAAGTTGCTTTACACAGCACATGCAGAATATTTAAGCAGTTTTCATATAAAGGTGGAATAGGAGATGTTTGAGACAATTGAGAAAGTAGCAAATGTCAGTGAGTTTTTGAAAGAAGCGCACATGCAAGAAGTTAGCTACGAGTACATCGACACAACCTTCGTGGATGTGGCTAACTAGTTCTGAAAAATGAATTACTGTCACAACAATTTGATAAATGTAAGTTACCCGTTGAACAGAAATTAGTCTGCACATCGAGCTAACGCCAGAGTCACAAAAAAACCCACCTCGAGCTAACACCAGAGCCACAATAAAAACACATCGAGCTAACGCCAGAGCCACGATAAAAACACATCGAGCTAACATCAGAGCAAAGATAAAAACACCTCGAGCTAACACCAGAGCCACAATAAAAACACCTCGAGCTAACATCAGAGCAAAGATAAAAACACCTCGAGCTAACGCCAGAGCCACAATAAAAACACCTCGAGCTAACGCCAGAGCCACAATAAAAACACCTCGAGCTAACACCAGAGCAAAGATAAAAACACCTCGAGCTAACATCAGAGCAAAGATAAAAACACATCGAGCTAACACCAGAGCCACAATAAAACACATCGAGTTAACACCAGAGCCACGATAAAAACACCTCGAGCTAACACCAGAGCCACAATAAAAACACCTCGAGCTAACACCAGAGCCACGATAAAAACACATCGAGCTAACACCAGAACAAAGATAAAAACACATCGAGCTAACACCAGAGCCACAATGAAACCACGTCGAGCTAACGCCAGAGCCACAATAAAAACACCTCGGGCTAACACCAGAGCTACAATAAAAACACATCAAGCTAACACCAGAGCCACAACAAAAACACATCGAGCTAACGCCAGAGCCACAAGGCGCCACCACATTCACAACTGATGTATTTTAATATATTTTCTGTCAGTGCACATAATTAATTGTCTGTTATCGATCAGTAAAGGCAGTTTCAAGTAATAAAACAAAAAATGTAATTAAAAAACATCTCCTATTCCACCTTTAACCTTAGCATGAACATTTTATATTTATGAGACCTGCTTTTCTTTCATCACACAAACCCATAATAGAATATTATGACCACAAGGGAAAAAAGCGGCCGCACTTTCATTGACGTATTCCTCGTGTCAAACCAAAATCTTCCAGCGTGCTGATCACAACGAGCTAACTGATTAGCACCGTCCTGAATTTAAATGAACGTGAGGCTTTTTGCTCGAGCCGCATGAGACACCGGAGATTGAGTGTCGGGGAGATAAGAGGAACAAGTTGTCAGAGTGAGACGCAGCTTGGAGATAAACCGATTGGAGTGTAGACTGATGTAAAAACGCTGTCTATAAGTAGCTCCTGCCATTTACAATCAGCGCAGCGACATGAGCGGAAAGCCAAGCGGCGCGTTCTCTCGCTCTTTTGTATGTGACAGCGTGTTTCTAACAATGAACAGAGGCTTTCAAGGTGACTTAAAAGCTCCCAATATTCCCCTGTGAACTCTCTGAATGGAAAATACATACCATTAACCAAATTTCCAAATGATTTTATCCACGGTAATTTCTCAAGATGCATTCATACAATAATGTCAGCTAATTAGTGCCTGTATTATCCAGAGCCTTGTAGGGTTTAATTCAAGTGGCAGCCATTGCTCATGTGGTGAAGTTAATGAGTCAAACAGTGGAGCGCAAATCTATCACCTCCAAATGAAGTTCTCAATGTTCTATACTTACAAGCTGTGTATAAATCACTATAAGAAAATACATCAGGATTCATCTTGTTGTGATTGTTCTGTTAAGTATGTTTTGAAAAAGACTAGACTTCGAGTTAAGGGGAAATTGATCATTATGTTTGAAAAAATGAATCAACATTAGCAACTTTTATAAATATAATATATAAGAATTATGTGCAGACTTTCTCCTGACTTTTGTCTTCATACATTTACTGATTCATACTGTTTTTCGACATAAAAGCTTTGTTTATTTTATCTCCAAGTTCTTTTTAAAGCATAAACATAATTACATTCTGACATTTATTTCTCAAAACAGACCTTTCACAGTGTGTTCTTCAAAAGCTTTTTTAAAGTTTGTATCACTGTTTTAACTTCATAACCTTGGTTTAGTGTGGCTTCATTGTGAGTTTATTCAATTCTTCTGTAAATGTCTACAACTAATAGTGAATAGACTTCTAATTACTAAATGTTTAACATGAATGTCACTATTTTTTAAGTGTTGATCTTGAATCCCGAGTCTCATAAATGAAATATAATTGAAGGAATTATAATCAAAGGCTTAGGTGGTGCATATCTGGATTTAAAAGCCATTTCTACAAAAATATAGACTTAATTGCATTGATCTTTTGTTATTGTAGATGAAAAACCATTAAGATTAGATTACTTTATTAAAGGGATGGTAATATTTAAGGGGCTAAGCTGTGGAAGTATTTAAAATGCACAGCCTTTAACCTCATGTGTAAACCTTGTGCTTGTCTTTATCCCGTCTTTGGCAAAGTATCAGCAACAGACAGTTCATCAATAGCTGTCAGTCAATTATTCAATAAGACGTTCAATACTTTCAGATAACTAAGTTGCATTTAAATCACCAAGAAAGCACACACTGGCCATTCCCTGTTTCATTTAGTAAGAGTTAAAGCAACATTTATTTAATTTTAGCAGCACATTTAGCACTAAATTATATAGTTGCAGATATTCTTCCATAACAGCCTTTCTGTCCTTTGGGTTTATAGCCTTTAATGTTTCATGGCTTTCAGATTTTAAGCATCAGCAACCCACTTCTGTCAAGAAAAGGTCTCTGTAAATAGCTGATTTATGGGTGTAATAACTGTTATAAAAGCTACAAAGGGGTATGTGTTGATATTTTCATCTGATGCCCTGGTGTATGTGTTTTAAAGTTTTAATTTAAATTGTCAGGTTTAGACAATAGGGTAAAAAGGCAGAGAAAATAGCATAAAAAAAACAATTTAATTCATTCATGTTTGCATTATTGTCCTCAAACCTAAGAAAGACTTATTTTTTTATAATAACAAAACAAACCAAAGTGCTTTAGAGTTAATATATCCAGAATAGACACATTTAAATAAATACATTAACTACAAATAAATAGCTTTTAAATGCAGTTAGAGCCAAGGGAGATTCTCTAAATCACAGTTAGACCTAGTTTCATTATTTTCCAAAGACAAGAGCCATCGTCAAAAGCGTCGATGGCGGAGGAGCCTAATGAGTCGCATCACAGTGAACTTTGCTCCAAAATGAAAAACAATATTCAGTCGATACCTTCACAGTAATGCTTCGGGGACGTATGATATTGATATTATCTCATGAGTTGATGGATGGACGTGTAATAAGAAACGGTCTCAGTGGAAGATGATACTGTACAGTTAATAAGCTCAACAGAGAGTCGATGATGAGGAAAGACCTGCTTCTGTTTGACTCTTTATTAAATCTTAGTGATAGTTAGAAAGGGTTTTTAGAGAAAAGACCACTTAGTAAACTGTTATGTGGTCAAATTTTTTTTTTTTTTTTTTACATTTTATAGATGGTATTTGGATGGTCGGTTGTTTTCTAAATAAATCAAAATTGCACATTTTGTTTTTGGAGAAATAGAAAGACCCTGTGAGAAGCACTCTGCGCTTCCATCCAGACTCTGAGACAAACTGTGAGAAAGTGGTTAATGGGAAGCTGTTAAAACAAATGCAATTTCATTAACACATTGATTTTATTCTGACCTACACATCTATTTGGCTCTAGTTTCCTACAGTCACTCTTCAGTTTGAAGCCTTGGTCTTATTATGGACAACTCATTTAAACTAGAAAAGCTGATCATTAGAATAGAATAGGACTGTTTTGTTTCTCGTCTGTAAACAAAGGCAGGAATTTGTCTTTACTTTGCAGAGATATATATTCCATAAAACACGCAACAAGCCAAACCATTTCAATAAGACAGTGATCAATCTAACTTTTTCAACAGATGAAGACATATCCTCCACCAAATTCATTTCTTTCACATGTGAACGTCTGCTGGCATCATTCTACCGGCTTTTCGTCTGCTACGAGATTAATTTTGAGTTTTTAAATGCACAAATGGGCTTCCTCGTTTATGCTTGTCAGAGGTTTTGTCCTTCTACGTTTTTAATTTTCAAGAAAACCCATCTCTACACAGGTTGATCTGAACTTCTATCCCTGTTTTTCGTCTTTTTTTTAGTTGCTTTTGGAATGATGGTGTAGTTTTTGTCGAATTTTAAGCCTTTGCAGCCGTTATTTTATTTTCGTGTCAGGATCAATGTATTCTCTTACTCCCAAAACCTCATATAGAGTCTATGTTTTCACTCAACAGAATAACAGCACTTTACCTGTCCAAATGATGGAAGCACTTGTGCCTAACGCTGGAAAGGATTCCTCGACAGATATATATGGTCCTCTCAAAGCTCAGTGAATTATCTCAACATCCACAAGACCCCGCCGTAGAGGACGCGTCGTGTTGGAGACGAGACGATCAGGAATGGAGCTGTCAGCGGAGTTTATCTCTCCCACTCCCGCCGTATACAGTAGCGCCGAGGCTGACAGCAAAAGGCTGACATTACCTGCTGTAAACAAAAGTTAGACGTTGAAAAGAAGACTCTATAAACTTCAAGGCGGCGCGTGAAGGTTCGCGGATATGTCTCTAATTTTTTGACGCGGCAGGGATCTTTCCGGGCTGCGGTGTTTTATGTATCTGTCAACAGTCGAGCAGCGGCGGAATAAAAAAGTAGAGGCTGCTTTTTGATATGTTCTGTTATTAATACGATGCATGTAGTGGTGACATTGGGGAGGTCAAGAGAGAAAGGCACATTTTTGAAGTGGAATGACTATAACGACATTATTTTTTAACATATTTCAAAGTTTTCATTGACTAAAGCTCTGAATAACTAGAAAAGAAAAGAAAAAGGGAAACTTACAGTAGCTTCTGGTTTGGCTGGAATCTGCAAAAAAGGAAAACAGGCCCCAGTACATCATCATTTTTCCTGTCCTTATCTAACTTATGACTTCCTCATGTACAAGTATTATTTATGTGTAGTGTATGCTCTTTGTTTGAGTTGTTGTTGTGTGTTTATTTATGTTGCATGGCTATACAGTGGTCCCTCGTTTATCGTGGGAGTTCTAAAAATAACCCACAATAGGAGAAATCCGCAAAGTAGTCAGCTTTATTTTTTACAATTATTCTATATGTTTTAAAGCTGTAAAACCCCTCACCACACACTTTATACACTTTTCTCAGACAGACATTATCATTTTCTCACATTTCTCTCTCGTTTAAACACTCTCAAAGTTCAAACCTTAGCATCTTCTTCTGTCTTTTGGTGCGACCGCAGGTGCCTTTGTCGGTGCAGAACGTTTCGTCGACATTGTGGGTTTTGTCGGAGAGAAAACTTACAAACATACAGCACTTCAGGCACGGAGGAGATTGATGACAATGGTCTACAGTCCCTTAACCAATCAGGACGCAGAACACAATGGTCTACAGTCCCTTAGCCAATCAGGACGCAGAACACAATGGTCTACAGTCCCTTAGCCAATCAGGACGCAGAACACAATGGTCTACAGTCCCTTAGCCAATCAGGACGCAGAACACAATGGTCTACAGTCCCTTAGCCAATCAGGACACAGAACACAATGGTCTACAGTCCCTTAGCCAATCAGGACGCAGAACACAAGGGTCTACAGTCCCTTAGCCAATCAGGACACAGAACACCATGGTCTACAGTCCCTTAGCCAATCAGGACACAGAACACAAGGGTCTACAGTCCCTTAGCCAATCAGGACACAGAACACCATGGTCTACAGTCCCTTAGCCAATCAGGACACAGAACACAATGGTCTACAGTCCCTTAGCCAATCAGGACACAGAACACAATGGTCTACAGTCCCTTAGCCAATCAGGACACAGAACACAATGGTCTACAGTCCCTTAGCCAATCAGGACACAGAACACCATGGTCTACAGACCCTTAGCCAATCAGGACGCAGAACACAATGGTCTACAGTCCCTTAGCCAATCAGGACACAGAACACCATGGTCTACAGACCCTTAGCCAATCAGGACGCAGAACACAATGCACATTTATACGCTGTAAAAAGAAAAGCATGCAAAAAAAACCTCCGCGAAATAGCAAGACCGCGAAAGGTGAACCGCGTTACAGCGAGGGACAACTGTACATTAAACCTGACCGTACCAGAAAGCAACAAACCTGGTTAAAGCTGGTTATCCCACTGAAGGAGGAGAGACAGCACATTAGCTAAAGACAAGAGGCTTTTTTTTAACAACTTTTAAAAGTCTGTCGAATCATCCAAAACAGAGCAGCAAGAAGAGTCTGGTTACTGCTTGTGTTTGTTTATGGATAGATTTCTGGATAGAAATGGGAACAGTGGAAGAAAATATTGCTCTCTGTCAAAAGTCTCCTAAACTCAACCCAGTTTCACCCATTTTTTTACTTTGTCATTACACATATAACAAGTACAATTCAACAGTATGTACACAATAACTGATTATTATCAATTGTATATCATAATTATAATCTACATTGTCGAAATGTTGAAATATATGTGTTATTTTGAAGGAAATGTTGCATAGTGCTGACTGTTCTGGCTCCCTGCTGCATTAAACATAATACAACACAACAACACACAGCCCTATACAAGCCTGGATTCTATACACGGATAAATATTACAATAGAGGCTGTTCTAACATGTTATTTTTCTTTATTGTGTGACATTACATCTGTTTTCTCATCTCCACAGAAAGCCAGCATCCCAGTCTCTCTTCTGCACTTAGCACATATTACGTTTTGTTCATAAAAGCACTCTTTATCGTCTGTTTTGTTTAGCCTATACATTTGTATGATTACACACAGCTGGCACCGGAAAAAAAGAACGCCGCTGTCAAAGTCTCCAAACAATATGAATGCATGCTGTTTGTCATCGGCGCCCGGGCCATTCCTCCAGGGTATTTCCCCATTTATGACAGGATTTATTCTCTCTCACTGCTGCCTCTCTGGTGTCGCTCCGTGCCTCCCAAGCCTCTGCGATTTCTTTAATATATGTCCTGACTTGCGGGCACTCGCTCATTATTCCTATCTTGATATCTGCCACTGTTAATGAGTAGAGGGACTGCACTTGCCGAGTTTGAGCTTCTGGATTAATGTAGGCGCTGCAGTGGGGAAGTTTGGGAATAACTCACACTCTCACAGTTCATTACAGTGGATATATGACATTTTAAGGCTGGGAGACGCCGGGCTAATGATGCTTCTCGGTAAACACCAGAGACTGCCAGCCACTGCACCTGAGAGCCTTTCTCTAATAGCAAGGATGTCAACAGTGTGACAAGTCCACCTCCTTTCCAACTCACCCGCTGCTGCCTTTTCTTACAATAAATGTTTCCCATCGTTTTAATTGAAAACAGGCTCATTTTACAAAGTGTAAACGTTGACAGATTTCAAAAATACAACCCCATTCTGCAAGAAAATGCTTAAAGGAAACCGATTTGTTTGCTTCTCGGACCTTCTGAAAATGGCTGGAGGTTGTCAGAACATGCGCCGACTGAAGAAACACGCCGTCACTGTTGCTGTTCTAAGTTGTCAACACATAGTGACCAGGCAGGAATATAATTATGGTCGGCCACCGGTGAAGTGTCAAGTGTAACATGTGCTCGAATGACATTCATAAAACACGGTGGACTCAGTTTGTTTGAAAAGTTGCGCGCACACATTGAGAAGAATGAGATCCGTGCTTAAGTTTCGGTCGGAGGTGAGGATTTAAGTGAGAGGCGGAGGTTTGTGCTGAATCAATAAGTACAGAGACAACACAAATGAAGAAGAAGACAGCTTGTTCATCTGCTCCTTCAGCTGCATACATCCCTAATATTATCATTTCCATAAATAATTAAAACAAGTATTACATTTTTAAGAGTGGACTAATCCAGATGTGGTCATATTTCACTGATTAGACTGAAATCTTTGTTGTTTGTTTGAAATCTGTGTTGTTTGTCGCACTTTTTGACAGTAACTTACACATTCAGTTAAGAATTAATGCCCTTTTGGGTCAAATTTAAACATTTTCCCATCACTTGAGTATTTTATGCCACTGTTGAACAATGCTTTAATTTACTTTTTGCCTTTGGTTTATTGTTCTACTTTAACAAACGAACTGGATTTTATGACGAACCGAGCTAAAGTTCAATTAAAACAGACCAAACAGGACTTACATAAGTTCTATTAACAGTAGCTGTGTATTCACTTGTACAATGGATGTGAAACAGTGCAAAGGCACATTTACAGTAGGCCACGTTGTGTTTCTTTTCTGTACAATGTGCAAAATGACAGATCAGAACCGGTAATAGAAGTGTGAATATTTCCCCCGCAGCCATGTCACCAATTATCCCAGAGCCTTGGAGCCGTCTAGAAGCAGTAATAGTTACTAAAGTATAACACAGAAATGATTGGACACTTACTGGCACAGAACAAAAAGGAGTTTAATGTTATATTTCTTGATTCGTTCATTTATTCTGTTTTTATCTGCTTATCCAAGTCCAGGATGTTTGGGCTTTTTTTTTTACTGTTGCATTTAGTTTTTCAGTGTAATCTCCTCAAGTTTATTGTAACAGGAATCATCTGAAAAAATGAGACCTTAAGACGTGATCTAGTCTTTATAATGAAGGATTTTAATAGATGAGAATGATCAGTCCACAGCAGGATTTTGTCCAATCACAGCTCACTTCAGGTAAAAAGGAGCGCTCCCATTGGTCGACACTGATGTCAACAACGAAGGAACAAGGAAATAAACCAAGGAAATGGGTTATTCTGTTGGAAATACGTCTTATTTTACAGGGAAACAGCTCAAAAAAGATAAAAATAGACAAATAGGAGCAAATGAAACATGGATAAATGGTAAACTTCAAAGATAAACGTTTTAGATCAGTTCTAAACTTTGATTTAATGTAACATATTAGTATTTTGTGGTGAAAAATTGGTCTGGATTTATCATTTTTAAGTAAAAGAAACGGGAAAACTCCGCTGCTGTTGGAGGAGAGTGGAGGGGCCTGGACAAGGTTAACACTTGGAAACAGACACTGACAGGCATCCATTTATTCACATTTATTCACTGTGGGCATTATAGATTCACTCATGCTCCAATACATGAGTGTTTTTCGAGAGATGGGAGAAAGATGGAGTCACAAGGAAGAACCTATAGAAACGTGAGACAAGTAGACTCCACAGTGGCCGAGGTACAAAAGAAACAAGATACTTACCTGAACAAAAGAAATCCAACTCCTGTGTGAAGGACTGGTTTCTACGACTAAAGAAACACAGATCTATTCTCTACTTTTGCTGTGGCCTTAGCATTAGATTAAAGAAAGTGTTAAAATGTGTCTCTTGGTGTATTTGACTTTATCAGTAGTATTTGGTTTTTTTTCACAAGGACAGTGCATGATGAAAGATTAACCTTGTAGAAAACACAAACTAGTTTTGGGCAAATTGCTCATTTCCACCTTAAATCACTGATGTTCCAGACATATATTTAGAACCAAAAATAAGAGTATATTTGTAAACAGCGCTTTAAAACATTTCTCAGTTTCATTCATGTTCTTGGTGTGAATAATTTATCTGCTTATTGATTCAGCCGTGCAAACACAAAATGGGCAGTGAGGAGTTGTTTGAAAGGCATTGATCACTCCTGAAGCGTGACAGGGAGCCTTTTCTATTTGAAGTCATGTCATTGTGCAAATGGAGGTCATATTTCAACTTTATCGAGTCTTGGTCCGTCGGCAGCAACACGGAGTCAGCATAAAAAAAACGCCTTGGGGTAGCAAAGCCCGGCTCTCTTTGGGGAATAAAATATGCCATCCGAGTACGGGACGTATTTATCAAAGCTCAAATTGATAATGTCAACAGGCCGGTCCAGATGTAGCCAGCAGCAGGAGCGCTTCACAGTGGAGCTAACCCAATAGTCCACCTTTCGTTCAGACAAAAAGCCTCTTCAAGAACAAGAGACGAATGATCTTTTGATTTGAAATGGACCATTTCCTTAAATACCTGTGTTCTTAATGAGTGCCGCCCGCCCCCCTCTGTTCCCGCTCTCTGCCCGTCTGGCTATTAGAGTGTCCGGGGAGCTAGCTGTACTCGGCCCGACTGCCAGCCCGCCTGAGTGATTAACTAAGGCTCGGGGCTGACAGCACAGCTACCCCCCGATACGAGCGGGAGGGGATAATGCGGGGCTCTGTTTAACAAGGCGGCAGGACAGGAGGAAATACAGGCCGGGTTAGAGACGGGCCGGAGAGGAGGGACGGGGCGGGACGGGGATGAGAGAGAGAGGGCAAATGGACTGAGTCGATGGAGGCTAAAGGAACAGGAAGGATGGAGCAAAACAAAACAAGGGAATGGGTGAGTTTTTACAAATGGAAGAAGGAGAAACAACGTCGTAGTCGAGATCAAATTACAACAAGAACAGGCTGTACACAGAGCCTTTGTCACACTCTGCTGTTGAAAACGGACAATTCATTTGTCTACACAACACTTTGTAGATTTAAAGGACAGGTTCACGGACGAGTAATTCACATTTGTGCGAACAAATATAAAAGAGAAATAGGAAAAACATGACAAATGGAGGACAACTGTAGAGAATACTGCTGTGACCTACCTCTAATATCTATAGTTATCTTTGCTCTACATTCACCACAACCTCTTTTTTCTTTCTTTTTATATTTATTTATTTATTTTTATTGAATCATAGCCCACATACATCACTGCATTTAGTGATAAGAGGAGAAATATTTGTCAACCATTAAAACATAAAAGATAATACAGTATATGAACCATTTTATATTTAAATTTCCTTTTTTTTTGGTATTTTATTATTAATTACACAGAAACAGATTTCAAAAAGATTACAAAAGCAATACACAAACAGAAAAATGATGTAAAAACAAAGCAATCACAGACAAAAACAGGGTTAGTTGTTACAATACTCTTCTTCTCGAAGCCACAGACCCTTTTCTAACCCAAAATCAGTGCAATTAAACAAACACAGAGACATTTTTTGAAGATAAACATAAAGAATAAAAATCAGGAGCCAAAGAACGAACCATAGTGTCCTTGTTCTGTTGTAAAGACTGAACGACAGCATTACACATTGAAGTTTGTGTTGAACGTTAAGCTGTAAATATGATGGAAATGGGGTATTTGAAAATGTAGAGAAATATTAAGAGCTGATAAAGTGTGTGAGAAAAGCGCTGCAGCGACTAAAGGAGGAGCGGTGCAGCTGGGACTCCCCTGTGAGATAACACTTAAGTCGATGTAGTCATAGAGGCTCAAGCAAAACTAATGATGTCGTCCGATTGAGAATGGGCCTTTTGAGACCGGACGATCTCTAATGGATGATGCAGTCGGCCGCGCAGGTGTTTCCGATCGCCTTTTCAAGTTTTCCCTTAAGTCCCACTATGAATAGCCCATCTTTTCCTCTGAATCGTATATATTTATGGCTGACTTTTTGTTTTCTGCGCCGAGCCGCGGTGAACGCTGTGAATCAAAGTGACAGTTGCGGGTTGAAGTCCAGAGGAAGCGCTGATGATGAGGGGGAACAGTTTTAGCAGAATCTCTACCTGTAAATCTGCGAGGAACAGGTTCATTAGCGCAACGGAGCAGTTTGCGACAGACGCGAAGAAGCATCTGACACTTCTATCTGTCAGAACCACAGATGCATCACTTTGTTCTGATGAAACAAAACAATTAGGCCCCTCGAGATTTCTTAATTGATATCAATGATCAAGACGGAGCAATTAAAATGTTCCATTTACAACTTCTGCAACAACATTAACATCATTATGTAAGTGCTCAATTAAGCAAACAGATTTTACAGACTGGGAGTGTTCCATGAGCAGCACAGGTATCAGAGTCAAGTGATCTGCTGCATGGGACTTTTAAATGGTTTCACTTCTATTTAAATCACATAGATACGATGGATTATATTACTGTCTCCAGACACTATTTGGATTCTCTAGGATTTTTATTTTTACTTAAATGTAAATTAAAGGAGACTCATTTTATCTTTCATCATTCCAGCTAAAACTGTACATTCATTATACCATTATAACACAGAATCCTCACTATCTTCATTTAGAATTACCATAATAGTTCTATTGTTATGGTGAATATTCAGTTGTTGCTCTGACATTTTAAAATACACAGGTTCATTTGTGGAAGGGGTAAAGCATGACCATATTAACATACAACACATAAAACATAGATAAAATTATAATTTTCACAAAAAACTGAATCAATGTTTGGACTAAATATAATTCGTTCCATTTTTACATTTTGCCTGGTTTCCTTTGGTTTGACAAGAGCTTTTAAAAGAATACAACAAAGTTCGCCTGGCCAGCCAGACCCATTCACTTTCTTCTTCTCTCATTGGTTGTATGTTTTCAGATTGTGTGGGTCAAGGGTCGGGTCCTGCCCCCTGAATTCTGATGGGATGGGTCCATTTACACTCAGAGGTACTTAAATCTGTGTCAGGCTAAAACAAAGAACCATCTCTGAGGTTCTGTATCTTATCTTTTAACAAATATATTTCATTAAATGTGATTCTAAACTGGTTATTTAAAGAGAAACAAGGCGACACGTCTTTATCTCCAAATATTTTAGAATGTATTGTTTTGTTGCATGAGCGATGTTGTTTTATGAGGCTTTTTTTTCAAACATGATACAAATGCAGTCATAACGATGCGTTCACTGACTGTAAATGTATGTGTGTTATTGCTGCTGGAGACCTATTATTATTTCTGAGGCTTACATTTGCTGCAGACTTTCAAACACTCAGGATACGTTCTTGTATTGAAGATATGACTGTCCTTGCCGTCTGTACCGAACATGATAATATTGCTAATGTTTTTTTTTCTTCTTTCTCTGCTTGTTACTGCTCGGTCCTGTTGTATCTTTAAAACTGTGGCCTTGTCAATTTACATTTTCTGCATTTTCAAAATAGCTGCCTTGCACATTCTGTGGGAAGCATACAGTTCTTTTTTTTAATTTTTTTTATATTATATTATTATTTTAATTGCATGTTTTATGTTTCAAAGCACTATTTTTCACCAGAATACTTAGCAGCTTATTACGTCTAAATGACAAACAAATACCCATCACTTCTCATTATGTATATCTACTGCAAAGCCATTTTTCAAGGAGTTTTAGATCGCACTGTGCCAGCATTTTCCTCAATTGATGTCACGCAAAATGAAAAACTCAAACTATTTTGCATGAACTATTGAAAAATTGCGAGGGGACAGATAAGATTTGGGATTGGAAGAGTCGTGCCGCATTCATTTCCTTTTTCCATATGAAATAATAACGGGAGTGGAAACGCTTGCCTCTGTATTTTGTCGGCTTATTAGTGTCTTCCTGTCGTGTAGCGGCTGGGGGTACGTTAAGTGAATAATGTGACGAGCTGCTGAATATAAGACTTTAAGAGAAAAGTGAAGACAAAGAGAAGTTTATATGGTCACACTTTCATTTATCCATCAGTAACCACGTATTGTAACTCTCGGAAAGACGTATTTAGATGCTTTCTTTTCCACTATTTTAATAAACAATGGAATGGAAAAGGAGCGAGAAGGTCGTGGGTTCGATCCCCGGGTTTCTCTGAAGAGTCTGCATATCCTTCCAGTTTTACCATTTGTGTTGTTGAATGTTAAAGACAGAATTCATGGATCAAAGACATAAAAACACTGGTTCTCCATTTTCAAAATCATAACCAGAACTGATTTTTGAGGAACTGAATGAAAACATTGGAAGAGTTGTGAACTGCTATGAAATCCAAGCAATTAAAGTCTGATTTAAATAAAATAATATATGTTTTCATCCTGTCACAAGAATAACAAGCCCCAAAACCAAGGAAAAATGGGTGTGACTTTTTAAAAAGTGGTCTTAAATCTGTTCAAAATGTCTCAAACACTAAAACACTTTTTGACAGAACCAACTGTTTGCAAATACTTTATTTTTTTTTACTTTATTGAGCATTTGTACACATTTATATTGTACTAGAATGTATACTATTGTTTCCAGTCGTAACAATCTTTATTACTTACTAAGTGGTCTGCTCTGCTAACTATTGTTTATGTCACCACTATATTTCAATTCACTTTAATTTTCAGCCCAAAATCATAATAGATCAACCCCAAAACAGTTCTTACCTTTCACATACAATCCATCTTATATAAAAATGCATGAATTTGAATCCAAATTAATTTATATCAGCAAGAAAAGAAACAGTTCCAACGTTTTTAGATCAGGAAAATTGGGAAAATTTTCTTTGTGGCACTGAAATATTAGTACTGAACGTAAAGCAAGACACATACGAGGGTTACATTAAGGGTTAGATAGCTGCAAATCCATAAAGATATTTGTGTTATAGCAAACAGTGGCTGGTATTATTAGATATTTCTCTCTAAATGAAATCAACGCTATAAAAACGGCATGAAAGTTAGCCACAAATACTGACTTTCTCTTCTTCTTTCATAAATCCATCTGGGGTGCAGTTAAGCTTTGGTGCCAGATTTGTGTAAGTCATGTTGTAAAAGTAATTATATAAACTCTTTTTATTAAAATACCTTCTGCCCATAAAGTGAATCGACAGAGGAGCTATGAAACAAACTTGAGACGAGGCTCTGGAGGAAACGGGCTGCTCGCCGACTCAAACCTGTCATTTCCCGTCTCTGCTGCTCCTCTGGCAATGTCCTTTGAAGCGCTCTCAAAGGCATTCAATCTCCGTTAATTAACATATTACAGCCGTTAACTGCAGCCGAGCAGATCGTAACATTAGGAAAACCACGCCGGATTAACTCACAAGGACAATCATTTGTTAAAAACTCCAGATGAAATGACGAGTTTGCTTTCAATGATGTGCATTTTTTGTCGTTATTAAGGGGTATTTACCGGCTCGGTCTAACCTGAGCGTTGGAAAGATGCACAATTCAGATTCGAGACTGACATGTTCGCGGCGCACAGTGAAGCCAATTATTTTTCCCTCCAAGCGAGTATACGGCTGTGCTGACTATGAAATACTGACACATCCGGCATCGGCTTTGAAGAATATTTTGGTTCACCTTCACACTCTAAAAGAAAATATAAAGACAGGTATTTCAAGTCTGTTCTTTTGAATTGAGCTCATTTAAGTTAAGTCCTAAAGGGATTTATAACAAAAAGGATGCAATTACTGTATTTACTTATTTGTTGTTGGTTGTGAAAAAAGCCCCAAGGACAGTATCCAACATGGAGGCTGTGCAGATGCAGGGATTTTAAGATCAGAAATGAAACAAAGCCGGCGTTAAATCCAACATTGTGCGAATTCATCACCGCTGTAAACAATCGAAGGCCTTATGGGAAAAAGGAAGGCAGTGAAAAAGTAAGCATTTGTCACGACGGTGCATCGCTGCCTCTCATGTTTTCAAAGCGCCGCTAAATCTGCTCGACTAATCATCAGAAACATGACAGGAACTCAGAAAACACTGATCATACGGCGCTTTTTGCCGGGATACACTTCTTTCGTGTACAGCCTGAGGGGAAACCCCAGCGAGCCGAGGACTCCCAGCTCAGCAGCCGTCCAGCAAATCAAGTCTTTGGTGTCGACACGTTGAACTGTAAAATGAAAATATAATAGAGCAACATTTACAATCATCAGATCATTTTAGAATAATGAAAGGGCATTGTTAATTAATCCATCACAAAAACAATCTAAATCAGTCATATATCTATAATAACTGAGAAAAATAAAATAAAACACTGTCATTACATTGTTATTAACTATTCATTTGACTGACATGTTGCATTAAATGAATTATATGATGTGTTTCTACATGTTTTATGTGTAAAGGACTATTGGTCATGTGTTCAATACAATATTTTAGTTTTAATTTCACTAGAACTATTCAACTGTTCAAATTCTCTTTATCTTTTTTTAATAGAATAAGATTTAGTTGACTTTCCATATAAACTTCCCCAATACATTCTGAATGATTTGTATTTTTAATTATTTGTTTTTCAGTTGAGGCATTATTCCCCTTCATGTAGGTATAAATATAATTGGAAAAAAAAACAAAAACAAATGATTGATGAATTCTTGTCAATCACTTATTGCATTAATTATCCCCTACTTTTATTCTGAAAGCACCTTTATTCAAATGCTTGTTACCGTAACAACGCTTAAAAATTGTAAAATGAATTAAAAAAACAACTTTAAAACAAAATCCTATTAAGTACATGATTTTGAATATGTTAAAATGTAAATATAAAGCCTTTAATAAATAAATCGGTCAAATTAAAATGTCTTGTCAGAGGTCAGAGGTCAGTTAGCTGCTCTGGTTCATGGCTAACAGGTTCATTAGAGGTGAATGGGGCGGATGTAATTTAACATACCTACATTTTTATTAATATATCTACAATCCATCTTTCAGTCCATCTCCATCAGTTTATCCGGGCCCAGACTCACCTCTTTACAGGAACTTTTTCTTCTTTCTATTCTCTGGAGAATACCGAGACCTGCAGCGTGTCCCGGAGGGCCTTCGTCTCTCTACAGTCGTCCAACTTTTGATTCCAAACTTTTAATCTGAGCGTCAATATCAGAATTACATCATTTCTCGATCGCGTATGAAAAACACGGTCGGAGCAGAAACTGTGCGATTGAATAAACGTTTGAAGCTTGTTCAGAATAAAACGACGAACACCTGAAAAACTCAAGGACAGAAATCACTCACTGTTTTTTTGAATTGTTCCATCTTTTCTCCAAACTTCAAACCAAAGCCACTTGATTTGTGTAACCGCATCTTCAGCCCTATCTTCTCTCCTCGAAAACAAAAGCTGAACTCGACACATCTGTTCTACATATCAGTCAGCAAACTACAATTAAGAAGAAAAAAAGCCCCATGACGAGCTGTCAGCGCTCACCCCCGTCCTCCCGCGCAGCGTGAACCGCTCTCGTCTGACTAAACTCTGAATTTATGAGTCTTTAAATGAATCCTTTAGGGAGTGAGGATTTACGTCCCGCTGTGGTGACTTAGAATGATTTTGTTTAGCATTTGTTCAACTCAAAGTGACACTGAATATTTATGATTTGTGTTCATTTGGAAAAGTGCAGAGAACTTTCTAGAAGTAAATGAGTGTAGCTTCATTTACTTCTTTAACTATAGCTCGATGTCTTTATTATAAAAGCGATGGTTGTGTGAGTGACTGATGTGATCAGGTTTGGTTCTTAAAGCTCCAGAACCTGATTTATTTAATTTATTTTATCCCAGATTCAGACTCTATTCTCCTCCAACAGCAGTAGTAACCTTTCCTGCTTCTTTTATTTAAAAAAAGAAGAATCAGATCAATTTTTCACAACAAAATACTAACATGTTACATTAAATGAAGGTCAAATTAGTAGCCTGGCCAGCCAGACCGACTTTCTCTTTGTATTACATACAGAGAAAGTTAGTCTGGGATCGATGGATTTAAACAGGATTTCAAGGCAGGACCATGGGCAGAACTAACGCTCGCTGAGTGAACCAATCAGAGAAGCCACGGATGTGACGTAAGGAAAGCGAAACGTATTCTAGTTGTCAACAAACCACAGCGTACACCAGCGTGGCTCGAGAGAGAAGATGCTTCGGTGACGGTGAATGACTTCTGTTGTTTTTGTCAGAAAAATCTGAGGACACGGGGTGTAATATCGAGTTTAGTGCTTATTTCGATCGTTGTAAGCTACCGAAACCTGCTACTGTTTTCTCGCTCAATATGACGCGAAACAAAATCCCGCCTCCCTCGCTACGATTGGTCGGAAAGAAAGCGCCGGAGCAGAAATCGGAGGCAGATTGGGCGATTCCAGACTAACTTTCTCTGTATGTAATACAATGAGAAAGTCGGTCTGGCTGGCCAGGCTATCAAATTAGAGCTTTCCTGAAACTTTTATCTTTGGAGTTTATCGTTGTAGACTGTCGTGATCCTGTAATCATCTCTGTCTCATTGAACACTGAATTGAAGCATTTCCAACATTTATCCATGTTTAATTTGTTCCTGTTTCTCTATTTTTATCTTTTTTGAGCTGTTTCTCTGTAAAATAAGACATATTTCCAACAGAATAACCCATTTCCTTGGTTTATTTCCTTGTTCCTTCGTTGTTGACATCAGTGTCGACCAATGGGAGCGCTCCTTTTTACCTGAAGTGAGCTGTGATTGGACAAAATCCTGCTGTGGACTGATCATTCTCATCTATTAAAATCCTTCATTATAAAGACTAGATCACGTCTTAAGGTCTCATTTTTTCAGATGATTCCTGTTACAATAAACTTTAGGAGATTACACTGAAAAACTAAATGAAACAGTAAAAAAAAAAAACAGGTAATGGACTTTTAAGTAGTTTATTCGAATTTGTAAATCACAAGAGCAATTTACTTCAGTTAGTTTGACTGGGTTTTTTCAGAGCTGACAATGCCGTGAAGAGATACCAATTCCATTTCACTTCAAGCCCACAAAGTACCTGCATACTTCAAAAATCCTTGAAGTCAAGCAAAAATGAATTTGGCAATCACATTAATAATAACTTGTGAATTAAGAGCTGTCAAAAAGGCAGCTCTCTTTTTTGCAAGATACTGTCTAATAGTTGGTAAATGGAAAATGAACAAAGTGGCATGTTATTAGTGTAAGATATTGGTGCTGGTAAATATATATAATAATAATATATATATATATATAAATCATAATGGTTATTTTTTACATGGCCCAGTATCACAACAACTGCCTCAAAGGGCTTCACAAAACAACACACTCACATCCCACTGACTTCTATTAGATTTAACCTGATGTATGATACACAAATATAACATTACTGAACTGTTTATAATCCTTTGTTTGTAGTATATCTATATTGTATACGATCAAAGCTACAAACATAATAGAGTACCTTGAAATGCTGTTGGTCTTACAATCCACACGTTACAGATACTGTCTGGTCCCCAATGTCAAATGAAATGATGAGAGCTCGTGTTGGAGTGACATCTTCCTCTGTGCTGCGGGATTGTCTGCTGCTCGTGGCGGGACAGGTCTGTTTGAATAATTGAAAACCCTGCGAATCTATTCTGATGGAAGCTATGATTGTATTTACCATACAAATAAAGGCATAAGCGGCCGCCGGAGTGAATGACGGCGGATGAGTTTGCTCTGTGGTAAACCATAGGTCACCGCAGCCAGGATTGTCAGTCAAAACCCATTTGCACATGACAGGATTTGGACTGGCTGACAGCTGCAGATATTAAACCCGGAGCGGTGAGGCGTGCGTCTCCGAAAGCCGACACTGATCTCACACAAAAAGATCCTTCAATGGACCCCACTCTGACTTTTGTCACTGATCCATAAAAATGTGAGGTCAAACAGGGATAAGACTTCATCCTGTGGATATAGATGTCTGCCCTCTCACCAGAGTATTATAAACATGGGAACATTACACACGTCAATGCTATCGATCTGTGTAATGTTAAATATGAGTTTATTCAATGATGTGTTGGTTTCACTTTCGATGAATCTATAAAGCGTGAGATTATGGTCATAATGCTGTATAATCATTAAATGAGCTAATGCCTTGTGTGGTCTGGAGCATGTAGAGTATTCCACATTGAGATCTACTTCTAGTGTATGTATATCTATATCATGTGACCTCTAGCTCTACTGACCTGATACTCTGTTCAAACTGGAGTGTCCCATCTACAGGTGGCACCACCATCAAGAAGCATCTAATTAACTGCAGTGCGTCCGTCGTGTAACTCACTGTAGGGTCGCAGTCGTCATTAGACTCTCCAGATTTGAAATGCCGCGCGGTGATTCAGCAGCAGTCACTCTCGGGGCAGTGAACGCAGCACGGTTAATGGGGTTTAGCTGCTGGTTTTCAACCTTTAAACTTTGAGCTCGTGTTTGTGTCCTTGTAGACGAAGAGCTGCACAGAGCGTCATCAATTAAAACACCGGATTTGTGTTTGAATAAACGTGTTAAATATCTCTTGGACAAGTTTTCTGGTCGAGGAGAATAAAAGATGCAAAAGACCAGGCATTTTAAAAAGGCAAATTGGATTTTCAGCAATTCAGAGCACACAAGGTCACAATGATGAGTTTCATTTGAATGCCATTTTACAAAAATTAAATTACTTCAAGGCACAGTTTACTTGCATTGCTTTTCACAGTGTACAGTGTTCTTCAAAGAGTCGATTTATTTAAGAAAACCCTGATGTACTTTGCAGTGAAGTTATAAAGACAAGATGCTCTACACAGCCCTGACTAAATGCTTTTGGATGTTTGTTTTTTAAAGGATCAACTTAATGAGAGTCACTGAACGGTGAAAGTCCCAAATACCAAAACAGAGCTCTATATGAACCCACACAGCTCTGAGGTCAGTGGAGTTAGTTAAAGTCACTCAGTTCATCACTCAGTAAATGTAAGACTTTAACTATTTTTGGGAACTCACAAATTCGACATGAAACTTTGTCAAATAAGCTTCTTCTTCCTCTTCCTCCTTCTTCTTCTCCTCCTCCTCCTCCTCCTCCTCCTCCTCCTCCTTCTTCTTCTTCTCCTCCTTCTTCTTCTTCCCTTCTTCTCCTCCTCCTCCTCCTTCTTCTTCCCTTCTTCTCCTCCTCCTTCTTCTTCTTCTTCTCCTCCTTCTTCTTCTCCCCTTCTTCTTCTCCTCCTCCTTCTTCTTCCCTTCTTCTTCTCCTCCTTCTTCTCCTTCTCCTTCTTCTCCTCCTCCTCCTCCTCCTCCTCCTCCTCCTCCTTCTTCTTCTTCCCTTCTTCTTCTCCTTCTTCTTCCCTTCTTCTTCT
Organism: Rhyacichthys aspro; assembly: GCA_036850595.1. Taxonomy (NCBI): domain Eukaryota; kingdom Metazoa; phylum Chordata; class Actinopteri; order Gobiiformes; family Rhyacichthyidae; genus Rhyacichthys; species Rhyacichthys aspro. The sequence goes on from CM072151.1 coordinate 2,676,114, forward strand.
CCTCCTCCTTCTTCTTCTCCCCTTCTTCTTCTTCTCCCCTTCTTCTTCTCCTTCTCCTCCTTCTTCTTCTCCTCCCCCTTCTTCTTCTCCTCCCCCTTCTTCTTCTCCTCCCCCTTCTTCTTCTCCTCCTCCTCCTCCTCCTCCTCCTCCTCCTCCTCCTCCTCCTCCTTCTTCTTCTTCTTCTCCTCCTCCTCCTTCTTCTTCCCTTCTTCTCCTCCTCCTCCTTCTTCTTCTCCTCCTCCTTCTCCTCCTCCTCCTCCTCCTTCTTCTTCCCTTCTTCTTCTCCTCCTCCTTCTTCTTCCCTTCTTCTTCTTTCCTTCTTCTCCTCCTCCTTCTTCTTTCCTTCTTTTTCTTTTCTCCTCATTCTCCTCCTTCTTCTTTCTCTTCTTCCGTCTCTTCCTCCTCTTCTTCTTCCTCTTCTTCTTCCCACATTACCACAATTTGGGGCTCGTTCAAGGATTTGGTTCCAGGTTTTTCATTTTATCCCACTGTCGTCTCCATTCAGAGGTTTTTATAAAAGACTACGATCACATTTCCTTTTTTAGCCTCTATTCTTCGACTTCATTATTTGTGTTAATCTGTGTAACTCACTTTTATTGTCTGTCTAGTGCCTGACATACACGAGCTTTGATCAGAGTTATAATATTATTGTGCCACAGTGAGTCATTCATTATGTAAAACCAACCAACCTTAAAGTGAGTCTCACTCTTGATGAACCTCTTCATTTGTTAGGACTGCGCCATTACAGATGATCACTGTATTATGAATGAATGATCCTTTTTGGACCTGGATCAAGATCACCTTTACTTAACCGGAGACTAATATCCACTTAAAGACATTTTTCTTTCTCGCACCAAATGAAAATTTAGTATAATAGCGTTCCCTCTCAGTGACCTATTTCAAAGCGACTCCTGCTGGAAGTATCGCAGCCTATTCACTTGTTCACATTAAAGCGAAGTTGTCACATGTAGCTATCCTTCATGGCCGTGCCGCAGTGACCCATTCCCTGACAAGGAGAATGGCTTAAAGAACAGCACCGATGATTACACGAGACTGCGAGTCCACCCACCTTTAACTAATGACTCCAAAGTAATGGCCTTCAACAATTTAATACTTTTCACTGACGGTGTGTGCTGGGCCAGAAGCATTATAGAAAAGGTATTGTGTGATAAAGTAAGACTGTAAGTGGGCAACGTGTCCCCGACTTAAAGAAATTAGCCTACACAGTGGAATATCTGAATTACATACTGCAGCTGCTAATGGAGGTTATCTCCATTTACAGACTCTCTCTACAATTGTACAAAGTGCACAAGAAATCTGCTCACAGCTGGATGTCTTCACAATAAACTGGTATTTTTGTTATTGCCTCTTCATTATTATAGGCATGTAATGTGTAATGTGGGGCACAATTTAGCCCTGTGTACGTAGCTGTATCCTCAAAATGTGCATTAAATGTTGCAGTCTAATTAAACAAAGTGAAACAAGTCAAAAGTTTTCAAAAATCACTTTAGAATACCAATCTTTGCATTAGTTAAACTTGTAAAAATATTATTATTAGTTATTTAAACCCCTGAAAGGAGCATTTTAGTTTTATCACTTCCGACAATGAACAAAAACAAAGTCTCTAATAGTTCTAAAAGTTCTAATAGTTTTGTTCATAAACAACAGCAGGTCCTTACTCTTCTTGAAAAAGAGAAGACAAAAATAATATATGGGATTTTTGCTTTTTCTCTTCATAAAACAATCTAAGAAAAGGCTTTCTTCCCCGGAGCCATATATGAAATAAAAAAATAAAAAATAACAATATGTGGTGTTACCAGTGACTTGAGTGTGTTTACAGTTGTGTTTGAGTTAGACCCTGACCTCTGGGATCATCATGAGTATGTCACTGCTATCTTTGATGCATTAACATGATTTTCTTTTAAAAGTGGAGCTGTTTATGGTGATATTTAACGTGTTACTGTTTCATTTTAAAAACCAAAGTCGATCTTTTTGGATTTGTGATGGTAATAGTAGCTGTTATGTTAAACTAAAGTGACACGAACTCTGCGCCTCATCAGGACCAGCTCCATTTCTGAGTGAGTAACTGGTCAATGTTTCTGTGTGAATATTTGTAAGAAACCACCAAACAAAGCTCCAATCACCAAAGATCTAATTCATAACCTTCTTTCTTTAAAGAGACAGCACTAACAACCTCATCATTAATGCCACTTGGCCAGCTCTATTTCAGAGTTAGTTATTTGTTTCAGAAGGAGTTGGTTTAGTATTTAAAATGCTGTCTAGTGTATTACTATTATTATTATTACATGTAGCCCTATTCTTTAGAAATCCCAAAACAAACCCATTACTGTAAATGAGAGCAACTATTAGGTCTAATGAATAATGAATAGACACTAAACCAAAATACATTTCACAATTAGACTTACTTTAACATCAGGCCAGTTCTCAGTAGACATCATTTGTGCAGAATCTATGTGATATACATTTAAGATGGAAATGTGCTTGAAGCCAGAGCTCTGTTTGTATTCCAGAGGCATTGGGAGGTGAACACTGTGCTGAGCTGTGCTTCTCCATGAATGTATTAAGAAGCAGTCAACATGTTTTATTCATTCAGTACACCACGTTTCCTCAGTGTAATACTGGAGAAAAAGCACATGCTTTAGACCCAAATAACTTAACCCTGGAGCCTAATGATGACGCTCATGTTCATTTAGAGGCAAAGGCTCTGCTCCATTGTTAAAGTCTAAACAAGAATGTCAAAGCCAGTGGTCAGTGTCCTTAAGTGTCACAAAGTAATGGCCAAAATGAACAACTCGTTAACAAAAGAAGGAGAGACTGGGTGAAATAAATGCGTTTAACAACAACAACACAAGCATTAAACAGCTTCAGTATAAACAAGCCTTAAAGCAGTTCAGTCGAGGTTTTTGAAGAGAAAATGTACTTGTTTTTTAAGAAGGGAGAAAGTATGACATTGTAATTCAAATCAACGTTGACCGCAAAGAAAGCTTTTCTACTTATTAGAATCTTTTGATCGTGTTGAGAAAAACAGCCCTGACAGTTTGCTAAAGATGTCACTGTTCTGTAGAAGAGAGACATCGAACGAAGACAGAGAGAAAAATGGTAATTGTCCAATTTTAGCCCAATATTTCAATCTGGAGACAGACACTGACACCTGTTCACAGTCATTAACTACAGGCAATTTAGCTGAGATTCAATGTGAGAGAGGTTCATGGACAAATGAGATTGTACTGAGCATTATCACAGCATTTCTCTTCAGACATGGAAAATCCACTAGACTTTATGGAGAAGGGCTGTAGATGAGCACAACGTCTGAGTAACATCTGAAGAGTGTCTGGAGATCCACTGGAGGAGCAACTACTGTTTTTGTTTTTATTACACGTTGATCTACACATGATATCAATATTCGGACACTTACCGCCTTCACTGCTGTCAGATTTGTGTTAAAAACATGGAGATTTTAGCTTTGGTTTTGGCCCTGTTTCCCCCACACTGTACCATCCTCTGCTGCGAAGTTAAACCATGAACAAACACACACAAAAATCCTAAAATGCTTGCGTTTTAGGGCACGTCTGAACACACAGGTCAGGACATTCAGGTCAGACATCCTCCAAAGACGTGTGAAAAGTGTTCCCGGAAGGTACCACAGCATTTCTATACACAAATACACAAGCTTTTTTCTTTCTATTTTTAGTCAAAAGCAATACAAGCTGTCACCTTCCTTCAGTGCACGTTCGTTTACGATAAAATCACCTCAAGAGATTTGGGGAGATTTCACGAGTCTGGACTTGAAGGAAAAGGTTTGAGTCGTATTCGTTCACACCGAGCCCTACATAAACAAACTGATAAACCTAGGATTTGTTATTTTCATATGCTTTAAAACCGTCTGAATGGTTATGTGCCAAGTTTTAACAGTGTGTTCAAACCTTTTCGACGTCAAGGTTTGGGACAAATGAGTGACTCAGACTCAGGAAGACATTTATTCCTCGCACTGTGCCATCAAACCAAGTGTTCTGACCATTTCAACCATTTAACATAATGATCCTCGATGATGTAGAGTTGAAAATGACACCTGCCAAGTTAATATATACCTCATCCTAATAACTCTCCCTGAAGAAGTGCAGATGTGTGGGTCCACTGTCCGATTCCGCTGAAGAATGGCTCCAATTCATTGTAGGTCCGGTGACACTTTGGATTACTCACACTAAAGCAAAAGCAATAAAGAGACACTGAATAGACTTAGACAGTGCTTTACATATTTAATCAACGTTAAAGGCAGGCTCTGAACACTATTTAGCATTTTCATTATGCTTTGCCTTACATGAGGAGATTAGAAAGGCCTCTCACTAACCCCACAATGGCTCATTTGGGATCTAATTACTGTATATAATTTAGTTTCACTAAATCACCATTGCTTTTTAACTTCTGTTTGGGGAGTGTTTTGTTGAAAGGAACCATGACTTTTTAATTTTTCAAAGAATCGTTGTTGTATTATTTAAAAATCCATAGGAATCCTTATCTGATGAAATATTTTATTTATGAGCTGCTGTGATAGATCTGTTTTTGTCTAAATAGGTCAAAACACTTTGTCTTAAACTTAAAAGCAAGACTTTTATGTGTTAAACAAGAACTTGGAAACACGCTGTGAGAAAAAAAGAAATCGTAATTACATTTTTAGGAAGTGTTTGTCAACAATAAGTCAATTTCTCATTCCATTAGCCGACTACAGTGAGAGCACCATTATTTTGGAGACAGCTGAGGGGCGGCTTTGATAAATGAGGCTAAAGCACTATTTTGCTTATCGCTCTCATGTCGGAAAGCCTCTGGAATGCCGTTCTTTTACCTTTTCTGGCAGCCGAGTCAAGCCACTAAATCCAGTTTAGTCGTTGTCACGAGGTGCATTTGTTCTATTATCTGCAGCCGCTCGCCATCCAAGAGCAATGTGTTACGACCGACATAAATTAGAAGACATTAGTGTGGCTCGGGGTTCAGATTCAATTCGTCATGAACAAATATCTGGAAGCATTACGGCCCGCAATACGGCAGATGATTGAAGAAACCATATGAGGGTAATACACCGAATGTGTTTTTATGAAATATATAACAAAAGACCTTCGGAAAGACACTTTGAACAGGGTTTGCACTGCTCTTTTGCTGCAGTGCGACCTTCTCTAATCTTTGTTTCCACAAACTGTGCGTCATCAGCGACACGTTCAGGTCACACTTTATTTGAAGCGACAGAAAACATTAAGCTCAAAGAGACAGAGATTATAGCTACTCAGCTAATTTCCATCTACAGTCCCTGAATAGACAAGAAATAAGTTATAAATATGTATAGAGTATCATAAATAGCCACAGCTTCAGCAATTTAATAATACACAAAAGTATGTTATACAGTAATACAACTTAATACAGCATGAGAAAAGTGACAGGCACTGCTTGAAAAAAATATAAGTCATGGTTGTGGAGTGCAAAAAACAAACAAAAAAAGATATTCTGATATATTTTTTAAACATTTCTTTCTTGGTGCTAATTGCTATCAGTTTAGTCAATAAAAATGACTAAAAGCACATTCAGGAAACAGTCTGCTGGGGTCTCTCAGAAGGGGCGTGGCCAATATGCTGGTCCTAGCCTAAAATGTATTTATATTTCTATTCTGAATTCACACAGATGAGCTCAGCTGTTGAAAACACTGCAGTACATCAGCCAGGCCAGTAGGGGCACTGTCAAACCCAGAAGAAAAAGTATTCATCCTTATTTTGCAGATGTTTTTTAGTTTTTTGGTTGTTTTTTTCCCCTTTCCTCTATTTTCAAAGTTATGTCTGTTACGGTAAAGGCTGGGATCATAGCTTAACACTGTGGTCTATGGCTTTATCATATCACAGGATACTGTAGGCTCTATTCATATTATTGTAGACAGTATTGGTTTTCAGACAATCATTTCCTCCACAGTTTTTAGAGTATTTCTTGTCTTTCCCAGACTTTTTTAATAAACCTGCCAAAAATGCACAAGTGGTATTAATAACCTACCGCTAAAGTCACAAAATATGACTCGAGGATAAGCAAATATTGAAAATTCATGATGCAAAATGGCCCCATTAAGAGTGCACACCGGGCTCAGCTCTGCCTAACAAAGATATTGAGTTCAAGATGTCAATTCAGCTGCAGGCTACAGCGCCATGTGTTTGGGTCGTAATGGCTGACACGGAGGCAGTTAAATATAGGTTTTTGAGGGGATATAACCGTCTATAAATGTGAAACTGTAGCTGTATTAAAATACTGTGTGGAAAACCTGCTGCGAATGGAAACTAAGCACAGCTGCTGCCCTCCATAAAGCACAGTGTGATAAAGTTTTCATGGAGTGGGTTTATATCCACAGCCCACAGATTCAGGCTGTATTTTTGAGACCTAGGACTACTCTACTCTTTTCACTTTCTCTCTTCATATTGTTGATTAAATGGAAATATAAAAGTTAGAAATAATACACTTTATGGTTTATTGGTGTGTGTGAATATTGGTTGTTAAAAAGATGCTTGTTATTAGTCAAAAAGAATATTTGCTGTTGTTGAAAAAGACATTTTTTAGCTAAAAGGCAAGGTTAATGCAAGAGACACTGTGGTTATAGAAAGAAAATTACAATTTCATGTGTTGCAGCAGTAAAATGCAAAAAAAAAGACACCATGCAACAATAGTTTTAGAGCCAAATGTATAGATTTCTGTTGGCATTTTCCAAATTAAATGGTGAATATTACACTTTTTTTTAAAAAATGTCTTACAATTGCATTTATAGAAGCTGTGGATGATACTTTTACATAAAATAGAAGTGTATTCTTTGTGTTATTATAATGTAAAGTGCCCAATACAACAATTTAATAGCCTTTAAAAGCATAAGAGTTAATAGTGTAAATTGTCTTTTGTGTAGAACAGATCAGACGAGAGTTTGAATATAGAGCTGTTTGATATTTATTTAGCATAAACATATTTGAAATGGTTTGTATAAAATCATTGAACATCTGTATTAAATTATTCAATGAGTAGTTTTCTTTCAGCTGCATGTTTTCCACACACAAGGTTAGCTTCAAAAAAGCGTCTTTGTGTGCGTTCTTCCTCATAAATGTTCTCTCTCTGATGTTTTTATCTTTGCCGTTTGATTTTTCTCATACAGCCTAAAGATTAATAGGCTGAAGGCACACGGAGAGCCACACTTGTCAACTCACCGAGCAACATAAATTCAACAATGTCCTCGACTAAGTGACCAAAAAAAAAGTCATTAATTGCGTGCGCTGTCCTGAGCTCCCTGCAGGATCGGAGATGACAAGTAAATGAAAGCTCTGACAGTGTGTCTGCGCTTATTTGCCGTTGTTGTGCATCCAGTGATGAAAAACTCCTGGATGGGCCCCAAATTGAGAAAAGTAATTCGTTTTGCTTTTCTATCTGATAAAGCATCATACTTCATCAAGGTCATC
>CM072151.1:2683697-2968835 GCA_036850595.1 Rhyacichthys aspro
TTACTTCATTAATTTGTTTATTTAATGAAGTAAATTGGGATCTCGACCCATTAGGCCAAAGGTATTAAAGAGTATACTGGTAATGCACTCTTGTCTACTTTTAATTTGTAAAAAGGAAATTGTTTGATTTAAAAGACCTTATTTCAGAGCCCAGTCTCAATGAGATATAAACTAAACAATATTTGCCGATGAACAGCGTCTGAAATAGAGCTCATCTCTTTTACAGCATTTAATTTAAGAGTCTTATAAAACAAAATGCACTTGTTACAACTCCAACAGTCAATTTTAAATGTTTATTTGATGGTTTTACAAATTTCATGTTACATTACTCTCGAGAGCTTCTGTGTTATTGGAGCGTCGATATGTTTTTGCAATCAGCATGTGCCCCTGTTGTTATTGTTCTTAGCTGTTTCTCCTCGGCTTAGTCCTAGCCTCGGTTCCCAACAGAGCAATTTGTACAGCTCTTTGAAAATGTACTTCATAGTTCACCACACCAGCTGCAATCAGACACAATTCCCAATGTGAGCCAAGCAAGTCACAGCTGAAAGAAAACATTTGTGCAACCTCAGCTTCGTAGTGGCACTAAAACGCGACGGAGGTCTACTGTACGGCGGGCGCCTTTGCAAAACTATCGGGTGAAGGTGACAATATTATCACGTCGATGCCAGATCCACAGAGAATTGCTTTCCCTCAGAAACCTCTCGAAAGAGGAGCCGAGACACTGCGTCCTAGTCTGAGCCGAGCGAAGAGGGTGACTTTTGAAAGAACTCATTTGAAAAGACTCGGGAGTAAGTCAGTTCACAACAAACGACTGAAAACACGAAGGAGTTTTGGAGGTTATTGACATTCAAGTGGCCCACCTGCAGTGCACTTGTGCTGCATATTTGGAGCGCAAATGTTTAGGGGTAGAAGTTATTTTTATGCATGTTACGCTGCGTTGCCAGAGGGGGTAAGTGAAGCTAATTTAGAAGCAATAAAACCAAATTAATGGACTACAAGCATCAGCGCACATAAAGAACTAATTCAGGCCGAAAGTAACATTAACATCGAGAATATCTAATTGTGAAAGAGGTCTATAAAAATAATGATTTGGTCGGCCAAATGCAAATGTGTTCCTCCGTCAACTCGGAGCCACTTTAACAGGATCAGTTTCTGAGATCATCAGGTTTCAGGACAGACTTGACACTCAGTAATTATCAGGAGAAGCTGAGAGGAAAGACAGCACCATGACATTTTAAAACAGGGCCAGGGACAGTCAGCTTTTCAGTAATTACACATTTTTCTGTCCATTGAGAAGCAGTCATGGTAAATTCAGTATTATATAATCTACAGTACATAATAAAACTCTCTCCTTATACGCTATTTTACAAAATTCCAAAGAATGAATCCTCTTGAATAAGTCTTTTTTTTACTTACATACATGTTTCACCTTGGGATCATTCTGACAGTTTCTTGACAAGAAACAGCGAGAAGAACCCGACTCTCAAAGCGTACGTGTTCGACAGATACGTAGGTGGTTGGACAGGCTTCTTTTTTCGGAAGAACTCATATTTTTTTTGGAGAAGCCGTCACATCAACAAAAATAGATCACATGCTCGTAGTCATTTCAAGCATTGTAACACATTCTTATAGAGAAAGTACACAATGGGAAAAGGACGTTAAATGCCCAAAATGTTTAAATATCTTTTAGTTTTGAATGATTTTAATGAATAATCTGACACAAGAAACATTGTGGTTGGACACTTTTTCAATAAAATAAGGGTGGCACTGTGTCTCCGTCCAGTCTTTTACATTTTTGTCTCTTGTAGTCTACTTTGGACAATAGTATTTTCTGTGAGAATCATTATCATCGTCTCCTTGAACCACCATCTTAACTGTCTGTTGTGAAGAAATATTATCAGCTTCTGTGAATTGGAACTTGAAATTTGTGAAATCATGCCATTTTCATTTTTCAAGTGCTGTAACTAAATATCTTCTGCAGTAATTTATCATTTTCTCCAAATTTAGAGCAGGTTGAACAGTCGTGGTTGAAAGTGTTTTTCTCTAAAGGCTTTGCTCTCACTAAATGACACCTACTGAAGTGAAATCTAATCTCTGAAAAATCTGATCAAGTCCCACGTGAAATTAGACACGTTTTTAAATAGTGTCACAGCAGAAACACATGGATAAGACTGGTCTTTGAACTACATTTATAGTTTTGTTTCTTCTTTTGTCGTCGGAATCACACACAGATTTATAAACACATGTTCATCTGTGTTTCAAATCTTTCCAGAGTGCATTATATGTCTGTTATTTGTAGATTTCAGTGAGTTTTTTTTACATAAATGCCAGTGTCAGAGGATTTAATAGTTGGATAATGTTATGTTAGTGCTATAGTTTTCACGTTGTACATATAAACTCACAACTGACTGAGACGAACATGACTTTGATGTGAAGAAAATGACATCTATTGATAAAAATAAACCTAATGTCCCAATGAAAGCTTCCCTTTTTAATATTATAGCTTGTTGTGATTAAAGATGGACTTGTCTAGAGCCGTATTTATCACATTTATATTCAAAGAAATGAAAATGAAATGAAGCTATTTGTGCTGTGGTCTTTAAAAGCAGTGTGTTAGAGGCAGGAGGCACCACAAAGCCTAACAATGCTTCTCTGATGTTCATTTTTTAAAAGGACAGGAAAAGGAAGTGGGGGAGCGACTACACTATCGAGAATATGCTAACCTCATTACTTCAAAAAAACAAAACACATGTCCCTCTTTGTTCCACCGCTCTTATCGCCACCCTTTGAACATCACAGCTTGCCCTCTTGCCCAACCTACTTAAGCATGCCAGGGAGAAAAAAATGAATTTTGTGTCCGTTTTTTATGCCAATTGCTTATGATAGCAGCAGCGGCGCCGTGGGATCCTCTGGGACCGGAAAAATGTTCATTTGAAAAATCGCCCGGACGTGCATCGAGGTTGCCAACCTCAATTTTTGATGCAGTAGCTCATTTTGCTGTGCTCTTCCTCAGGAGTCACGGCACAGCCCCAGCGGAGGACCGGCCACACTCGCCAGCCAATTATCAGGCCCCAGCCCCGGCACCTGCCCACCGCCCGCCCGGCACCGCTCCAAACCGAGAGGCAATCAAAGGCCGGGCCAATGGAGCTGTGCTGGCATTTAATGAGAAAAGTTCAAGTGTTTTAAAGCATGCATCCTGTTCCAAGGCTTTGGTCTCGGTAAATTGTTAGACTCAAACAAACCACTCACCAAGAAGCAGTGAATGTGAAGGGTTTCGATTCAGAAGAAAATAAATACATAAATAAATATAAACGAAAGATGATTTTTACTTCAAATGGAAATGTATTTTCTTTAAAAATACAAACCTGATATTGAAACAAGACAACATGCAACCAGTGCATACAGAAAAAAAACATCCTATTTGATGTGGCAATTGCTCACTACTCCATCTAGTGGCACACAGCGATATAACAGGCCACTCATTCATTTACTGTCAACACTAATGCTCTAAATAATCCCTTTAAACAGACAAACAAAAAGGTACAGGTTGTTTAAATGTTTTTGATTAAGTTAAAGGAGGAGACCAAGCATGTTATATTATATATTTTTAGTTATATTATCTGTAATTTATTTTTAAAATCCATAAGTCTGAAATAGGTGTGGCCTTTTCATGAACTAAAGTAGAGCTAGGATTACAAAAAAACAAAAAACAAAACACCACACCACATTATTGACCAATCCAATAAAACCAAGAGAACAATATAGGATCGGACAATTCTTTATTTTATTCTGAAAGAGTTTTGAAAGCTCAGAATAAGCCTCAAACCAATATTCCATACAATACAAGTATCCATTACAGATGATTTATACCTCATTTGGAATAATAATAATAAATAACCTTATATTGATACAAAAGAGAGACATACAGTGAATTTTTATTTTGGTTTAATGGCAAGAGTCTTTTTTTGTGTTGTATTGGTTCATTTCATATACAGGAAAAGCAATTTAATGTAATCACAAAGGACACACATAAGAACAGAGGCAGACTTAATTTACATAAAAACACATGGATTATTAAAGTGCAAAAGTCAAAGAACATGCTGCAAACATAACATGAATGAGAAACCTTCCATGTCTGTGTGAATAGTAAAGTAAACAGGGCTTTGAAATGGCTTTTATTATAGAAAATAAACAGTCTCCTCAAAGCTTTATTGAAAAAAATTAACATCTTTTTTAGATTTCTTCATCTGTTCAAAACTAACGTGAGAATTGGGCATTTCTGTTCTTTACAAAATGCAATACAGTCATTACATTTGGAGTATTTCAATTCCAAGCTGATACATCTCCTAACGCTGGTGTGTTATGTACAAAACACTTACATTTTTGAACTATTTTCGTTCATGTTTTGATAAATTCCACGTCTCTTTTTGCCGGGGCTCAGTTAATGGACTCCGTAATGCGGCAGATGACTTGCAATTGCATTATGGGGCATCTGTTTGTGGGATGGAGCTGTATTGGAGTGATCTTGGAGCAGGAAAAGAGAGAAAGAGGAGAATGATGGTGTTTTCCAAAAAGCTGCCCATCGCTTCAGGTAAAATCAGAAGTGCACTCGTACATCTGCGTCCACGCAACAAACCGGGCCAGTGGGTTTGTTTGTAATGTTTGTAAAACCACTTTGAGCCACTTTGAGCACAACAGACCATTAGTGGATTACATTTAAAAGTACGAAAACAAAGGCCAAGAAAAAAATGTTGAAATGAGTATTTGAAATGTTGAAATATAGTCAAAGTTGCTTTACACAGCACATGCAGAATATTTAAGCAGTTTTTATATAAAGGTGGAGTAGGAGATGTTTGAGACAATTGAGAAAGTAGCAAATGTCAGTGAGTTTTTGAAAGAAGCGCACATGCAAGAAGTTAGCTACGAGTACATCGACACAACCGTAGTGGATGCGGCTAACTAGTTCTGAAAAATTAATTACTCTCACAACAATATGATAAGCATAAGTTACCCGTTGAACAGAAATTAGTCTGCACATCGAGCTAACGCCAGAGTCACAAAAAAACCCACCTCGAGCTAACACCAGAGCCACAATAAAAACACCTCGAGCTAACGCCAGAGCCACCATAAAAACACCTCGAGCTAACACCAGAGCCACAATAAAAACACCTCAAGCTAACACCAGAGCCACCATAAAAACACCTCGAGCTAACACCAGAGCCACCATAAAAACACCTCGAGCTAACACCAGAGCCAAGATAAAAACACCTCGAGCTAACACCAGAGCCACAATAAAAACACATCGAGCTAACATCAGAGCCACAATGAAAACACCTCGAGCTAACACCAGAGCCACAATGAAAACACCTCGAGCTAACACCAGAGCCACAATGAAACCACATCGAGCTAACACCAGAGCCACAATGAAAACACCTCGAGCTAACACCAGAGCCACAATGAAACCACATCGAGCTAACACCAGAGCCACAATGAAACCACATCGAGCTAACACCAGAGCCACAATAAAAACACCTCGAGCTAACACCAGAGCCACAATAAAAACACATCGAGCTAACATCAGAGCAAAGATAAAAACACCTCAAGCTAACACCAGAGCTACAATAAAAACACATCGAGCTAACACCAGAGCCACGATAAAAACACCTCGAGCTAACAACAGAGCCACAATAAAAACACCTCGAGCTAACATCAGAGCAAAGATAAAAACACCTCGAGCTAACACCAGAGCCACCATAAAAACACCTCGAGCTAACACCAGAGCCACAATAAAACACATCGAGTTAACACCAGAGCCACAATAAAACACATCGAGTTAACACCAGAGCCACAATAAAAACACCTCGAGCTAACACCAGAGCAAAGATAAAAACACATCGAGCTAACACCAGAGCCACAATAAAAACACCTCGAGCTAACACCAGAGCCACAATAAAAACACCTCGAGCTAACACCAGAGCCACAATAAAACACATCGAGTTAACACCAGAGCCACAATAAAACACATCGAGTTAACACCAGAGCCACAATAAAAACACCTCGAGCTAACACCAGAGCAAAGATAAAAACACATCGAGCTAACACCAGAGCCACAATAAAAACACCTCGAGCTAACGCCAGAGCCACAATAAGAACACATTGAGCTAACACCAGAGCCACAATAAAAACACATCGAGCTAACGCCAGAGCCACAAGGCGCCACCACATTCACAGCTGATGTATTTTAATGTATTTTCTGTCAGTGTACATAATTAATTGTCTGTTATCGATCAGTAAAGGCAGTTTCAAGTAATAAAACAAAAAATGTAATTAAAAAACATCTCCTATTCCACCTTTAACCTTAGCATGAACATTTTATATTTATGAGACCTGCTTTTCTTCATCACACAAACCCATAATAGAATATTATGACCACAAGGGAAAAAAGCGGCCGCACTTTCATTGACGTATTCCTCGTGTCAAACCAAAATCTTCCAGCGTGCTGATCACAACGAGCTAACTGATTAGCACCGTCCTGAATTTAAATGAACGTGAGGCTTTTTGCTCGAGCCGCATGAGACACCGGAGATTGAGTGTCGGGGAGATAAGAGGAACAAGTTGTCAGAGTGAGACGCAGCTTGGAGATAAACCGATTGGAGTGTAGACTGATGTAAAAACGCTGTCTATAAGTAGCTCCTGCCATTTACAATCAGCGCAGCGACATGAGCGGAAAGCCAAGCGGCGCGTTCTCTCGCTCTTTTGTATGTGACAGCGTGTTTCTAACAATGAACAGAGGCTTTCAAGGTGACTTAAAAGCTCCCAATATTCCCCTGTGAACTCTCTGAATGGAAAATACATACCATTAACCAAATTTCCAAATGATTTTATCCACGGTAATTTCTCAAGATGCATTCATACAATAATGTCAGCTAATTAGTGCCTGTATTATCCAGAGCCTTGTAGGGTTTAATTCAAGTGGCAGCCATTGCTCATGTGGTGAAGTTAATGAGTCAAACAGTGGAGCGCAAATCTATCACCTCCAAATGAAGTTCTCAATGTTCTATACTTACAAGCTGTGTATAAATCACTATAAGAAAATACATCAGGATTCATCTTGTTGTGATTGTTCTGTTAAGTATGTTTTGAAAAAGACTAGACTTCGAGTTAAGGGGAAATTGATCATTATGTTTGAAAAAATGAATCAACATTAGCAACTTTTATAAATATAATATATAAGAATTACGTGCAGACTTTCTTCTGACTTTTGTCTTCATACATTTACTGATTCATACTGTTTTTCTACATAAAAGCTTTGTTTATTTTATGTTTATCTCCAAGTTCTTTTTAAAGCATAAACATAATTACACTCTGACATTTATTTCTCAAAACAGACCTTTCACAGTGTGTTCTTCACTGTTTTAACTTCATAACCTTGGTTTAGTGTGGCTTCATTGTGAGTTTATTCAATTCTTCTGTAAATGCCTATAACTAATAGTGAATAGACTTCTAATTACTAAATGTTTAACATGAATGTCACTATTTTTTAAGTGTTGATCTTGAATCCCGAGTCTCATAAATGAAATATAATTGAAGGAATTATAATCAAAGGCTTAGGTGGTGCATATCTGGATTTAAAAGCCATTTCTACAAAAATATAGACTTAATTGCATTGATCTTTTGTTATTGTAGACCAAAAACCATTAAGATTAGATTACTTTATTATAGAGATGGTAATATTTAAGGGGCTAAAGCTGTGGAAGTATTTAAAATGCACAGCCTTTAACCTCATGTGTAAACCTTGTGCTTGTCTTTATCCCGTCTTTGGCAAAGTATCAGCAACAGACAGTTCATCAATAGCTGTCAGTCAATTATTCAATAAGACGTTCAATACTTTCAGATAACTAAGTTGCATTTAAATCACCAAGAAAGCACACACTGGCCATTCCCTGTTTCATTTAGTAAGAGTTAAAGCAACATTTATTTAATTTTTAGCAGCACATTTAGCACTAAATTATATAGTTGCAGATATTCTTCCATAACAGCCTTTCTGTCCTTTGGGTTTATAGCCTTTAATGTTTCATGGCTTTCAGATTTTAAGCATCAGCAACCCACTTCTGTCAAGAAAAGGTCTCTGTAAATAGCTGATTTATGGGTGTAATAACTGTTAGAAAAGCTAACAACAAAGGTAAGGGGTATGTATTGATATTTTCATCTGATGCCCTGGTGTATGTGTTTTAAAGTTTTAATTTAAATTGAAAAAAGGTTTAGAAAATAGGGTAAGAAAGCAGAGAAATAGCATAAAAAAACTATTTAATTCATTTACATTATTGTCCTCAAACTCAAGCAAGACTTATTTTTTTTTTATATTAACAAAACAAGCCAAAGTGCTTTAGAGTTAATATATCCAGAATAGACACATTTAAATAAATACATTAACTACAAATAAATAGCTTTTAAATGCAGTTAGAGCCAAGGGAGATTCTCTAAATCACAGTTAGACCTAGTTTCATTATTTTCCAAAGACAAGAGCCATCGTCAAAAGCGTCGATGGCGGAGGAGCCTAATGAGTCGCATCACAGTGAACTTTGCTCCAAAATGAAAAACAATATTCAGTCGATACCTTCACAGTAATGCTTCGGGGACGTATGATATTGATATTATCTCATGAGTTGATGGATGGACGTGTAATAAGAAACGGTCTCAGTGGAAGATGATACTGTACAGTTAATAAGCTCAACAGAGAGTCGATGATGAGGAAAGACCTGCTTCTGTTTGACTCTTTATTAAATCTTAGTGATAGTTAGAAAAGACCACTTAGTAAACTGTTATGTGTCAAATAGGCGCTTTTTTACATTTTTTTTTTACATTTTATAGATAGTACTTGGATGGTCGGTTGTTTTCTAAATAAATAAAAATTGCACATTTTGTTTTTGGAGAAATAGAAAGACCCTGTAAGAAGCACTCTGCGTTTCCATCCAGACTCTGAGACAAACTGTGAGAAAGTAGTTAATGGGAAGCTGTTAAAACAAATGCAATTTCATTAACACATTGATTTTATTCTGACCTACACATCTATTTGGCTCTAGTTTCCTACAGTCACTCTTCAGTCTGAAGCCTTGGTCTTATTATGGACAACTCATTTAAACTGGAAAAGCTGATCATTAGAATAGAATAGGACTGTTTTGTTTCTCGTCTGTAAACAAAGGCAGGAATTTGTCTTTACTTTGCAGAGATATATATTCCATAAAACACGCAACAAGCCAAACCATTTCAATAAGACAGTGATCAATCTAACTTTTTCAACAGATGAAGACATATCCTCCACCAAATTCATTTCTTTCACATGTGAACGTCTGCTGGCATCATTCTACCGGCTTTTCGTCTGCTTCGAGATTCATTTTGAGTTTTTAAATGCACAAATGGGCATCCTCGTTTATGCTTGTCAGAGGTTTTGTCCTTCTACGTTTTTAATTTTCAAGAAAACCCATCTCTACACAGGTTGATCTGAACTTCTATCCCTGTTTTTTGTCTTTTTTTTAGTTGCTTTTGGAATGATGGTGTAGTTTTTGTTGAATTTTAAGCCTTTGCAGCCGTTATTTTATTTTCGTGTCAGGATCAATGTATTCTCTTACTCCCAAAACCTCATATAGAGTCTCTGTTTTCACTCAACAGAATAACAGCACTTTACCTGTCCAAATGATGGAAGCACTTGTGCCTAACGCTGGAAAGGATTCCTCGACAGATATATATGGTCCTCTCAAAGCTCAGTGAATTATCTCAACATCCACAAGACCCCGCCGTAGAGGACGCGTCATGTTGGAGACGAGCGGGATCAGGAATGGAGCTGTCAGCGGAGTTTATCTCTCCCACTCCTGCCGTATACAGTAGCGCCGAGGCTGACAGCAAAAGGCTGACATTACCTGCTGTAAACAAAAGTTAGACGTTGAAAAGAAGACTCTATAAACTTCAAGGCGGCGCGTGAAGGTTCGCGGATATGTCTCTAATTTTTTGACGCGGCAGGGATCTTTCCGGGCGGTGTTTTATGTATCTGTCAACAGTCGAGCAGCGGCGGAATAAAAAAGTAGAGGCTGCTTTTTGATATGTTCTGTTATTAATACGATGCATGTAGTGGTGACATTGGGGAGGTCAAGAGAGAAAGGCACATTTTTGAAGTGAAATGACTATAACGACATTATTTTTTAACATATTTCAAAGTTTTCATTGACTAAAGCTCTGAATAACTAGAAAAGAAAAGAAAAAGGGAAACTTGCAGTAGCTTCTGGTTTGGCTGGAATCTGCAAAAAAGGAAAACAGGCCCCAGTACATCATCATTTTTCCTGTCCTTATCTAACTTATGACTTCCTCATGTACAAGTATTATTTATGTGTAGTGTATGCTCTTTGTTTGAGTTGTTGTTGTGTGTTTATTTATGTTGCATGGCTATACAGTGGTCCCTCGTTTATCGTGGGAGTTCTAAAAATAACCCGCAATAGGCGAACTCCACGAAGTAGTCAGCTTTATTTTTTACAATTATTCTATATGTTTTAAGGCTGTAAAACCCCTCACCACACACTTTATACACTTTTCTCAGACAGGCATTAACATTTTCTCACATTTCTTTCTTGTTTAAACACTCTCAAAGTTCAAACCTAAGCATCTTTCTCTGTCTTTTGGTGCGACCGCAGGTGCTTTTGTCGGTGCAGAACGTTTCGTCCACATTGTGGGTTTTGTCGGGGAGAAAACTTACAAACATACAGCACTTCAGAGTCACACTGCTAGCATCGAACATGTATGTAAATTTGGCCGATCGCATTCTGTACTGAACAGGAGACACAGCACGGAGGAGATTGATGACAATGGTCTACAGTTCCTTAGCCAATCAGGACGCAGAACACAATGCAGAGTTCTACCTTAGCCAATCAGGACGCAGAACACAATGGTCTACAGTCTCTTAGCCAATCAGGACGCAGAACACAATGGTCTACAGTCTCTTAGCCAATCAGGACGCAGAACACAATGGTCTACAGTCTCTTAGCCAATCAGGACGCAGAACACAATGGTCTACAGTCCCTTAGCCAATCAGGACGCAGAACACAATGGTCTACAGTCCCTTAGCCAATCAGGACGCAGAACACAATGGTCTACAGTCCCTTAGCCAATCAGGACGCAGAACACAATGGTCTACAGTCCCTTAGCCAATCAGGACGCAGAACACAATGGTCTACAGTCTCTTAGCCAATCAGGACGCAGAACACAATGGTCTACAGTCCCTTAGCCAATCAGGACGCAGAACACAATGGTCTACAGTCCCTTAGCCAATCAGGACGCAGAACACAATGGTCTACAGTCCCTTAGCCAATCAGGACGCAGAACACAATGCGCATTTATACGCTGTAAAAAGAAAAGCAGGCAAAATTGAACAAAAAAATAAAACGCGAAAGGTGAACCGCGTTACAGCGAGGGACAACTGTATATTAAACCTGACCGTACCAGAAAGCAACAAACCTGGTTAAAGCTGGTTATCCCACTGAAGGAAGAGAGACAGCACATTAGCTAAAGACAAGAGGCTTTTTTTTAACAACTTTTAAAAGTCTGTCGAATCATCCAAAACAGAGCAGCAAGAAGAGTCTGGTTACTGCTTGTGTTTGTTTATGGATAGATTTCTGGATATAAATGGGAACAGTGGAAGAAAATACTCTGCTCTCTGTCAAAAGTCTCCTAAACTCAACCCAGTTTCACCCATTTTTTTACTTTGTCATTACACATATAACAAGTACAATTCAACAGTATGTACACAATAACTGATTATTATCAATTGTATATCATAATTATAATCTACATTGTTGAAATATATGTGTTATTTTGAAGAAAATGTTGCATAGTGCTGACTGTTCTGGCTCCCTGCTGCATTAAACATAATACAACACAACAACACACAGCCCTATACAAGCCTGGATTCTATACACGGATAAATATTACAATAGAGGCTGTTCTAACATGTTATTTTTCTTTATTGTATGACATTACATCTGTTTTCTCATCTCCACAAAAAGCCAGCATCCCAGTCTCTCTTCTGCACTTAGCACATATTACGTTTTGTTCATAAAAGCACTCTTTATCGTCTGTTTTGTTTAGCCTATACATTTGTATGATTACACACAGCTGGCACCGGAAAAAAAGAACGCCGCTGTCAAAGTCTCCAAACAATATGAATGCATGCTGTTTGTCATCGGCGCCCGGGCCATTCCTCCAGGGTATTTCCCCATTTATGACAGGATTTATTCTCTCTCACTGCTGCCTCTCTGGTGTCGCTCCGTGCCTCCCAAGCCTCTGCGATTTCTTTAATATATGTCCTGACTTGCGGGCACTCGCTCATTATTCCTATCTTGATATCTGCCACTGTTAATGAGTAGAGGGACTGCACTTGCCGAGTTTGAGCTTCTGGATTAATGTAGGCGCTGCAGTGGGGAAGTTTGGGAATAACTCACACTCTCACAGTTCATTACAGTGGATATATGACATTTTAAGGCTGGGAGACGCCGGGCTAATGATGCTTCTCGGTAAACACCAGAGACTGCCAGCCACTGCACCTGAGAGCCTTTCTCTAATAGCAAAGATGTCAACAGTGTGACAAGTCCACCTCCTTTCCAACTCACCCGCTGCTGCCTTTTCTTACAATAAATGTTTCCCATCGTTTTAATTGAAAACAGGCTCATTTTACAAAGTGTAAACGTTGACAGATTTCAAAAATACAACCCCATTCTGCAAGAAAATGCTTAAAGGAAACCGATTTGTTTGCTTCTCGGACCTTCTGAAAATGGCTGGAGGTTGTCAGAACATGCACCGACTGAAGAAACACGCCGTCACTGTTGCTGTTCTAAGTTGTCAACACATAGTGACCAGGCAGGAATATAATTATGGTCGGCCACCGGTGAAGTGTCAAGTGTAACGTGTGCTCGAATGACATTCATAAAACACGGTGGACTCCGTTTGTTTGAAAAGTTGCGCGCACACATTGAGAAGAATGAGATCCGTGCTTAAGTTTCGGTCGGAGGTTAGGATTTAAGTGAGAGGCGGAGGTTTGTGCTGAATCAATAAGTACAGAGACAACACAAATGAAGAAGAAGACAGTTCATCTGCTCCTTCAGCTGCATACATCCCTATATTATCATTTCCATAAATAATTAAAACAAGTATTACATTTTTAAGAGTTGACTAATCCAGATGTGGTCATATTTCACTGATTAGATTGAAATCTTTGTTGTTTGTTTGAAATCTGTGTTGTTTGTCACACTTTTTTGCTGTAACTTACACATTCAGTTAAGAATTAATGCCCTTTTGGGTCAAATTTAAACATTTTCCCATCACTTGAGTATTTTATGCCACTGCTGAACAATGCTTTAATTTACTTTTTGCCTTTGGTTTATTGTTCTACTTTCACAAACGAACTGGATTTTATGACGAACCGAGCTAAAGTTCAATTAAAACAGACCAAACAGGACTCACATAAGTTCTATTAACAGTAGCTGAGTGTATTCACTTGTACAGTGGATGTGAAACAGTGCAAAGGCACATTTACAGTAGGCCACGTTGTGTTTCGTTTCTGTACAATGTGCAAAATGACAGATCAGAACCGGTAATAGAAGTGTGAATATTTCCCCCGCAGCCATGTCACCAATTATCCCAGAGCCTTGGAGCCGTCTAGAAGCAGAAATAGTTACTAAAGTATAACACAGAAATGATTGGACACTTACTGGCACAGAACAAAAAGGAGTTTAATGTTATATTGCTTGATTCATTCATTCATTTATTCTGTTTTTATTTGCTTATCCAAGTCCAGGATGTTTGGGCATATTTTTTTACTGTTTCATTTAGTTTTTCAGTGTAATCTCCTAAAGTTTATTGTAACAGGAATCATCTGAAAAAATGAGACCTTAAGACGTGATCTAGTCTTTATAATGAAGGATTTTAATAGATGAGAATGATCAGTCCACAGCAGGATTTTGTCCAATCACAGCTCACTTCAGGTAAAAAGGAGCGCTCCCATTGGTCGACACTGATGTCAACAACGAAGGAACGAGCTAATAAACCAAGGAAATGGGTTATTCTGCTGAAAATATGACTTATTTCACAGAGAAACATCTCAGAAAAGATAAAAATAGACAAATAGGAGCAAATGAAACATGGATAAATGGTAAACTCCAAAGATAAACGTTTTAGATCAGTTCTAAACTTTGATTTAATGTGACGTATTAGTATTTTATGGTGAAAAATTGGTCTGGATTTATTTATTTATTTATCTTTTTTAAGTAAAAGAAACGGGAAAACTCCGCTGCTGTTGGAGGAGAGTGGAGGGGCCCGGACAAGGTTAACACTTGGAAACAGACACTGACAGGCATCCATTTATTCACATTTATTCACTGTGGGCATTATAGATTCACTCATGCTCCAATACATGAGTGTTTTTCGAGAGATGGGGTAAAGATGGAGTCACAAGGAAGAACCTATAGAAACGTGAGACAAGTAGACTCCACAGTGGCCGAGTTACAAAAGAAACAAGATACTTACCTGAACAAAAGAAATCCAACTCCTGTGTGAAGGACTGGTTTCTACGACTAAAGAAACACAGATCTATTCTCTACTTTTACTGTGGCCTTAGATGAAAGAAAGTGTTAAAATGTGCCTCTTGGTGTATTTGACTTTATCAGTAGTATTTGGTTTTATTTCACAAGGACAGTGCATGATGAAAGATTAACCTTGTAGAAAACACAAACTAGTTTTGGGTAAATTGCTCATTTCCACCTTAAATCACTGATGTTCCAGACATATATTTAGAACCAAAAATAAGAGTATATTTGTAAACAGCGCTTTAAAACATTTCTCGGTTTCATTCATGTTCTTGGTGTGAATAATTTATCTGCTTATTGATTCAGCCGTGCAAACACAAAATGGGCAGTGAGGAGTTGTTTGAAAGGCATTGATCACTCCTGAAGCGTGACAGGGAGCCTTTTCTATTTGAAGTCATGTCATTGTGCAAATGGAGGTCATATTTCAACTTTATCGAGTCTTGGTCCATCGGCAGCAACACGGAGTCAGCATAAAAAAAACGCCTTGGGGTAGCAAAGCCCGGCTCTCTTTGGGGAATAAAATATGCCATCCGAGTACGGGACGTATTTATCAAAGCTCAAATTGATAATGTCAACAGGCCGGTCCAGATGTAGCCAGCAGCAGGAGCGCTTCACAGTGGAGCTAACCCAATAGTCCACCTTTCGTTCAGACAAAAAGCCTCTTCAAGAACAAGAGACGAATGATCTTTTGATTTGAAATGGACCATTTCCTTAAATACCTGTGTTCTTAATGAGTGCAGCCCGCCCCTCTCTGTTCCCGCTCTCTGCCCGTCTGGCTATTAGAGTGTCCGGGGAGCTAGCTGTACTCGGCCCGACTGCCAGCCCGCCTGAGTGATTAAGTAAGGCTCGGGGCTGACAGCACAGCTACCCCCCGATACGAGCGGGAGGGGATAATGCGGGGCTCTGTTTAACAAGGCGGCAGGACAGGAGGAAATACAGGCCGGGTTAGAGACGGGCCGGAGAGGAGGGACGGGGCGGGACGGGGATGATAGAGAGAGGGCAAATGGACTGAGTCGATGGAGGCTAAAGGAACAGGAAGGATGGAGCAAAACAAAACAAGGGAATGGGTGAGTTTTTACAAATGGAAGAAGGAGAAACAACGTCGTAGTCGAGATCAAATTACAACAAGAACAGGCTGTACACAGAGCCTTTGTCACACTCTGCTGTTGAAAACGGACAATTCATTTATCTACACAACACTTTGTAGATTTAAAGGACAGGTTCACGGACGAGTAATTCACATTTGTGCGAACAAATATAAAAGAGAAATAGAAAAAAACATGACAAATGGAGGACAACTGTAGAGAATACTGCTGTGACCTACCTCTAATATCTATAGTTATCTTTTCTTTGCTCTACATTCACCACAACCTCTTTTTTCTTTCTTTTTATATTTATTTATTTATTTTTATTGAATCATAGCCCACATACATCACTGCATTTAGTGATAAGAGGAGAAATATTTGTCAACCATTAAAACATAAAAGATAATACAGTATATGAACCATTTTATATTTAAATTTCCTTTTTTTTTGGTATTTTATTATTAATTACACAGAAACAGATTTCAAAAAGATTACAAAAGCAATACACAAACAGAAAAATGATGTAAAAACAAAGCAATCACAGACAAAAACAGGGTTAGTTGTTACAATACTCTTCTTCTCGAAGCCACAGACCCTTTTCTAATCCAAAATCAGTGCAATTAAACAAACACAGAGACATTTTTTGACGATAAACATAAAGAATCACAATCAGGAGCCAAAGAACCAGAGTGTATCCTGTTCTGTTGTAAAGACTGAACGACAGCATTACACATTGAAGTTTGTGTTGAACGTTAAGCTGTAAATATGATGGAAATGGGGTATTTGGAAATGTAGAGAAATATTAAGAGCTGATAAAGTGTGTGAGAAAAGCGCTGCAGCGACTAAAGGAGGAGCGGTGCAGCTGGGACTCCCCTGTGAGATAACACTTAAGTCGATGTAGTCATAGAGGCTCAAGCAAAACTAATGATGTCGTCCGATTGAGAATGGGCCTTTTGAGACCGGACGATCTCTAATGGATGATGCAGTCGGCCGCGCAGGTGTTTCCGATCGCCTTTTCAAGTTTTCCCTTAAGTCCCACTATGAATAGCCCATCTTTTCCTCTGAATCGTATATTTATGGCTGACTTTTTGTTTTCTGCGCCGAGCCGCGGTGAACGCTGTGAATCAAAGTGACAGTTGCGGGTTGAAGTCCAGAGGAAGCGCTGATGATGAGAGGGAACAGTTTTAGCAGAATCTCTACCTGTAAATCTGCGAGGAACAGGTTCATTAGCGCAACGGAGCAGTTTGCGACAGACGCGAAGAAGCATCTGACACTTCTATCTGTCAGAACCACAGATGCATCACTTTGTTCTGATGAAACAAAACAATTAGGCCCCTCGAGATTTCTTAATTGATATCAATGATCAAGACGGAGCAATTAAAATGTTCCATTTACAACTTCTGCAACAACATTAACATCATTATGTAAGTGCTCAATTAAGCAAACAGATTTTACAGACTGGGAGTATTCCATAAGCAGCACAGGTATCAGAGTCAAGTGATCTGCTGCATGGGACTTTTAAATGGTTTCACTTCTATTTAAATCACATTGATACGATGGATTATATTACTGTCTCCAGACACTATTTGGATTCTCTAGGATTTTTATTTTTACTTAAATGTAAATTAAAGGAGACTCATTTTATCTTTCATCATTCCAACTAAAACTGTACATTCATTATACCATTATAACACAGAATCCTCACTATCTTCATTTAGAATTACCATAATAGTATATAATATTCAGTTCTTGCTCTGACATTTTAAAATAGACAGGTTCATTTGTGGAAGGGGTAAAGCATGACCATATTAACATACAACACACATAATATAGACACAGATACAATTATAATTTTCACAAAAAACTGAATCAATGTTTGGACTAAATATAATTTAGTGTCGTTCCATTTTTACATTTTGCCTGGTTTCCTTTGGTTTGACAAGAGCTTTTAAAAGAATACAACAAAGTTCGCCTGGCCAGCCAGACCCATTCACTTTCTTCTTCTCTGGTTGTATGTTTTCAGATTGTGTGGGTCAAGGGTCAGGTCCTGCCCCCTGAATTCTGATGGGATGGGTCCATTTACACTCAGAGGTACTTAAATCTGTGTCAGGCTAAAACAAAGAACCATCTCTGAGGTTCTGTATCCTATGTTTTAACAAATATATTTCATTAAATGTGATTCTAAACTGGTTATTTAAAGAGAAATAAGGCGACACGTCTTTATCTCCAAATATTTTAGAATGTATTGTTTTGTTGTATGAGCGATGTTGTTTTATGAGGCTTTTTTTTCCAAACATGATACAAATGCAGTCATAACGATGCGTTCACTGACTGTAAATGTATGTGTGTTATTGCTGCTGGAGACCTATTATTATTTCTGAGGCTTACATTTGCTGCAGACTTTCAGACACTCAGGATACGTTCTTGTATTGAAGATATGACTGTCCTTGCCGTCTGTACCGAACATGATAATATTGCTAATGTTTTTTTTCTTCTTTCTCTGCTTGTTACTGCTCGGTCCTGTTGTATCTTTAAAACTGTGGCCTTGTCAATTTACATTTTCTGCATTTTCAAAATAGCTGCCTTGCACATTCTGTGGGAAGCATACAGTTCTTGTTTTTTTTTTTTTTTTGCGATTATATTATTATTTTAATTGCATGTTTTATGTTTCAAAGCACTATTTTTCATCAGAATACTTAGCAGCTTATTACGTCTAAATGACAAACAAATACCCATCACTTCTCATTATGTATATCTACTGCAAAGCCATTTTTCAAGGAGTTTTAGATCGCACTGTGCCAGCATTTTCCTCAATTGATGTCACGCAAAATGAAAAACTCAAACTATTTTGCATGAACTATTGAAAAATTGTGAGGGGACAGATAAGATTTGGGATTGGAAGAGTCGTGCCGCATTCATTTCCTTTTTCCATATGAAATAATAACGGGAGTGGAAACGCTTGCCTCTGTATTTTGTCGGCTTATTAGTGTCTTCCTGTCGTGTAGCGGCTGGGGGTACGTTAAGTGAAAATGTGACGAGCTGCTGAATATAAGACTTTAAGAGAAAAGTGAAGACAAAGAGAAGTTTATATGGTCACATTTTCATTTATCCGTCGGTAACCACGTATTGTAACTTTCGGAAAGACGTATTTAGATGCTTTCTTTTCCACCATTTTAATAAACAATGATCTGGAAAAGGAGCGAGAAGGTCGTGGGTTCGATCCCCGGGTTTCTCTGAAGAGTCTGCATATCCTTCCAGTTTTACCATTTGTGTTGTTGAATGTTAAAGACAGTATTCATGGACCAAAGACATAAAAACACTGGTTCTCCATTTTCAAAACCATAACCAGAACTGATTTTTGAGGAACTGAATCAAGACATTGGAAGAGTTGCCAGTGAACTGCTATGAAATCCAAGCAATTAAAGTCTGATTTAAATAAAATAATATATGTTTTCATCCTGTCACAAGAATAACAAGCCCCAAAACCAAGGAAAAATGGGTATGACTTTTTAAAAAGTGGTCTTAAATCTGTTCAAAATGTCTCAAACACTAAAACACTTTTTGACAGAACCAACTGTTTGCAAATACTTTATTTTTTTTTACTTTATTGAGCATTTGTACACATTTATATTGTACTAGAATGTATACTATTGTTTCCAGTCGTAGCAATCTTTTCTTTTTCTTTACTTGGTTAATACCTTATTATTTTCTTACTGAGTCTGCTCTGCTAACTATTGTTTATGTTTTAATTTTCAGCCTAAAATCATAATAGATCAACCCCAAAACAGTTCTTACCTTTCACATACAATCCATCTTATATAAAAATGCATGAATTTGAATCCAAATTAATTTATATCAGCAAGAAAAGAAACAGTTCCAACGTTTTTAGATCAGGAAAATTGGGAAAATTATATTTGTGGCACTGAAATATTAGTACTAAACGTAAAGCAAGACACATATGAGGGTTACATTAAGGGTTAGATAGCTGCAAATCCATAAAGATATTTGTGTTATAGCAAACAGTGGCTGGTATTATTAGATATTTCTCTCCAAATGTAATCGACACAACAAAAACGGCATGAAAGTTAGCCACAAATACTGACTTTCTCTTCTTCTTTCATAAATCCATCTGGGGTGCAGTTAAGCTTTGGTGCCAGATTTGTGTAAGTCATGTTGTAAAAGTAATTATATAAACTCTTTTTATTAAAATACCTTCTGCCCATAAAGTGAATCGACAGAGGAGCTATGAAACAAACTTGAGACGAGGCTCTGGAGGAAACGGGCTGCTCGCCGACTCAAACCTGTCATTTCCCGTCTCTGCTGCTCCTCTGGCAATGTCCTTTGAAGCGCTCTCAAAGGCATTCAATCTCCGTTAATTAACATATTACAGCCGTTAACTGTAGCCGAGCAGATCGTAACATTAGGAAAACCACGCCGGATTAACTCACAAGGACAATCATTTGTTAAAAACCCAAGATGAAATGACGAGTTTGCTTTCAATGATGTGCATTTTTTGTCGTTATTAAGGGGTATTTACCGGCTCGGTCTAACCTGAGCGTTGGAAAGATGCACAATTCAGATTCGAGACTGACATGTTCGCGGCGCACAGTGAAGCCAATTATTTTTCCCTCCAAGCGAGTATACGGCTGTGCTGACTATGAAATACTGACACATCCGGCATCGGCTTTGAAGAATATTTTGGTTCACCTTCACACTCTAAAAGAAAATATAAAGACAGGTATTTCAAGTCTGTTCTTTTGAATTGAGCTCATTTAAGTTAAGTCCTAAAGGGATTTATAACAAAAAGGATGCAATTACTGTATTTACTTATTTGTTGTTGGTTGTGAAAAAAGCCCCAAGGACAGTATCCAACATGGAGGCTGTGCAGATGCAGGGATTTTAAGATCAGAAATGAAACAAAGCCGGCGTTAAATCCAACATTGTGCGAATTCATCACCGCTGTAAACAATCGAAGGCCTTATGGGAAAAAGGAAGGGAGTGAAAAAGTAAGCATTTGTCACGACGGTGCATCGCTGCCTCTCATGTTTTCAAAGCGCCGCTAAATCTGCTCGACTAATCATCAGAAACATGACAGGAACTCAGAAAACACTGATCATACGGCGCTTTTTGCCGGGATACACTTCTTTCGTGTACAGCCTGAGGGGAAACCCCAGCGAGCCGAGGACTCCCAGCTCAGCAGCCGTCCAGCAAATCAAGTCTTTGGTGTCGACACGTTGAACTGTAAAATGAAAATATAATAGAGCAACATTTACAATCATCAGAACATTTTAGAATAATGAAAGGGCATTGTTAATTAATCCAAATCAGTCATATATCTATAATAACTGAGAAAAATACTGTCATTACATTATTATGAACTATTAATTTGACTGAAATGTTGCATTAAATGAATTATATGATGTGTTTCTACATGTTTTATGTGTAAAGGACTATTGGTCATGTGTTCAATACAATATTTTAGTTTTAATTTCACTATTACTATTCAATTGTTCAAATTCTCTTTATCTTTTTTTTAATAGAATAAGATTTAGTTGACTTTCCATATAGACTTCCCCAATACATTCTGAAGGATTTGTATTTTTAATTATTGTTATTCAGTTTAAGTATTATTCCCCTCCATGTAGGTATAAATATAATTGAAAAAAACACAAACAAATGATTGATGAATTCTTGTCAATGACTTATTGAATTAATTATCCACTACTTTTATTCTGAAAGCACCTTTATTCAAATGCTTGTTACCGTAACAACGCTTAAAAATTGTAAAATGAATTAAAAAAACAACTTTAAAACAAAATCCTATTAAGTACATGATTTTGAATATGTTAAAATGTAAATATAAAGCCTTTAATAAATAAATCGGTCAAATTAAAATGTCTTGTCAGAGGTCAGAGGTCAGTTAGGTGCTCTGGTTCATGGCTAACAGGTTCATTAGAGGTGAACGGGGCGGATGTAATTTAACATAACTACATTTTTATTAATATATCTACAATCCATCTTTCAGTCCATCTCCATCAGTTTATCCGGGCCCAGACTCACCTCTTTACAGGAACTTTTTCTTCTTTCTATTCTCTGGAGAATACCGAGACCTGCAGCGTGTCCCGGAGGCCCTTCGTCTCTCTACAGTCGTCCAACTTTTGATTCCAAACTTTTAATCTGAGCGTCAATATCAGAATTACATCATTTCTCAATCGAGTATGAAAAACACGGTCGGAGCAGAAACTGTGCGATTGAATAAACGTTTGAAGCTTGTTCAGAATAAAACGACGAACACCTGAAAAACTCAAGGACAGAAATCACTCACTGTTTTTTTGAATTGTTCCATCTTTTCTCCAAACTTCAAACCAAAGCCACTTGATTTGTGTAACCGCATCTTCAGCCCTATCTTCTCTCCTCGAAAACAAAAGCTGAACTCGACACATCTGTTCTACATATCAGTCAGCAAACTACAATTAAGAAGAAAAAAAGCCCCATGACGAGCTGTCAGCGCTCACCCCCCGTCCTCCCCGCGCAGCGTGAACCGCTCTCGTCTGACTAAACTCTGAATTTATGAGTCTTTAAATGAATCCTTTAGGGAGTGAGGATTTACGTCCCGCTGTGGTGACTTAGAATGATTTTGTTTAGCATTTGTTCAACTCAAAGTGACACTGAATATTTATGATTTGTGTTCATTTGGAAAAGTGCAGAGAACTTTCTAGAAGTAAATGAGTGTAGCTTCATTTACTTCTTTAACTATAGCTCGATGTCTTTATTATAAAAGCGATGGTTGTGTGAGAGACTGATGTGATCAGGTTTGGTTCTTAAAGCTCCAGAACCTGATTTATTTAATTTATTTTATCCCAGATTCAGACTCTATTCTCCTCCAACAGCAGTAGTAACCTTTCCTGCTTCTTTTATTTAAAAAAAGAAGAATCAGATCAATTTTTCACAACAAAATACTACTACATTAAATTAAATGAAGGTCAAATTAGAGCTTTCCTGAAACTTTTATCTTTGGAGTTTATCGTTGTAGACTGTAGTGATCCTGTAATTATCTCCGTCTCGTTAAACACTGAATTGAAGCATTTCCAACATTCATCCAAGTTTAATTTGTTCCTGTTTCTCTATTTTTATCTTTTTTGAGCTGTTTCTCTGTAAAATAAGACATATTTCCAACAGAATAACCCATTTCCTTGGTTTATTTCCTTGTTCCTTCGTTGTTGACATCAGTGTCGACCAATGGGAGCGCTCCTTTTTACCTGAAGTGAGCTGTGATTGGACAAAATCCTGCTGTGGACTGATCATTCTCATCTATTAAAATCCTTCATTATAAAGACTAGATCACGTCTTAAGGTCTCATTTTTTCAGATGATTCCTGTTACAATAAACTTTAGGAGATTACACTGAAAAACTAAATGCAACAGTAAAAAAATCAGGTAATGGACTTTTTTAAGTATTTTTGAACTTGTAAATCACAAGAGCAATTTACTTCAGTTAGTTTGACTGGGTTTTTCAGAGCTGACAATGCCGTGAAGAGATACTAATTCCATTTCACTTCAAGCCCACAAAGTACCTGCATACTTCAAAAATCCTTGAAGTCAAGCAAAAATGAATTTGGCAATCACATTAATAATAACTTGTGAATTAAGAGCTGTCAAAAAGGCTGCTCTCTTTTTTGCAAGATTCTGTCTAATAGTTGGTAAATGGAAAATGAACAGAGTGGCATGTTATTAGTGTAAGATATTGGTGCTGGTAAATATATATAATAATAATATATATATAAATCATAATGGTTATTTTTTACATGGCCCAGTATCACAACAACTGCCTCAAAGGGCTTCACAAAACAACACACTCACATCCCACTGACTTCTATTAGATTTAACCTGATGTATGATACACAAATATAACATTACTGGACTGTTTATAATCCTTTGTTTGTAGTATATCTATATTGTATACGATCAAAGCTACAAACATAATAGAGTACCTTGAAATGCTGTTGGTCTTACTATCCACTAAAGCAGCCACACGTTACAGATACTGTCTGGTCCCCAGTGTCAAATGAAATGATGAGAGCTCGTGTTGGAGTGACATCTTCCTCTGTGCTGCGGGATTGTCTGCTGCTCGTGGCGGGACAGGTCTGTTTGAATAATTGAAAACCCTGCGAATCTATTCTGATGGAAGCTATGATTGTATTTACCATACAAATAAAGGCATAAGCGGCCGCCGGAGTGAATGACGGCGGATGAGTTTGCTCTGTGGTAAACCATAGGTCACCGCAGCCAGGATTGTCAGTCAAAACCCATTTGCACATGACAGGATTTGGACTGGCTGACAGCTGCAGATATTAAACCTGGAGCGGTGAGGCGTGCGTCTCCGAAAGCCGACACTGATCTCACACAAAAGATCCTTCAATGGACCCCACTCTGACTTTTGTCACTGATCCATAAAAATGTGAGGTCAAACAGGGATAAGACTTCATCCTGTGGATATAGATGTCTGCCCTCTCACCAGAGTATTATAAACATGGGAACATTACACACGTCAATGCTATCGATCTGTGTAATGTTAAATATGAGTTTATTCAATGATGTGTTGGTTTCACTTTCGATGAATCTATAAAGCGTGAGATTATGGTCATAATGCTGTATAATCATTAAATGAGCTAATGCCTTGTGTGGTCTGGAGCATGTAGAGTATTCCACATTGAGATCTACTTCTAGTGTATGTATATCTATATCATGTGACCTCTAGCTCTACTGATCTGATACAAACTGGAGGGTCCCATCTACAGGTGGCACCACCATCAAGAAGCATCTCATTAACTGCAGTGCGTCCGTCACAGTCGTCATTAGACTCTCCAGATTTGAAGTGCCGCGCGGTGATTCAGCAGCAGTCACTCTCGGGGCAGTGAACGCAGCACGGTTAATGGGGTTTAGCTGCTGGTTTTCAACCTTTAAACTTTGAGCTCGTGTTTGTGTCCTTGGACACGAAGAGCTGCACAGAGCGTCATCAATTAAAACACCGGATTTGTGTTTGAATAAACGTGTTAAATATCTCTTGGACAAGTTTTCTGGTCGAGGAGAATAAAAGATGCAAAAGACCAGGCATTTTAAAAAGGCAAATTGGATTTTCAGCAATTCAGAGCACACAAGGTCACAATGATGAGTTTCATTTGAATGCCATTTTACTAAAATTAAATTACTTCAAGGCACAGTTTACTTGCATTGCTTTTCACAGTGTACAGTGTTCTTCACATATAAAAGAGTCGATTTATTTAAGAAAACCCTGATGTACTTTGCAGTGAAGTTATCAAGACAAGATGCTCTACACAGCCCTGACTAAATGCTTTTGGATGTTTGTTTTTTAAAGGATCAACTTAATGAGAGTCACTGAACGGTGAAAGTCCCAAATACCAAAACAGAGCTCTATATGAACCCACACAGCTCTGAGGTCAGTGGAGTTAGTTAAAGTCACTCAGTTCATCACTCAGTAAATGTAAGACTTTAACTATTTTTGGGAACTCACAAATTCGACATGAAACTTTGTCAAATCTTCTTCCCTCTCCTCCTCTCTTCTTCTTCTCTCTCCTCCTTCCTCCTCCTCCTCCTCCTTTCCTCCTCCCCTTCTTCTTCCCTTCTTCTTCTTCTTCTCCTCCTTCTTCTTCTCCCCTCTTCTCTCTCCCTTCTTCTTCTCCCCTTCTTCTTCTTCTCTCTCTCTCCTCCTTCTTCTTCTCCCCTTCTTCTTCTTCTCCTCCTTCTTCTTCTCCTCCTTCTTCTTCTCCCCTTCTTCTTCTCCCCTTCTTCTTCTCCTCCTCCTCCTTCTTCTTCCCTTCTTCTCCTCCTCCTCCTTCTCCTCCTCCTTCTTCTTCCCTTCTTCTTCTTTCCTTCTTCTCCTCCTCCTTCTTCTTCCCTTCTTTTTCTTTTCTCCTCATTCTCCTCCTTCTTCTTTCTCTTCTTCCGTCTCTTCCTCCTCTTCTTCTTCCTCTTCTTCTTCCCACATTACCACAATTTGGGGCTCGTTCAAGGATTTGGTTCCAGGTTTTTCATTTTATCCCACTGTCGTCTCCATTCAGAGGTTTTTATAAAAGACTACGATCACATTTCCTTTTTTAGCCTCTATTCTTCGACTTCATTATTTGTGTTAATCTGTGTAACTCACTTTTATTGTCTGTCTAGTGTCTGACATACACGAGCTTTGATCAGAGTTATAATATTATTGTGCCACAGTGAGTCATTCATTATGTAAAACCAACCAACCTTAAAGTGAGTCTCACTCTTGATGAACCTCTTCATTTGTTAGGACTGCGCCATTACAGATGATCACTGTATTATGAATGAATGATCCTTTTTGGACCTGGATCAAGATCACCTTTACTTAACCGGAGACTAATACCCACTTAAAGACATTTTTCTTTCTCGCACCAAATGAAAATTTAGTATAATAGCGTTCCCTCTCAGTGACCTATTTCAAAGCGACTCCTGCTGGAAGTATCGCAGCCTATTCACTTGTTCACATTAAAGCGAAGTTGTCACACGTAGCTATCCTTCATGGCCGTGCCGCAGTGACCCATTCCCTGACAAGGAGAATGGCTTAAAGAACAGCACCGATGATTACACCAGACCGCGAGTCCACCCACCTTTAACTAATGACTCCAAAGTAATGGCCTTCAACAATTTAATACTTTTCACTGACGGTGTGTGCTGGGCCAGAAGCATTATAGAAAAGGTATTGTGTGATAAAGTAAGACTGTAAGTGGGCAATGTGTCCCCGACTTAAAGAAATTAGCCTACACAGTGGAATATCTGAATTACATACTGTAGCTGCTAATGGAGGTTATCTACATTTACAGACTCTCTCTACAATTGTACAAAGTGCACAGGAAATCTGCTCACAGCTGGATGTCTTCACAATAAACTGGTATTTTTGTTATTGCCTCTTCATTATTATAGGCATGTAATGTGTAATGTGGGGCACAATTTAGCCCTGTGTACGTAGCTGTATCCTCAAAATGTGCATTAAATGTTGCAGTCTAATTAAACAAAGTCAAACAAGTCAAAAGTTTTCAAAAATCACTTTAGAATACCAATCTTTGCATTAGTTAAACTTGTAAAAATATTATTATTAGTTATTTAAACCCCTGAAAGGAGGATTTTAGTTTTATCACTTCCGACAATGAACAAAAACAAAGTTTCTAATAGTTCTAAAAGTTCTAATAGTTTTGTTCATAAACAACAGCAGGTCCTTACTCTTCTTGAAAAAGAGGAGACAAAAATAATATATGGGATTTTTGCTTTTTCTCTTCATAAAACAATCTAAGAAAAGGCTTTCTTCCCCGGAGCCATATATGAAATAAAAAAATAAAAAATAACAATATGTGGTGTTACCAGTGACTTGAGTGTGTTTACAGTTGTGTTTGAGTTAGACCCTGACCTCTGGGATCACCATGAGTATGTTACTGCTATCTTTGATGCATTAACATGATTTTCTTTTAAAAGTGGAGCTGTTTATGGTGATATTTAACGTGTTATTGTTTCATTTTAAAAAGCAAAGTCGATCTTTTTGGATTTGTGATGGTAATAGTAGCTGTTAAGTTAAACTAAAGTGACATGAACTCTGCACCTCATCAGGACCAGATTTCTGAATGAGTAGTTGGTCAATGTTTCTGATTTAAAGATGAAGTGTGAATATTTGTAAGAAACCACCAAACAAAAAGCTCCAATCACCAAAGATCTAATTTAAAACCTTCTTTCTTTAAAGAGACAGCACTAACAACCTCATCATTAATGTCACTTGGCCACCACTATTTCAGAGTTAGTTATTTGTTTCAGAAGGAGTTGGTTTATTGTTTAAACTGCTCTGTCCAGTACAGTACTATTATTATTACATGTAGCCCTATTCTTTA
Source organism: Rhyacichthys aspro (assembly GCA_036850595.1). Classification (NCBI taxonomy): domain Eukaryota; kingdom Metazoa; phylum Chordata; class Actinopteri; order Gobiiformes; family Rhyacichthyidae; genus Rhyacichthys; species Rhyacichthys aspro. The sequence continues at coordinate 2,711,315 of CM072151.1, forward strand.
GAAATCCCAAAACAAACCCATTACTGTAAATGAGAGCAACTATTAGGTCTAATGAATAATGAATAGACACTAAACCAAAATACATTTCACAATTAGACTTACTTTAACATCAGGCCAGTTCTCAGTAGACATCATTTGTGCAGAATCTATGTGATATACATTTAAGATGGAAATGTGCTTGAAGCCAGAGCTCTGTTTGTATTCCAGAGGCATTGGGAGGTGAACACTGTGCTGGGCTGTGCTTCTCCATGAATGTATTAAGAAGCAGTCAACATGTTTTATTCATTCAGTACACCACGTTTCCTCAGTGTAATACTGGAGAAAAAGCACATGCTTTAGACCCAAATAACTTAACCCTGGAGCCTAATGATGACGCTCATGTTCATTTAGAGGCAAAGGCTCTGCTCCATTGTTAAAGTCTAAACAAGAATGTCAAAGCCAGTGGTCAGTGTCCTTAAGTGTCACAAAGTAATGGCCAAAATGAACAACTCGTTAACAAAAGAAGGAGAGACTGGGTGAAATAAATGCGTTTAACAACAACAACACAAGCATTTAACAGCTTCAGTATAAACAAGCCTTAAAGCAGTTCAGTCGAGGTTTTTGAAGAGAAAATGTTTTTTAACTTGTTTTTTAAGAAAGGAGAAAGTATGACATTGTAATTCAAATCAAAGTTGACCGCAAAGAAAGCTTTTCTACTTATTAGAATCTTTTGATCGTGTTGAGAAAAACAGCCCTGACAGTTTGCTAAAGATGTCACTGTTCTGTAGAAGAGAGACATCGAACGAAGACAGAGAGAAAAATGGTAATTGTCCAATTTTAGCCCAATATTTCAATCTGGAGACAGACACTGACACCTGTTCACAGTCATTAACTACAGGCAATTTAGCTGAGATTCAATGTGAGAGAGGTTCATGGACAAATGAGATTGTACTGAGCATTATCGCAGCATTTCTCTTCAGACAATCCACTAGACTTTATGGAGAAGGGCTGTAGATGAACACAACGTCTGAGTAACATCTGAAGAGTGTCTGGAGATCCACTGGAGGAGCAACTACTGTTTTTGTTTTTGTTACACGTTGATCTACACATGATATCAATATTCGGACACTTACCGCCTTCACTGCCGTCAGATTTGTGTTAAAAACATGGAGATTTTAGCTTTGGTTTTGGCCCTGTTTCCCCCACACTGTACCATCCTCTGCTGTGAAGTTAAACCATGAACAAACACACACAAAAATCCTAAAATGCTTGCTTTTTAGGGCACGTCTGAACACACAGGTCAGGACATTCAGGTCAGACATCCTCCGGAGACGTGTGAAAAGTGTTCTCGGAAGGTACCACAGCATTTCTATACACAAATACACATGCTTTTTTCTTTCTATTTTTAGTCAAAAGCAATACAAGCTGTCACCTTCCTTCAGTGCATGTTCGTTTACGATAAAATCACCTCAAGAGATTTGGGGAGATTTCACGAGTCTGGACTTGAAGGAAAAGGTTTGAGTCGTATTCGTTCACACCGAGCCCTACTTAAACAAACTGATAAACCTAGGATTTGTTATTTTCATATGCTTTAAAACCGTCTGAATGGTTATGTGCCAAGTTTTAACAGTGTGTTCAAACCTTTTCGACGTCAAGGTTTGGGACAAATGAGTGACTCAGACTCAGGAAGACATTTACTCCTCGCACTGCGCCATCAAACCAAGTGTTCTGACCATTTCAACCATTTAACATAATGATCCTCGATGATGTAGAGTTGAAAATGACACCTGCCAAGTGAATATATACCTCATCCTAATAACTCTCCCTGAAGAAGTGCAGATGTGTGGGTCCACTGTCCGATTCCGCTGAAGAATGGCTCCAATTCATTGTAGGTCCGGTGACACTTTGGATTACTTAAACTAAAGCAAAAGCAATAAAGAGACACTGAATAGACTTAGACAGTGCTTTACATATTTAATCAACGTTAAAGGCAGGCTCTGAACACTATTTAGCATTTTCATTATGCTTTGCCTTACATGAGGAGATTAGAAAGGCCTCTCACTAACCCCACAATGGCTCATTTGGGATCTAATTACTGTATATAATTTAGTTTCACTAAATCACCATTGCTTTTTAACTTCTGTTTGGGGAGTGTTTTGTTGAAAGGAACTATGACTTTTTAATTTTTCAAAGAATCGTTGTTGTATTATTTAAAAATCCATAGGAATCCTTATCTGATGAAATATTTTATTTATGAGCTGCTGTGATAGATCTGTTTTTGTCTAAATAGGTCAAAACACTTTGTCTTAAACTTAAAAGCAAGACTTTTATGTGTTAAACAAGAACTTGGAAACACGCTGTGAGAAAAAAAAAATCGTAATTACATTTTTAGGAAGTGTTTGTCAACAATAAGTCAATTTCTCATTCCATTAGCCGACTACAGTGAGAGCACCATTATTTTGGAGACAGCTGAGGGGCGGCTTTGATAAATGAGGCTAAAGCACTATTTTGCTTATCGCTCTTGTGTCGGAAAGCCTCTGGAATGCCGTTCTTTTACCTTTTCTGGCAGCCGAGTCAAGCCACTAAATCCAGTTTAGTCGTTGTCACGAGGTGCATTTGTTCTATTATCTGCAGCCGCTCGCCATCCAAGAGCAATGTGTTACGACCGACATAAATTAGAAGACATTAGTGTGGCTCGGGGTTCAGATTCAATTCGTCATGAACAAATATCTGGAAGCATTACGGCCCGCAATACGGCAGATGATTGAAGAAACCATATGAGGGTAATACACCGAATGTGTTTTTATGAAATATATAACAAAAGACCTTCAGAAAGACACTTTGAACAGGGTTTGCACTGCTCTTTTGCTGCAGTGCGACCTTCTCTAATCTTTGTTTCCACAAACTGTGCGTCATCAGCGACACGTTCAGGTCACACTTTATTTGAAGCGACAGAAAACATTAAGCTCAAAGAGACAGAGATTATAGCTACTCAGCTAATTTCCATCTACAGTCCCTGAATAGACAAATAAGTTATAAAACTATGTATAGAGTATCATAAATAGCCACAGCTTCGGCAATTTAATAATACACAAAAGTATGTTATACAGTAATACAACTTAATACAGCATGAGAAAAGTGACAGGCACTGCTTGAAAAAAATATAAGTCATGGTTGTGGAGTGCAAAAACAAACAAAAAAGATATTCTGATATATTTTTTAAACATTTCTTTCTTGGTTCTAATTGCTATCAGTTTAGTCAATAAAAATGACTAAAAAAACATTCAGGAAACAGTCTGCTGGGGTCTCTCAGAAGGGGCGTGGCCAATATGCTGGTCCTAGCCTAAAATGTATTTATATTTCTATTCTGAATTCACACAGATGAGCTCAGCTGTTGAAAACACTGCAGTACATCAGCCAGGCCAGTAGGGGCACTGTGAAACCCAGAAGAAAAAGTATTCATCCTTATTTTGTAGATGTTTTTTAGTTTTTTGGTTGTTTTTTTCCCCTTTCCTCTATTTTCAAAGTTATGTCTGTTACAGTAAAGGCTGGGATCAAAGCTTAACACTGTGGTCTATGGCTTTATCATATCACAGGATACTGTAGGCTCTATTCATATTATTGTAGACAGTATTGGTTTTCAGACAATCATTTCCTCCACAGTTTTTAGAGTATTTCTTGTCTTTCCCAGACTTTTTTAATAAGCCTGCCAAAAATGCACAAGTGGTATTAATAACCTACCGCTAAAGTCACAAAATATGACTCGAGGATAAGCAAATATTGAAAATTCATGATGCAAAATGGCTCCATTAAGAGTGCACACCGGGCTCAGCTCTGCCTAACAAAGATATTGAGTTCAAGATGTCAATTCAGCTGCAGGCTACAGCGCCATGTGTTTGGGTCGTAATGGCTGACACGGAGGCAGTTAAATATAGGTTTTTGAGGGGATATAACCGTCTATAAATGTGAAACTGTAGCTGTATTAAAATACTGTGTGGAAAACCTGCTGCGAATGGAAACTAAGCACAGCTGCTGCCCTCCATAAAGCACAGTGTGATAAAGTTTTCATGGAGTGGGTTTATATCCGCAGCCCACAGATTCAGACTCTGTATTTTTGAGACCTAGGACTACTCTACTCTTTTCACTTTCTCACTTCATATTGTTGATTAAATGGAAATATAAAAGTTAGAAATAATACACTTTATGGTTTATTGGTGTGTGTGAATATTGGTTGTTAAAAAGATGCTTGTTATTAGTCAAAAAGAATATTTGCTGTTGTTGAAAAAGACATTTTTTAGCTAAAAGGCAAGGTTAATGCAAGATACACTGAGGTTATAGAAAGAAAATTACAATTTCATGTGTTGCAGCAGTAAAATGCAAAAAAAAGACACCATGCAACAATAGTTTTAGAGCCAAATGTATAGATTTCTGTTGGCATTTTCCAAATTAAAAGGTGAATATTACACTTTTTTTAAAAAAATGTCTTACAATTGCATTTATAGAAGCTGTGGATGATACTTTAACACAAAATAGAAGTGTATTTTTTGTGTTATTATAATGTAAAGTGCCCAATACAACAATTTAATAGCCTTTAAAAGCATAAGAGTTAATAGTGTAAATTGTCTTTTGTGTAGAACAGATCAGACGAGAGTTTGAATATAGAGCTGTTTGATATTTATTTAGCATAAACATATTTGAAATGGTTTGTATAAAATCATTGAACATCTGTATTCAATTATTCAATGAGTAGTTTTCTTTCAGCTGCATGTTTTCCACACTTGAAGTCCACGGTTAGCTTCAAAAAAGCGTCTTTGTGTGCGTTCTTCCTCATAAATGTTCTCTCTCTGATGTTTTTATCTTTGCCGTTTGATTTTTCTCATACAGCCTAAAGATTAATAGGCTGAAGGCACACGGAGAGCCACACTTGTCAACTCACCGAGCAACATAAATTCAACAATGTCCTCGACTAAGTGACCAAAAAAAAAGTCATTAATTGTGTGCGCTGCTCCCGAGCTCCCTGCAGGGGATCGGAGATGACAAGCAAATGAAAGCTCTGACAGTGTGTCTGCGCTTATTTGCCGCGTTGTTGTGCATCCAGTGATGAAAAAACTCCTGGATGGGCCCCAAATTGGAGAAAAGTAATTCGTTTTGCTTTTCTATCTGATAAAGCATCATACTTCATCAAGGTCATCCACTCGGCGTGCGGCGAAACGCATCTGAAGGCAATAATATTTTAGCTACCGACAAGAAATAAGTCACTCAAAATGCATCTCGTACAGTATGCAAATGGGACAAAGTTAGATGGTAATTTGAGTCTGACTGAATAGACTGTCAACAGCAAAATTAAAGTCAGATTTGATAACTTCATTGTTGTCAGCAAATGCGTTTTTTTCTTCTTTTCTTTTTCTTTTTTACCCCCTTCCCTCGCTGCTGAATTAAGTATGCTGCTCTCGGAGATGCGTCTTAGTTATTTCCACCCATGACCACACTTCCAATCAAACTGATGCCTTCACGGGTCGCTTATCAGAAGAATTACAGGAAATTAGGAATACAGCTAAAGACAACAGATCAAATGAGGTTACCCAACTCTCTCCGTCGGCAAATAAATCAGGAGTACGACCTGGTCTCCGTGGGCGGTTAAAACGCAAATATTGCATTGCAGACGCTCAGCTTTAATATTAAATTAATAACCGTACGAAGTGTGTTTGAAATATCTAGACATGGTGCAATTGAAACTTATAGCAATTAAAAACTTGGCATTTACAAAAAAGCATCTCAGGTATTTCAGCGTCAAGGTAAATATTGACTATAATCTATTGATACACAGCAATAAGAGGCACTTTCTGAACCGTCTTCTTTAACATTCCACCGATAATCATACTTCTAAACATTACAATGAGATATCAAAGCAAAAATAATACAGATAATGAGAGCATGAGTGATTCCTGGACGTTCGAGGAGAATATTTACCTGAGAAAAAAACAGTTTAGCCGACGAGTGCGTTCCAAACATCTCGATATAACGGACGCTACGAGGATGAAAACGTAAAGACGAGTGGACAGCTTACATTACACTGTTCTCTTGTAATCAATGGAATGACTGTCACATACTAAACCAAATGTATGTATCAAACCACAAATACAGCAATTAATATGGATCTACAATATAAAAAGACAAAAGAACACATCATAGATTTCTGGAGACACCACATAGAGCCACCATCAACACTTTTACACTATTTATTTATTTAGTCTGGCTTTTATATAATGTTTTATAGATGGTTAGTTTTATTTTATTTTTATAGATTTGTTTTTAAATGTTGTGAATATTGTGTTTTATAATTTTATTTTGTGAAGCACCTTGAGTTGCATTGAGCTCTATGAAAAGTGTTGTATAAATGAAGTTTGATTGATTTATTGAACAATCAACGGAGAGGAAGTGGAGAGAGTTCTCATCTTCAAGATTCTGGAGACCCACTTGAGCGTTGTCTCTGTACCCTGTTCCTGTTTCTGTTTCTGTTTCTGTTCCTGTTCCTGTTCCTGTTCCTGTCAGGGAGGTGGTACTGGGCTCTAAAGGCCTTCACAACAACACTGAAGCTTTAATAAAGAGTGTGAGCACGCCTGTCAATGATCATCCAGCGCATTCATTCATTCATTCATTCATATATGTCCCCGCAGACTCGCGCTGCACAGACGCACGCGGACCTTCTCATTAATACTCTCGCGGTTTCATTCATACGCACACGACACACATCCTACGCCTCTTTCCCTTTTTTCTGCCGCTGTCATGCTCCCACCTGAGAGCGTTCTCTTCTCCCGGTCACACGTGCACTCACCTGTGTGTCCTGTTTCCTGACGCTGCGTCTGATCCAAACCGAGCCAGACCTTCCTGATGGTTTAAATGGGGGCTGTTCGCGCGCAGGAGCTGATCACGTGACGCGCATCCGTTCACCTGATCATAAAACACTATAATATCGTCTTCAGTGATTATTTCTTAATTATTATTTATGTTTGGTTAAATATTAGACCCCTAGGCGTGTTTATGTGGTAACTGATGTTTGGTTATTAATTTATATTTTGTGGAATAGTGAAGCCCAGTGGGAGGGGCCAGAGGGGTATTTAGAGGGGGCATTTCAGACCTGGAGTCAGTCTAGTCTGGAGCCAGGTACACTGCAGGTAACACTGGCTGGAGCACTCTGAGCTGTGAGTATTTGCTGAACTCTTTATTAGAACTGTCTTTCTTTCTTTTTTTTGTACATTTGTAAAAAACATGTAAAAACAAAGCATGTATTGGAGAAGTTGAGGCCAAATAGGCTTCACCAAAACTAGAGGAAATAAACAAGAAAAATAATTATACAACGCAACTTAAAACTACATAATATCATCCAAGTTATTCATTCTTTAAGATGAGTGAATCAAAGCAAATATTATGCCATCAGTTTATGTTTTAGTCTATTTTCATATATAGATAATGATAAAAAAAAAAAATCTAAATGAGTATTCCATAATTAACACCGTGATATCAGCTTGAGGATTGATTACGGGGTGTTTTACATAAAGGTAAATGCTCATTCCCAGCCTGCCTCGTATTCAGAGTGTGAGCTGATCTCGAGCCGCTGGACCGACCAGAATAACCTCTCCAAAGTCTTTCAGTGTGTTTCGAACCTGTCCAAACTCTCTCTCGTCTGCTCTGAAGCTCACTCTGCTCTGTTTCGAGTGTTTTTCGGCATAATTCAAGCCAGCGATGTGCTTCACACCTGCGACGCTTCGGAGAAAATCATGTCAGCAGTAAAATGACAAAATGACAAATGGCACGACTTCCCTTGTTTCTGCCCGAGGTTGGATCAGAGACTACAACCAGTTTTAATGAAGCAAATAATAGCGTCGGTTGATACATTAGCATTCGTGTGGCACATTTACACCGGCGTGACATCTGATATTTGTGTCTGCGAACAGTTAATTGATTTGTGCAAAGATTTTAATCATGGTTCAATTAATTTTCCTCCCTCTTCTCATTTGAGCTACATGTTGGTAATTACCAGCACATGTTAACATCGTCAAAGAAATCCATGCTAATGCCGGTATAAAGCTTGACAATCCCGTTGGGTCAAAAGCTATGTACAAATACCACGTCCGTACACATTAGAAGTTTAATTGTGACGCAAACAGTAAAAGGAGAGTCAATATATTACAGTAGATGCATGTTTAGTGCAGTAAATGACTCAAAAGAAGGACAGCATTAAGATTTATGGAGTTACACTGGAGCAGCTTTGTTTCCTAAAGCAGACATGTTCAAAGTCAGGCCCAGGGGCGATAATGGCACAAGGTGAGACTTTATGTGGCCCTCGGCTTCAGAGATAAAATGTATTGTTTATGGCCCCAACAGCAGCACCTTTATACAAGCCTGTTCAAATCTAACTAAAACCTGTTCAAATCCAAATAAAACATGTTCAAATCCAAATAAAACATGTTCAAATCCAAATAAAACCTGTTCAAATCCCAATAAAACCTGTTCAAATCCCAATAAAATCTGTTCAAATCCCAATAAAATCTGTTCAAATCTAACTAAAACCTGCTCAAATCCAACTAAAACCTGCTCAAATCCAACTAAAACCTGCTCAAATCCAACTAAAACCTGCTCAAATCCAACTAAAACATGTTCAAATCCAAATAAAACATGTTCAATTCTAACTAAAACATGTTCAAATCCAAATAAAACATGTTCAATTCTAACTAAAACATGTTCAAATACAAATAAAACATGTTCAAATCCAACTAAAACTTGCTCAAATTCAATTAAAACATGTTCGAATCCAACTAAAACTTGCTCAAATTCAATTAAAACCTGCTCAAATCCAAATAAAAGCTGTTCAAATCCTAATAAAACCTGTTCAAATCCAAATAAAACCTGTCCAAATCCAAATAAAACCTGTCCAAATCCAAATAAAAGCTGTTCAAATCCAACTAAAACATATTCAAATCCAACTAAAACATATTCAAATCCAACTAAGACATGCTCAAATGCAACGAAAACTTGTTCAAATCCAACTAAAACCAGTTTAAATCCATCTAAAACCGTTTAAATCCATCTAAAACCTGTTCAAATCCAACTACAAACTGTTCAAATCCAACTGCAAACTGTTCAAATCCAACTAAAACACGTTCAAATCCAACTAAAACCTGCTCAAATCCAAATAAAACATGTTTAAATCCAACTAAAACCTGCTCAAATCCAACTAAAACCTGCTCAAATCCAACTAAAACATGTTCACATAAAACTGAAAGCTGTATTTGTGGAATAGGAACACAGAAAGTTTGGACACCTCAGAACTTAAGTGTCAGAATTAAGGCACAAATACAGTCGTAGTTGTAAAATATTTAAAGGGAAAAAGTTAAGTGGTGATTTATACTAATTTTCTATAATACACTTTACTATAACAACTAAATGTTTGGACTCACGGCACACAACATTCATATAAAACGTGAGATGACATAGATCTGTTAAATATTTTCTGGGATGGTACTTGATGTCAGTTTGAGAACCACTGTTTTAGAAAGTTTGGGCCTGAATTTATGTTTTAATGCAGTCAAAGTAGCTTTTCCTCCTGTAAATACATTAAATAAAATACAGTACCATTGTGTTTATGTTTTATAGTTCAGTAAAAGTGTTTTTGTGATTGTAAAAACTCTTTAAACATTTCTGGAAACATTACAGATGCATGAAAACACAGCCAGCGATGAAACATACAAATCCCTGACGCACATAAAGCACAGTCTTCACGGCTTAAAGCTCAATTCCTTTCATTAATCCATTTGGAATCATGAACATTTCCATATTTCTGCGCCGAGCTGAAATGATTTGATCTAACGTATTTTCCGCTGGATTTGCAGGTTCTGTAACTCAAACAAAATGAACTAATGCACACCCATGGGAGCTGAAAACTGTGCAAATCCAGCATTTCATGTACAAGCAATATCCAATTTTGAAGAATAACTTTGCGGGAATCTGTTCATTTAATCATACTTTGAGTGGCGGTGGAATGTTTACGCGTGTAGACACTATTTTCACAGTCATTACATGTTATTGCTGAAGATGCCGCACCGGTCGTTTTTATCTGAATTTCGACGTCTCGTGTGAAAACCGGGAAGAGAGACGTGTCAAAGTGATTTGTGTCGTTTGAAAGTCCCCGGGGTAGAGCTGTTCTGTGGTAGAGCCGCTAAAACACCTCCCGGCTTCAGAGAAACGTCTCCCGAGGATACACATGCAAAACCTGTCAGCGCGTGCGTTACAACAGAGAAAAAAAAAACGAACCTTACTCTCCAACTTTTTTTAGAACAAAATGGCTGAGTGCTTTAAGAGGAAAATGCTGACAAAGGTGGAGAGCTGTGTTTTTGTTCGTTTTTCTCGTGTGTATTAACGGCACGGAAATGTACGTTCTGCTCTTGTGTTTCTGAGGTGGGGGAAAAAAAAAAAGAAAAAAGCATTGATTCAAATGAATAGCACAGTGCTTTTCACTTGTGGCAACACTCCTCATGCAAAGCAGTCCTAATGATACGCACTGGGCTGTTCCAGAGTCATTATCACTGAGCATTAAGAAGCATTACGCTTTATTATGTTCAAAACACAAGAAGCTGTGCCATGTGTTCCTCTCTTTGTGAACTGCAGCTTTTGTTCTCATAAGTGGATGTTGCAGTCACTTCTTTCTCGGCAACAGAGGCTCTGCTGATGCACAAATAATATACAAAGGAGTACAACAGTATTTATAGACATGTTTGTTCCTCATTATCTGATTTTGTACCAAGGTTTTACCCACGACTTGGTTTGGAAATAGTTTGTATGCTGTGTTTAATGTAGGAAAAATGACAAAAACTTCAGTAAACTTCATTATGTTATGCTCAAATAGCTACCAGATCATTATAAAAAGGTGTTATAATTCAACACAATGTCTATTATTAGAAAAACTCTTGACAAAAATGTGACAAACAGTCCATTAGATTTCTATTTCTGTTATTTTTTTGTAGTATATGTATAGTTATTGTAGATGGTACTTTATCTATTAACTTAAATGCAGGTTTTACCAGTCTTAATGGGTTATTGATTATCTTATTTATTTACTTTTTGACTCATTATTGTGGTAAATGTGAGTGTATGAATGTCTGTAACTGCACGGTTCTCACAAAATAAAACAAAACGACTTGTATTGAACTGAATTAAAGTTAATGTACTGGTTAAACTGAATTTTATTGTGGAGATCATGTTGAATCATACTGTTATAATGGATGGATTATAAAGGAAATATACTTCAATAAGGAGCAAGAAAAATTTCAAATAATAAAAACACTAACAATTTATTTATTCTGTTGATTTTTTTTATGATAGTGGGGAAATAAAAAGACAAGAGAGGCCATTTATAGTGAGTCATTTCACTTGGACGTTGTTTTAACAGGTCCATCTTGTGCTGAATATTGTCTTTTTGAATGTTTCTCGCCCCAGATCGAAGCCTCTAACGGGGTTTTTCCACCACAGACCTTTCACGGAGCGAGAGTGAGGCCTGTGCTTTTACTTTTACATGAACGATCAGTGGACTGTCATCTCTGTGATCGATGGAAGATCCTCAGCAACGAGCCTGTGGCACCGCTCGTCGAATGAAGGAATCCAGCGCATTTCATTCAGCCAGTTGGAGCCAGTAATTACCAAGTGTTTCAGAGTCATTAAGAGAAAGGTCAGAGCATCGGATTGAAGCAGCGAATAGTCACAGCGCTTTGCAGTAATTGTGATTTGATTTTAATGGCACTACTATCTTTACAGCCCAATTTTCTTTTTCTTTTTTTTTCCCCCAGGACACAAAAATAGATACATTTAACACCATACGACAGAGATTCTTCATACTTTCTTTATTGATTTGCTTATATACGAGTAACGTTCACATATGTATATAACAGAAGCTACAGCATATTAAACCTTAACTAATTGTGAACAAAACAGATATAAATGACTTCAGTTCGTCCAAAATAAAGCAGCTGGCTCAGTGTTAAGATGTTAATGTGCATCACAGAGTGTCCTCGCCTCGTCTTACTGCAGTATAACTTATATTTTATGTCATTTATTTTACTTTTTAACCTGTTAAATCAACATAAAAGCCCATTTTCATTAAAAAACAGGACAGTATACAACCAAAAAGCTACAGAAATCTTACAATTAACGAGAGATTGAAGTTAGTTTGCACTTCTTCCTTCTTTTGATGCATTATGTTTGGATATAACTTTCATATTTCTAATTTGAACGGATAAATTACATTATAAATGAATGGAATGACAATGTGCACTGCTCATACAATGAAGCTTATGTTCTAAAAGGAGTTAAATAAAAGCAGGTGCAACCATTTGTATTGATTTATGAAGGAGCGGTTTTAACTTCTGTTGCAACTGAATCCATTTGAAGCAGCAAAGAAATAGAATAAAGAAATCAAGTCACTTTAACAAGTCGATCATATTCAATCTGTGAACAGCTGCAATATTCAGATAAAATAAATTGTCATTTTAGTGTGTTTGCCAGCGATACTAATCTGATTATCTGTGCTTTCCGCTGGAGTCTGGCCTTTTCAGTGTGTTTCAGGAATGAGACAAGACACTATTTGTTGCATTTGTTTTGGAACAATTTGATAGTTTACTGTTTATTGCCTGCAGTTTTCATCACTTTGAGCTGCAGGACAATGCAAAAAGCAACTTGTCTGTCCAAACAAATTCATTCCATTTACAGGTATTAACAATGACAATCGAGTATGAGATGAAATGTGTGTGTGTTTGTGTGTGTTTATTGTTGAAAATAGGCTCAAAATTATGTGTGAAAATGTGCATTTGACAAAAAAAAGGATTGTTCTCAAAAGTTAAACAATAAATAAATACGGAAAAAAAGAAAGTGTCCATTGCCTTAGAAACTTTAACTTTTTCTTTATCTTCTCAGTTTGTTTAATTACAACTTTCCAAACAAATGAATGTGTTTAGTGCAAGAGAAATGGTTATTAGAGTGTAATGTATTGGCCCGTGTGTTGACATTTAAAGATTACTGTGAGCATTGATCTGTTGAGTGGTCACACAGTTCATGCAAGGATAATGAAGGAAGTCATCAGTCATCCCGCTCCGAGCGCTCCGCAGATATCGACGGGATGCGTTTAGATTCCAGAAAATGCCTCAGATATCTCTTGGAAAAAAAAAAAACAACTGTACTCTCCTCTTTCAAACATTTCTTTCTGATATAAATCACGTTGCGGTGAAAGACAGTGGACTCAGCAGACCAGAGTAATTTTAACATCAGGAATCTTTCATTTGACAGAGCGAGCAGCGCCGTCGGATTTAGAAAAATGTGACTGATTGCACAAGAATGAGCTTCAGAACATTACCGACTACACTGCTCTGTCAGCTTTTAATTAGGACTTTTCACTGCACGAAATGGTAATCTGGCAAACTATACACTTTAACTTCATGAAGATGATCCTTTAAATGGCATAAAAACCCTTCTCTTCACAGTAATTTACTCTGAGAAGTACGCTTTTTCTAAAACAATAACTCACCTTTGGGCAACACATATTCACACTTATCTCTTTATGATTATTCACTTTATGGATATAATTTGTATTCCATATTATATCTGTACTGTATATTATTTTATATTTATTTATACTTCTTTATTTTATTGTTTGAGTCCATGTTTGTTTATAACTGAGCTGCTGTGACAAAGCAATTTTCCTGTCCATTAAAAAAGTCTAAAATAGGACGAGTTCTGACTGGTTTATGTCTTTACATTTGTGTCCAGAAGCAGATTATTCTGTGTCCATTGGTGCTGCTTCTAGAAACGCCAACACAAATCCACACAGACTGGACTAATTCTGGAAGAGATGAAGTAAAAGGACATGTCTTGGCGAACAAAAAGTGAGCTGGTTCTCATCTCCCAAGTCGTTCTTTATTATTCCTTTTTCCGCCTTTAGCGCCTTAAAGTGTTAAATAATTTGTGGAAATGTACACAAAAGCAAAATGTAGTAAGATCAGTAAGAACGTATGAATATAGAAGCCCAAATTTATCCAATTCAATGGTGATTTAATGTGTTGTTTGGAGTTCTCTTTGTAAATTAAATGGTTGTTTTGTCAAACCAATGTCAAGATGTTCTAATAAACACTACGGCAAAATAAACTCTCTTTTAGACGAGTGTGATTGTGACCATCTTGTGATAAAAAAATGTGTAACAAGCAACTCTGGATGACAAATAAACAAAGTAAACAAGCAGCACTTATGCAACACAACACATGCACTGATTGTTTACGCACCATATTTCCTTCTAAAGTCAAAGTTAAGGTCCTCTAACTGTGAAAAGATATCGGTCTGAGTCAGTGTCTGCAAAAATCTTACAAGTTGGAGTTTATAAATGATGCCATATGTCTGCTAATGAAGGAGAGACTAGAGAATGAAAGACTAAAACCAACAAAACCAAGTCAAAACTGGGACCAGTGTATGATCCATTTGAAGAAAATCCAGGAAACTCTTATAAAATCCATATACTACAAGATAAATCTTAGAAAAAGTCAAAAAATATGCAAAGGTGAGTGTTAGCTTCTAAGAAAACAGTAAAAATCTGTTTAAATTGAAGACAAGAGCTCAGAAAAAGTGGACTATTCTCACAACTTTTGAGAACTTCAACTTTAATATTATGCCTTAGAGACCAAACTCAGGGGAAACAAACTTAAAAACACCTCAGAATTCTCCATATTTGTCCTGATTGATCTCCGTCGCCTAAATAGAAGCGATACTTTGTGAGAAATTATCGTCATTGACTCCTGGACCCATCCCCGTGAAATTATACGGCATTAACTCCCGTGTCACCGAGGCTTGAATTTAGCTGAAACGCAGACGACACCATAATGAATGCTTTCCTAAGTGGCCTGCAGTGAAGGCACATATTCTCAGTGTCAAAGTCTGTAGCATACTTAAAGTGGTTATCTATCAAAATATGCCAAAAGACAAACATAAACAAAGCAGAAGTAAACACAATGTCCCCTACAAATCACACAGTCCATTAGTGACAGTAAGAGTCTGCATGTATTGACCAAAGATTCAAGTCTCCTTTTTGCCAAATGCACCATTTCATAAACAGGATGGTCTGGGGATTTATGGAGCTAAAATATGACTGTGCCAAAGAGTGATCTGTGAGCAGAAAGTTAATCAATGAAGTAACTTAATAACTCAGCTAATGATGATGCCGTATTTAACTGTCTGTCTGGTGCACTTGTGAAATATTGTAAAGCCTTGTAGTCTTCAGATTTATAGCAAAGTGGTACTTATCTAAATGTAAGAATAAATCAAAAGAGTTGGAGTGGGCCTACATTGAAAACGGCAAAGTAGAAGCTAAAAATGGAGTTAATTGCTTATATTAGAACATAAGCAATTTAGTGTCAACATAATACTTATTCTTTATTACTTGTTTACAGAATGGTGCCTGTTTTAATTAAAAAAATGCAATAAAATGTAATTAATTACAGAGTGTTACTCCATTTAAAGCATTTATGAAGCAATACTGACTTATTACTGATTATATCAATATTATACCTTTACATAAATAATGTGCATAGTGTTTAATGTTTAAACTCTGCTGTAATTTGGTATATGATATAAACAGAGGGAATTAAAGTCACTGTATCACAATAAATAGTACATATAACCTGGAATATTATGTATTTTTAATCTATTGCAGGGTTCGCAGTTCTCTTTTTTATCCAATATAAACCAGATTAAATATGACCAAATCCATCTATAATCTGTTTAAACCCAACTAAAACCAGTTAAGGTCCACTATAAACCAGATTAAACATGTCCAAATCCATCTATAACCTGTTTAAACCCAACTAAAACCAGTTAAGGTCCAATATAAACCAGATTAAACATGTCCAAATCCATCAATAATCTGTTTAAACCCAACTAAAACCAGTTAAGGTCCAATATAAACCAGATTAAACATGTCCAAATCCATCTATAATCTGTTTAAACCCAACTAAAACCAGTTAAGATCCAGTATAAACCAGATTAAACATGTCCAAATCCATCTATAATCTGTTTAAACCCAACTAAAACCAGTTAAGGTCCAATATAAACCAGATTAAACATGTCCAAATCCATGTATAATCTGTTTAAATCCAACTAAAACCAGTTAAGGTCCAATGTAAACCAGATTAAACATGTCCAAATCCATCTATAATCTGTTTAAACCCAACTAAAACCAGTTAAGGTCCAATATAAACCAGATTAAACGTGTCTAAATCCATCTATAACCTGTTTAAACCCAACTAAAACCAGTTAAGGTCCAATATAAACCAGATTAAACATGTCCAAATCCATCTATAATCTGTTTAAACCCAACTAAAACCAGTTAAGGTCCAATATAAACCAGATTAAACATGACCAAATCCATCTATAATCTGTTTAAAGTCAACTAAAAACAGTTAAGGTCCAATATAAACCAGATTAAACATGACCAAATCCATCTATAATCTGTTTAAATCCAACTAAAAACAGTTAAGGTCCAATATAAACCAGATTAAACATGTCCAAATCCATCTATAATCTGTTTAAACCCAACTAAAACCAGTTAAGATCCAGTATAAACCAGATTAAACATGTCCAAATCCATCTATAATCTGTTTAAACCCAACTCAAACCAGTTAAGGTCCAATATAAACCAGATTAAACATGTCCAAATCCATGTATAATCTGTTTAAATCCAACTAAAACCAGTTAAGGTCCAATGTAAACCAGATTAAACATGTCCAAATCCATCTATAATCTGTTTAAACCCAACTAAAACCAGTTAAGGTCCAATATAAACCAGATTAAACATGTCCAAATCCATCTATAATTTGTTTAAACCCAACTAAAACCATTTAAAGTCCAATATAAACCAGATTAAACATGTCCAAATCCATCTATAATCTGTTTAAACCCAACTAAAACCAGTTAAGGTCCAATATAAACCAGATTAAACATGACCAAATCCATCTATAACCTGTTTAAACCCAACTAAAACCATTACGTGGAGCTTGTATAATTCTAACATATAAATCTGAAGGATAATCACATCTTAAATTACTTTTTTCTCTTTTGTTCATCAGAGAAATCTTCATATGAAAGGTGTTAAGTGCTGGAGTTTTAAAAATAGCCCGGTTTAATGTCTTTGTCGGAACAGAGTCAACAAGTAGGACTTTGCCGCTGTCACGTTTCAGGTGTGAAAGCTTTAAAATAAATGACATGGATTCCTACATTTTCCTATTACTCTGGATGTGCTTGTGAATGTACATTTAGTGGAGCACACATCATACATGACAGCTTCATTATATTTTGCCTACAGCCCCAGAAAGGAACCAGTTCTGCTCTTGTCAGAATATGACCAGCCTCAGGTTTGCTTTGTGTAAATTACTTCATGGTTATTTTCAGGAAGTGGCCGTAGAAACACAATATGAACTAACGATGTCCCTCCAGGGAGACTCTTTTAGTAAAAGTGTTTTTGTCTTATGTTGATTTTAACACGGCTAACGCTAATGACACGATGGCCACATGAAGATTGTAAAATACCTGCAGTTGTAGCCTTTGTGTGAACCTTTTGTTGGTGATAAATGATTTTCAAAGACTTCTACACAACCTTTAACAACATCACATGACAAAACGTACTTATAATTTAGTATTTAAAACAGGATGGCCTTCCCAACAGAAACATTTCCATTTATAAATTATAAATATGACAAAAATACGATAAGAGTCAACTATGCTAATGTTGACTCTTATTAATTCCTGGTCTAAATACTATAAGTGTTTCTTGCATTGCCCTAAATCTCACACTTCAGATCAAAAACAATAAGTTGTGACATTTTCTTCACCACAGAGGAGACTATCTTGCTTTATAATACACTACAGATAATACAGACTGTACAGACACTAGTGGACAATGGACAAAGGGAAGGTTCGTGCAGAAGTGAGGCTCATTTAGCTGATAATACAAGCTCTAATTTAACATTATCAGGAACTAACCTCCAGTTTACACCAACTCAACAGCGTCTTGGAACAACAACGTCATGTCAACCGTGCATAAACTGATGTCTATTTTACTAAATTAACACCGATCTCGACTTATGTGCGTCCAAAAAACTAAAAACTGTTTTCCATTTACAGGCTCTGACGTCCCTGGTGGAAATGGACACTTTTAAATCAGTTTCCTGAGATTGTTCTTGATGTGAATTTGAGGTTAGTGTTTTTCTCCTTTTGTATTTGTGTTTGTTTGTCTGGAGCCATCTTTAGTTTTGGAGGATACCTACTGCACACTTGAACTCAATCCTACAATTATGTTTTCTACTTGACCACACAGTCGCTGCCAGATTGTCTCTTTATCCATTATGGTACACTAGCTGTATTCCTTGTTCAGTAATGTGAGTTCTTATTGTCTTGTTTTCCGACTCAAGACACCATCCTGTCATCTCCACTCAGCTTCAAACGTTGCAGCCATTGCCGAGTCATTAGTTCTTTATTGAATTGAATAAACTTAATTGTCTCCCATTTGTAAACAAAGGCAGAAATGTATCTTTGGCTAAATGCACATTTCATTCACACACAATCCATACAAACATTAAGCAGATTAAAAAAAGGCATACATATACAGTATGTGTATAAATATTTAAAATTGTGTAATAGAGACACAATAGAAGTTGTACAGATGGAGGCTGCTTTAGTCTCTGAAATGTTTTTGTTCTTTAATTGGGACAAAGGATTTTTTATAGATGTTTTGTTCCTTAGTCTTGAAGGAAGAAGCTGAAAATGAGAGGAGTTTGTGTACGTTCAGTAAGTTTGCTTATTATCTTGACTATTCTGGACAGTTTTGATAGAAATTATTTTAGAAATTATAACAAATATTAAAGCCAAAGGTAAGCAGTTTCTAACAGCTAGTTTGGTAGTCTCTCTTTGTAACCTTGGATTAAGATATACACAACTTTAAAAGCAATACCTTCAGGCTTTATTAAATAAATCAAATGTGCTGTTGTAGATGAGGAAATAAATAGCTCTAACTTGATCTGTGTCGATGTATTAGATGCCTTACCTCTTTAACAATGAACATGTTAGCGCGTCACATGTGCTACTTCACCGACAGACGATGATTAAAGACAATGTGAGCTCTAATGATCAGAAAGACAAATGACGGAGAAGAGCGACCCATCACAGAGTTGTCATGTCCCGAGATTAGAGGGAGGCGGGAGTTGTTGCTAATTTATTACCCGACACATCTGGGGTGATATTTGGGGCTATTATTGGACAACCTTTGGCCAGTCAACCTCCTGACAATTTGATTCATCACAACATCATGTGTAGATGTAGTAAGATGCTGAGCTAATTATCACATCTGTCAGTTTCCACCAACATAGAGCTCATTAGACGAGCCTCGACATCTGGAGGTGATGAAGCTAACAGCACAACTTCGTACGAGCTATTTCTCACCAAAAGTCTTCACGGGTTCAGTCGCCGAGATGATTAGCGGTTGGAAAATTACTCATTGCTCAGACTCACGGTGTTGGTTCTGCTTTTGGGTTGGACTAAACACACAGAAGTTGCACTGTTTTTTTGAGAAAGAAGCCCCTAAGACGTGTTACATGGACTTTTTCAAAAGTACATAAAAAGAAGGAGAAAGAAGGGAATAGCTGTTAAAGTCAGTAGCATTAATGGAAATACTGCTGGTGGAAAAGTGAACCTTTCTATTTTATTGAGCTATTTACTACATATTACACAACACACCTGTAGATAGTTTGTATTTGATCTGTTCACATTTCTTTGTCTGGTTAAGCTGTATTTGACTTTGTTAAATGGATGTTAGCTCGATAGTTTAGGTTTGTGGTCAGTGGTTTGATTTTATTGACTGTATTTTTTGGAGGAAATGACTTTTGCTGCTTTGGTTAACGACAAATGCAGTCAAATAAAAGTACTTCATTTAAGATTATAATTCTTGTGGTAAACAAAATTATTACTTCAGTAGAAGAACCCAGACTGGGACTCGGAAGCCTTCCCTACAGTGTCAAGAAAATAATCATTTATATTTCGCATATGTTCATGGTTATAAGGTAAAGTTTGAAGTTATTACAAAATACATGTGTTTTGTTACAGTATTTTTATCGTGTTTCTAGACTAAAAAGAACAAAATAATAAAAATACAAACTTTAGATGAGCTAAAAGTCAAATTTGATTGAAATAATAATTATAATTATCTTAAAGCAGTGTTTCATAATGTGAAATTGGTTTTAGTGAAAGATCATGTAGTAATGTCAATAAATAACATGAAATCCTATTTTTAACATTTAAAAGCTTTTCAGAGAACAAAAAAAAAATCACTAAAACAATTCTATCCCAAAGTGCGCTGAATAACAATAAAATATGTTGAACCAATAAACGATGTATTGCTTCAGTGCAGTTTCTTACTCTTTTTTCATAGCTACTGTGATGTATATTGAAGAGTGTCAGTGTTGTTCATTTATTTCCACGAGGCCGGCTCTGACCCGATCGTTCGACTGCGGCTGTAACGCGTTTAAATCGTCTGCTGTTTGTTTGTTTTTCGTGGAGCGACAGAGCTTGAAACTTTCGACTCTGAACATTTCCTCGGTTTCCGGGGCTGCCAGCTATTCCCACTTCAAGAGTGCATTATAAATAACTGAAGAGGCTGTTCTTTGGGTGGGCTTTGTCAGACTTTGGTAGAACAGAGTGGATGCTGCTAAATAAAAAAGCAGGTGCGGGTATTTTGTTGTTATTTTGTACCTCATGACTCAGTATCTTTGAATATTTTGTAGAAGTTTTGGTTAGAAAGTACGTTGTGGATTAATAACATCAAATCCAATTTCCCCTGTAGCACTTCTACGTGTTTACATTTAGATGGAACAAAAATAATGTCCAATTGCAAGGGTTTTTGTATAGGGTCAAAACAATCAGGTTTAATGGGTTAAATGAGCATATTTTAAAGAGTTGTTCTTCAAGCATTGTTATATTAAAGAACTTATAACACATATAAACATTAACACACTTCAGGTTCTGTGTTCTTGGTTTTGTATTAACTTTAATGATGTTGACAAATCACTTTAAAAATCCTAAATCTGAGGCATAACGAGAAAAAATAGGTTTAATAACACACATAACATCAGTCAATATATAATCACATCAAAATGAATTGTTTTTGGTAAATATTTATATAAAGCAGTGAAAGCAGTCATTAGTTGCTTCTTGACACCACTCTGTATTTAAGTGGATTATTACTCTTTTACCCAGGAATACCATTTGTAGCATTAGATTTTTTTTGTCCGTAAATAATTTCTAATAAAATATTTCATAATGCAAGTGTGTCAGTTAAGATCATGTTGATAGATAGCTATTTTTGTTTTGTAAATTAGTGGCTTTTGCAGCTTTAAGGTTAGTTTTGTTTTTGTTTTTTTGGAGTCAAATAATGAAACTGTAGGTGAGTTTTAAATTGTGTCATTTAGTTTTCTCTTGAAGACAAACAGATCGATATAAATGTGACTCATCATTACGATATGAATTAAGAAACAGACAATTTGAACTTCTATTGTGTAATCCTAATACAATTTTTACTATTGTTTTACTGGAAAACATGAGCTCAGTGTTTGGGTCCAGTGTTACCTGCAGCAACTATTGGAAAAGAAAGCCGTAGAAACCTATTTTTGTTTTTGTTTCATTGAGTTCCCTGTTGCAGATTTCAAAATAAAAGCACGACAAAGAAAGCCATTAGTGTTGTATTTTCTGCATGTTTTGTATATACTGTAGGAAATAGGAAATCTGTACAAATCTGGATTAATTCTCTAAAGGCAGGTGACCAGATTGTATCCCGATCAAAACGCTTTATCTCTCTGTGTTCTCCAAATGCCAAAGCCTGTTGTCATTTTGTTTAAACTGAGCTAAGGGCCAAACCTGGAAGTCGAGCTGGAAGAATTACTGGACTTTTACGGCCGCAGAACAAATGGGCGACTCACCCCGTGACACCCGTGAACGATGATACTTACAGCAGCATATTTCTCCCGGACATTATAAGGGCGATGATGAATGAAAGGGGACAGTGGACGGGGAGCGTTTTCGAGGTACAGATGCCGGGGCTCGATAGCCTCCGGGGCCGTCCCGGACGCAGGGGACGCCATTCTTCTGTGAGATAGAAAGACACTCACCTCTTACTCACCTCTGATGTCGAGGCCTGGAGGGAGAGTTTATGATTTTGATGAAATATCTTCAGATGCCTGCTGCTTTTTTTGTTTTTTTTCTTTCAATATGGCTTATTATAGTTTGAGCGATTTCCACTCAGTTTTAGATTCACAAAACAGCCAGTGCCCTTCAGTCTGTGTCACTAAAAACACAGACAATATACTTATACATTTATAGATTTATTTATTCAATTATCATTGTTTATTGTTTGACGTTGATGTGAATATAATTATTGGACTTCTGTCGTTAACTCAAGCAAAAGTTTAATTCAAAAGTTTACAAAAAGTCTCCTCGAATCACTCAAAAACATTAAAAGCCTATTATGCATCTTTATTATTCATGATGCATTGTGGGAAACTTTGAGTGCTCTATAGATATAAGAGTCTGCTAGATATTTGGACACTGCTTAAAAATATGAAAATGTATAATTTGTGTTACAATAAACAAACATTAAGCTCAATAAGGAGAATATTCCACTAACATAAATTAAATTTGACATTTTAGACATTTAATTGTGGTGTTTTCATTGGTTTTCTGTTCTCTATTTCTCTGCTGGTGATGATTAGAATACATTTTTTTAATTTCCTAACTTGGACTTCAATGATTTGTTCTGTTTTTGTAGGAAACATTCACTGCTCAAGTATTTATTGAAAAAAAAAAAGGATGTGCTTAGCCATTATCGACTGATTGACCACTGACATGCGTCTATGAATGAGTCTGTTCAATGAAACGCTGATGAGCTTTTTCTTCCTCATAATTAACTTTAAATGAACCACATTAAATGAAGTAAAATAGAATGTATAGTTTTAAATTACTGCTGAACTCCTGCCCCCCGACGGCCGTGCCAAAAAATGTCTGGAAGGACTCATTGTGTAAACATTAAACTTCAACTGGTAATTACTAAATTTAAAGGCTCCCTTTTACCGTTTCATTAAAAAGCCATTACGGAGGATATAGGAGGCAAAACATTGGCGTTGGTGTTAATTTCCATAGGGATTAAAAGACAATCTCTCCACTCTGCAGGAGGCATTCACTCACGGCGTAATGCCACTCGGTAAAGGTCGATGCAAAAAAGGCCAGAGGACCCTGGAGCGTCCAAGAAAGAAAGATTAAGATCCGACGTATTGATAAACCATCATTGACAATACAAACAACCCACCGGGAGCTTGTGACACGGTTTTACCGACTCAAGTCTCTTTCAGCTCGTACAAAAGGCACAAGGGAAGGCTGGCTTTAATTATAGCAAACAATACGACGGGAGTGTGGCATGGATTTGTCCTCGAGGCTTATCTTATTTCTTCATCTTAAAATACTTTATATGACCTGGGACTTTGAGGGCAGCTGAGATGTCCTTGGTTTATTTTCGAACCCGTCGCTCAATCAAGACTCTTAGAATGACGTACATAAGAGGACTTGCATTATCAACACTTAAAGGTGCACTGTGTGTTCTTTAGTGACATCTAGTGGTGACAGTGCATATATGAACCTGTAATAGCTCTGCAAGCACTACAGTTTATATATTTATGATTTATATTGAGGCAAACTTTGTAAAGCAGACTGTAAAACATAAACAGTTTAGTGTAGATTCGGAACATCAGACTGACGCTGCTGCTAAATCAAGATTTTTATTTTTTTTTTAGATTTTTTTTCCCATAGACAAATGCATGTTGAATGTTTTATTTTTCATTATTTTTATGATTATTTTTTATGATTATTTATTTATTTAATTATTTTTATTTTTTTTAATTAATTTTTTTTTTTTTTTAATTTTTTAATATTTTAAACCAGCAGCATTTAATGTGGTTCACAAAAAGGGAAAACAATCCTGATGCCCACTCATTGAGCTGTCAAGTGGCGAAATTAAAGAAACTGTGTCTAGATATTTCCAAATTAAATAGTACTGGCCATTTCTAAAACTTAAATTCCAGGATTTCCAGGATTTCCAGGATTTCCAGGATTTCCAGGATTTCCAGGATGCTCGGTCTTTAAACCCTTTAGCTTCTCTTTGGGGAAGTTAGCTCTTCAAAGGTGCAGCCCTCTTGTTTAAATATATATTGATGTAATATGTATCTAGACAGAAGTGAATAAAGTGATGCATCAAAACTTGAACTCATCAAAGGTTTGGGTTGGATTAGAGCAGATCCATAGGTGCTGTGAATGTTTGACTTTCCCATCCCAAAAGGATTTAGTGCATTATGGGAATTTAGGATTCAGAATGTATGACTTTAAATCCTATAAGACTTAAACTTAGGCATGATGTCTGCCTTTAGTGTTTTAAGTTATAGAAGTAATATGAACTAGTTCTGTTCATTTTTTAGTTGGGTTCATTTGTTTTTAGTGCATAGCTTTGTTGCAGCTGATTTATTTTTATTTTTTAAGGAATACAGTGCAGTGGTATAAATGAATCATCTTTAAACAAACCCAAGATTAACTCCAGCCTCTTCTGGAACTGAGCCATGTTGTTGGTTGATAGAAAAATGTAAAGATAAAGAAGTTATTTTGATTAGATTTTTTATATTATACAGAAATCCCAGTTCTGTCTGATTTTCTTATTAAACTACAATATTTTGCACAATTCTCCTTAAAATCCAACATTTTTTTGTCTAAGACCGAACTAAAACAAAGCAAAAATGCATTTTATTTCCAAGTCCTTTTTCTTGGAAATAAAAAGCATTTTTGCTTCGAGACAAACACACTTGCTCCGTGCATTAACAGAGTCTCTCTTCATGACGCAACGATACACAGTACGTCCTCGGTGACAAAGGACACCATTCATTTGACGATAAGTCTGTGCTCTTTCTGTGTCCGTGCCGTTTATTCCCGCTCCGTCTTTTCTTCCGGCAGAACACCCGGTCCCTCCGAGTCCAAACATTTTTTTTGCGAGAACAACTTCATTACACTGCTGTTAGCGTGACAACACATAAATCACCGTGAACTTCCTACACGGGCTGCCGTCATACAACAACAGCGGTAATGGCGAGGGAGAGCTTTGCTGCTAAAGCTGGCTAGGCTCTAATAGAAGGGAAAAATCCTTGGGTCAGCTGTTTACGTCTTTGGGGACAATCACCAGAGCAAAAAGCAGATTGCGGCAGACAATTTGATCATCCGCTCCTGGGCACGGGCTCTCCATTACCTGACTGAAATAGGCCGCTCCCAGGGGGCCCCGGGCCTCATTGAACACGAGAGGTGGGGACGGTAATTATATCTTGGGCCAACCCCAAATCGCTTCCCATTAGTCTGTTTCCAACTCGGAGCCGCGGTATCCTGGATCTGTCGCTCGCGGCCCCTATCCCGGGCCGTGTTGACACGCTGTCGCTGTTAACTGTGTCCTCATTTATTAAGCTCTTAATTGTGTGTTGCCATGTTGGTTTTGGCCCGTGCTCAGTCAAACATCAGACCGTCCCGTGTGTGTGGGAATAGAGACACGCAGCCAGAGGGACTGTCTGCTCTCATTGGTTTAGAAGACAACTCCATCTTTACACATCAATCCAGTGCTATGCTCTGTTGGCACGAATCTTTATCCGTTTGTCCTGTCGGGATTTCCCAGTGGACAGATTCAGAATTATAAGTACTTTATTTTTAACATGCAATGTGTAGTTTTAGAAGGAAACAAGAATATGACTTTATTAGCATTTAAGCTAGCTCCCAACACTGTTTAAAAAGGAGTAAATATCACCCATGTTTGGACCACATACAGGTATCTATATATTATTATTATATTATGTTTGTTTATTTGTATGTATGGATATATGTGTTAATATTATCATAAACTGAAAAGAAAAAGAAAAAAGAGAGTCTGTCATTGTCAGTTTTTGGGGTAAATCCCAAATGCGGTGGACTTTTTCATAACCCAACAACAAAAATGTCAAGAGATGAGTTACGTGTCTCGATCTCAGGCAGAAGCTGTCAGTCAAAGTCAGCCCTGATACAACAACACTGTTTAATGAAGCATAGACATTAATTAATAATATTTCAACAGTCTTATAAAGCTGAACGTAGCTCCAGAGACCACTGTTGACTCTAAAATGTAAATGTAACTTACAAAAATCACAACTGGAGTTTGTCACGTTTACATTTCCTCGAGAGATTTTTGTGTCGACTGTTCAAGGGGTAAATTCTGAATTACTTTGTCCATTCAGGCTCATATCAAACACTGCTATTGTTCATGAAGTGACTCTGACTGACAGCTGTCTTCAGACCTTTATCTTTCTGTGTTTCACTGTTTATTAAACCGTAGCCTCATAACTGTAACACTGTCCAACACTGTGAGAACATTAAATCAATCAGAAAACAACATCATCTCCACTTTCTTTATTGACTTAATGCTCACAAACCCTTTTTTTATATATATATTACAGTATCACAAAGCTCTGTGAAATTGTAATTGATCAAAGGGCATCATTTTTAATACGAATAAAAGATTAAATGTTGTAAAGTATATTTTAATCATTAGGGCCTGACCATGATTATGTAATATTACCATTGTACACCAACATAACTACATTTATTTAATTTTATTTTATTTATTTAATGGTTTAGTTCAAAATCTAGTCCTGGTTTAGTCCTTGATTCATTCTCACTTTAGTGCAACGTTAGACTGGGATTAGTTTCAGTTGGTCATGTTTTATTCCTGTGAATGACACAATTATCCTTTAATAATTACAAATGTATGTGTAACCAGTTGGAGACCCTCGATATAAACCCTTTAAACCAAAGTAAATGGAATTAAAAAGTCAAATAAACACTGGACCAAAAAAAAATAAAAAATCAGAACAGCTGCAGCAAAATGAGGTCGGCGTTTCCAGGTGTCCTCCAGGGCCTCGAGGCTGAACGAACCCTGACGCCCCCCGCTGTCACCCCCCAGACCTGCCCCTCGCCGCTGTCACCCCCCAGACCTGCCCCTCGCCGCCGCCCCCCGCCGGTCTGGGTGCTCTCCCGGGGCAGACCTGAGGCTGAGCCGGGCATCGGACTCAGACTCATCGGCTTATCCAACCTGAAACAGCCTGCTCTCGGGGCAGCAAGGCATGATGGGACCTCTGCACCTTTAGCGGATTGGCTTTTTTTTCATTTCGTCAATGGGGTACTTTGTATTATGGCTCATGGTGGAATTGAACACGGAGAAAACATGTCATCTGCGACAACTGAGACTGAATAAGAAGTAATACATATCATTTTATGGTTCTATAGCTGCCTATTCATAATATTTATCTCAGTTCTGTTGAAATAACCATCATCAGACATCGATAAACCGTACAGTCTCATACATTTCTAACTAAATCCTCTTTCTATTTCCTCGTTTCCTTAAAGCATCGAGGTCTTGTTGCTTCCATCGCTGCCAAGACAAGCTGCACACGTCTATTATTGATATTTATTATATTCTTTCAGCCTGACTTTTATTAATCACAAGTAGTTCATTTTAGTATTAATTGATCTTTTTATTTGTTTGTTTTTAGCCATTTGGAATCTCTGCTGTTTATTTCATCAAAGATCAGATAATAATGTGATTAAACCTTTAACCTTTAATTGGAAATGTATTCATTCAACATTTTTATCAAATACCTAAAGTTAAAACAGAATGATGAGTCCATTATGTTGACTGTATTGAATTGGAGCCTGTTAGTGTTATGTCCAGTTGTGTCCAGGCTGTTTTTCCGGTGAATCCTAATCTCAGACTCGTACATTTCCCTGAAGGAGGTGATCTTCTGTCTCTTTTCATTGGAGCCTCGCAGGAACAATAAATGACCTGTTTAGTTCTGCCTTACGTTCCATCTGGATTCTGTTTATGTGCAAAATAATGGCGTTATTCCATGATCTGGATGCACAGTGTTTTCTGATGTGTGTACAACAAAAGCACAAATTCTGTTTCATATTCTTTTTATTTTATTTTTTCCGTTATCCTCTTTGATGCTCACTTTTTATTGGGGCTATTTCCTTCTTACATCATTCGTCCTAAACAGTGCAGCGCCGAGAGGAGGGCTGTGAAGTGGTCTTTATTAGTTTAATTTAGTGTCTTTATGCTGCAATAAAAGGCAGTAACAAAGAGTCAAAGATGCAGAGACATAACGAGAGGGCTGAGCATAAATGGGACAGTTCTGGGTCAGCATTTCAGTAAATCTGTGACATATTTATGTGACTCTAACCATGATTAGCACATGTTTAACACCTGCATTTGCGTTTATTTGTCCAAATTAGCCCTCTGCTTTGCTTTTTTTTCTCTTTGCATATTACTTTTGCCCCATTCTGTCAAATCTTTTGTGATTTTTTGTTTTGTTTTCTCCCATAACACCAAAAAAAAGGAGCAGTGACTCACGTTTCTAATGTTTGTGGAGCATAAATGGGGCACAAGTCTGAGTGAGACTGATATTTGTCGAATAAACTCTTACTTATGGACAGGAACCTGAAAGCAGCACCTGTCTGGACAATGGCAGCTCTCAAATATCTTTACCCATAAAACAAACTTCATCTGGACATGTCCTAAAATGTGACTTTTTACAGGTTTTACGTAGAGTTTTAATCATCATTTAATCATATTTCATATATTTATTTTATGTGTGTTTACTATTGTGCCTTTTTGTCTTATTTTCTGCTCAAATTAATTGCCCCTGTTGGGATTAATAACGTTGTCTGAATCTGAATCATTTAAATGCATTGTGTATCATTGGCAAATTAGAAAGGTCAATGTAGATGAATTAATTAAAAGGGTTACTATGTGGATTTAATTGTAGTAAATATTAGTTCATGTCGGTGATTCTTCATGCACATGCCTCATCGCTAATTACCCCTAACTTCAACAGCAAACGAGTTTTATTATTTTACACCAAAAAGGCCTCTGAAGGTTATTTTTCGGTCTTGCCATCTTCACCGTGACAGTCTCCTTCGACTGAGCGACGCCGAGTCAATGGAGGAGCAGTGAAAACCAGGTGAAAGAGTAACGGCGACTTCCTCGTCTGTCGGCGGCGGAGACACGTTGGAGCTCAAACTGACAGCTGCTGTAGTGTTCACAGATATAACGCTCATCCACTATTGATGAGACGGGCTCTGGAGCAGGACGCCACAACCCTCGAGTGGAAAAAAAAAATATGCAAAAGTAGCACACACCAGGCCTAGTCTTCGCTCCATCTCCGGTTTCTTTCTGATGCTTTTGTTGTAACCCTGAAACACGGCTCGTATAAGTATCCTCCGAAGGAACATATAGAAGGAAGCGGCTTTTTCACATCTTCCTTCTCTCTCTTTTCCACCAAAGCCTTCTCACATGTAATTGGTTTCAAATTGTCAGCAGAGAAATCATGAAACGCTCTTCGTCCTTTGCTTCTTTTTCAAACTTCCTGAATAAGACGCATCTGACGAGCGCACAACGGCGCCGAGGGATATCAATAATTGACGCTCTGATCGTCGGGGATGTTTGTTGCAGCTGACGTGAGAGGATATTTTCTCCATCTTCTTCTTCTACAGCTCCACGAGATGTAACACGGGGAAAATTACGACAGCGGCGTCATACAAATAGAGTGCAGCGTGACATGTGTTCGTGCATATGTGAACGCTGCACGGACGGAAGGCAATCTAACAAATGTATGTCCACGCTGCAATAGCTCCACGTCGTAAACAGTTATCCTCACACACGTGCACCAACAACACACCAAAAACACTTCTTTTTTATTAAACGTCACTGGAAATTCAACATTTTTGCATTTTTGTTAGTTTAGTTTTAGTCAAATTGGGGCTTATTCCTTTCTTTTTTGCTGCAGTAAATATTGCTAATTGATCGGACTTTTTTGTGTTATTAGTTTTATTCATTGTCAGGAAAAAGGTGGCCAAAATGCTAAATCAAATTTCAGATGGTGAGTCCTTTCTTTTTAGAAGCACGTGAACAGCTATGGCAGTCTGCAAAGACATGCTGAGGTTCCTGAACAGATTCTTAAAAACAAATTGAAGCCAATGCCTTAAATTTTTAGGCAATAATTTGTGATAAAACAAAAACGTAAGTGTGCTTCTCTGCTGAGTTTTACGTGATTATTGCCCAAAATCAAATGTTTTTGAGATTGTTTGTTTTTATTATCCATGAATAATCATTGCTCAACTCTAAATATCAACCACTGATAGTTTTTTCTTTACTTTTCCTGGCCTGCCATGTCCATTTACTTTGCAAAATGAAATGTGTTTGTGACCCCTTCCCTTCTTCACCTCCTTTCAGATCAAATATAATCTTGTTTTCCATTCTCTGATTACGTCCCCTCGTTACGCGTTCAAATGCACGTCTTAGTTAAGTGGTTTCCGTCCGAACGCGTTGTCTTTGCGTCTCGATGCAGGCCGCTGGAGTGTGTGCGGTGTTTTTGCAGCAGATGTCCGGGCTGCAGCAGGTGTCCTTGTGGTCCCAGTGCATTATTCAGGCCCGCTGTGCAGCTGCAGCCGCTGACACGTTTCTCCGGACTCTCATTTTTCAGCCCCGGCTTCATTTTAGCAACACTGATGGTCTTAAGGTGAAGAAATCAAAACTTGGTCATTGGTCATGTGGCTTTTTTAAGTCAAGTGTTTGCAATTGAAGCTCTGCAGTTTGTGGGAGAAGAAAATACACATTCGACCATCTGCTGAAGCAATGTCTTCTATGTTTTTTATATGTTTTGTTGTCTTTAAAAGGAAAATTGAATCAGTTTTAACCAACATCACTGAATACAGCTCTATAACTTAACATTGTGCATTTAAATTTTAATTTAAAATGAACGAACGAGTATTTTGCAGTAATTAAAATTGCTAACATAAACATCATTGTAATTAGAGTAATTTCTAAAGGGATACGGTTTGCAGTTAATGAACATATCGTGATCATTGTTTGAAAATAACCAAGGGGCACTCTGTCAAATAAGAAGAGTTTGTAACAAAGAGAACGTACCTTAGCTTTAGATAAACATGCAAATAGACAAGAAAAGCATAGATCTATTGATTCTGCACTAGTTTGTTATTAAAATTAAAGCTACAGAGTAGCTTTAATTTTAATTTTAATTTACAGTTGTGTCACTTTTTGGTTTGAATGTTGGTTTCTAACGAGATACAACATCAGATATATCCTGTGTGTTCAGGTGGAGGATTATTACAGTCTACTACTACTTTTTAGAGCATGTAAACAGCTACGGTGGCCAAGCAGGGACATGTCAATAAACTATGTGGAAATACTGTAGATCTGATGGTGATAGCGCTTTAAAAAAGGTAGATGAACAGTAAATGGATCTGTGCTTATACAGAAACATGGGTGTTCTCCTCCAGTTTGTCTTTTAAATGTCTATTTTTCCAAGACAGACAAGCGTTATTAATGATCTGATTATAAACTAATAAAAAAAATACAATAGATTTGACTGATTCACAGCGTTTTACAGAATAATCCTTTAAGTGTGTTCACTCAGTCAAACCAAGTCTAATCACGCGACAGAATTATACCCTTTTTTAGGTCAATTTTAAGCCACTAAGCCACATCTCAGTAAATGGTGTCGTTTTGAACAAGGTCTTTCCTCATGTAGCACTCTGAATCTTTAAATAGAGTGGCCCTAAAGCCGCCACGAGAGTAATCAAGGTCAAAAACAGTCTATTTGTTCTTAAGTACGAGTCACTTTAGAAACCGTGGCGTCGGAGTCGAGGAGGTCGCGATCGGCTGTGAGTCCAGGTGTTAATGTGTTTTGGGAAAGGCACTGACAGGGAACAGAGAAAAGCTTTTAGCGAGGAGCCGGTCTCAGCGGAGGGAAGATTCACGCATATACTTAAGTTCTAAAACCGCAGCAAGTGAAAGTCATTTAATTATCTTGAAAGAAAGTGTAATTGCGCTGGGTTTTGCATTGACGCTTTTGTTAAAAATCTAAAACTGTGAATTCTTCCTCCGGAGATAAGAGTAGATATCATTTGTTCTCGGCTACGGCGACGCACGGGGAGCTTTTTAAATGAAATATTGTCATGCATCAGCGGCATATGATTGCAGTGGTTTTGGGTCATTACGGCGTTGTTAAGGCGCGGTGGTGCCACATTCGCTTCATGTATGAGGACACATGCAATCAAAGAATGAATACTTTATTTCATGCTAGATTTAAGCGGTCGGTTCATCTCATTTTTAGATGTCATGCACAATTGCATCTTTTTTATGCTTTTAATTTTGTAAAGTTTGACACGGCCCACTCTTTCTGAAAGCAATCATACATATTTATAACCAACAAACAGACCTAAGAAAGGCGACATGGCTTTACGTCAAACTGATTTCCCCAAACAGCCATAAACCACTGAGCTAAAGGCTAAATTGATTTTTAGTCCCAACACATTTTCACACATGAAGAGCTGAAATAGACTCCACTATTCTCTGAGTTCAAGACGAAAACCTCTGTCAAAAAGAGTGTGATGCCTGTGTTTTTCAAATATTGCAGTTTTTTTTTTTCTTTTGTCATCAGTGGGAGACTTTTCGTTTGCATTATACCACAGATTTTTGTCTTTATCATCTGAAACATGAACTGTTCGTACTGATCTTGTTTACTGTAGCGTTAGCTTGGTCTCTCTCCATAAAAGTCAAATCCAAAATGAGGTTTTATTTGGTTAGTGTCACCAGAGTTTACTAGGATCAGTCCTGGTTTTAGGTTTAGCTTGAGTTTGCATTTAGAGACTTTTTTTTTAAGTGGTTCATTTTCATCACAATTAATAAAAAAAAACCTATTGTCTCAGTGGAGAACGCTGCTCAACAAACTTTGAATGCAAATATCTGATGATGTGTTGCAGTGCATTGATACAAACTACATTTAATTTTCATTTGACATGTAAACAGTGAAGTCAGCCGAATCAATATTGTGTATTTGAGCACAAAATAGGTGGTTATTTATGTCTGCATGCTGTGAAAACGTGTTTATCCCAGCATTTTCACTTAATAAATGAACATGAACAAATGCACAGGTAAGAGGCCCTTCACACAATGATGCTTTGATTTCATTTCGGTTCATTTCATCAAGACAATGATAATAAAACAGAGAATAAAACATGTTACAAAGAGCTGTTTCATAGTTAGTCCAGGAACCTGAGCTGAGCCTATTCTCTATGAAAGAAATTAGAGCGCTCACTTATTTGTCCTTGATGCCGACAAAACAGGATTCCTGATCATAAATATAACAAGTACTTCATATTTCTAATTTCAGGCCAGAGCAACACATGTAATACCTCAGTGGTAATTCATAAAATAATGCATCCAACCTTTGCCATTGTCAGGATTTTCCAACAAGAGTAAAAAGGCTCAAATCTCCAATGATCTTTTCGTGTGCTCCCTGCTTCAGCTGCTTTGAGATTTACAGGTTTTATTTGGATTTGAACAGGTTTTAGATGAATTTAAACAGGTTTAAGTTGAATTTGAACAGGTTTTATTTGGATTTGAACAGGTTTTAGATGAATTTAAACAGGTTTTAGATGAATTTAAACAGGTTTAAGTTGAATTTGAACAGGTTTTATTTGGATTTGAACAGATTTTAGTTGAATTTAAACAGGTTTAAGTTGAATTTGAACAGGTTTTATTTGGATTTGAACAGGTTTTAGATGAATTTAAACAGGTTTTAGATGAATTTAAACAGATTTTAGATGAATTTAAACAGGTTTAAGTTGAATTTGAACAGGTTTTATTTGGATTTGAACAGATTTTAGTTGAATTTAAACAGGTTTAAGTTGAATTTGAACAGGTTTTATTTGGATTTGAACAGATTTTAGATGAATTTAAACAGGTTTTATTTGGATTTGAACAGATTTTAGTTGAATTTAAACAGGTTTAAGTTGAATTTGAACAGGTTTTATTTGGATTTGAACAGATTTTAGATGAATTTAAACAGATTTTAGATGAATTTAAACAGGTTTTAGATGAATTTAAACATGTTTTGTTTGGATTTGAACAGATTTTAGATTAATTTAAACAGGTTTTAGATGAATTTAAACATGTTTTGTTTGGATTTGAACAGATTTGAGATGAATTTAAACAGATTTAAGTTGAATTTGAACAGGTTTTATTTGGATTTGAGCATATTCTATACATCCCAGTACCAAAAACTGGTTTAAGATTTCATGAACAAATAAAATTGATCAACTCTAAACTCAAACCTCTTCTAGTCTGCTCCCTGCTTCAGCTGCTTTCAGATTTACAGATACACATTCTTTGAAGCTGAATTTATTTAAGTGACTTCCAGAAATAACCCTGAGATGCAATGCAATAAATAATTCTGCCAGAGACGGTTACCATCAGAGAAGAACAATAAAGAGAAGCGCTGCCCAGAGGTGCCTCTGATAGAATATGAATGTTCATTATCATAATGACGTTCAGAACTAAATGTGACAACCTAAACCTGGTGCGTTTTGAAATGAAGCCTCTTTTTCTTCCCAATGTTGTGACACTGCTGCGGAGCGTCGAGCTTTCCTCCAGCGCGGCTTTGACGTAAAATTTTTCCATCTCGTTTGTCACTGGCTCGAAAAAAGAGACACATCGAAATTGAGTATAGCACATGCATGAGATAAACTTGGCTCTCAAGATAAACACGCTCATTTTATTCCCGGCTGGATGTCAGGACTGGCAGGTGCGAGCGGAAAACACGCATCTCATTCTGGAAACCGCGGTAGAATCGGTGGATTTGGTGGAGAGACATGTCTGGCTCCGGGACGTGGACGCTGACAGGACAAGAGCTGTCTGCGGGGCCGCGGGACGTGACCTCCGCAACGTGACCTTTAAACTTGTCCAGAGGGGTCAGCCAACAGTGCTGACACATTATACCCCCACCACAGAAGAGATTTACTGAGGCAGCCGCATTAGAGTATAGTAGTACACTGCTGTTGTATCCAGGAATAAATAAGCAGCGGTGGAAGGGTTAAAAAACACTCACGTAAAAGTATTCATTTAAAAAACTACTTGCATTATTATTTATATGTATTGTATTGCAACATTATAAAATAGAAAGCTTACCATAAGGTGTTTTTTTTTTAGGTTAGAGGCTGAATTCTTGGAGGACATTGAGATTGTAGGCGTCATTTTCGATCTGTTTTCTTTTTGTCCGATGCATCAAAATATCCTCGAGGTGTGGCCCTGGACCTTCCTCTTCTAAGACTTATCATCTTAAATTGTTTGGCTTCAACCTAACAAAATATATTCCAAAACTCGTCTTCTCGTTTTAGATTTTTCTATAAACTTTCTGGTAAGTTTACATCGGATCCGAAGGCATAATGGTAAAGATAAGATAATAAAACGCAGATGAATTTCCCGTAGGCATCCCAATTTCTGCACAACACCGGTGTAGGGTAACAAACTATATCCTAAAGTGTTACAGGTTGCGGCCTATTTGTTTGCATAATGTAAAAACCTTTGTTACTTGTACTTTTGTACTCATTAACAAGATATACTTTCAAAATTAACGAAGTAGATTACATGGTTTAAATAATACTCAATTACAAGTAAAAGTCTAAAATTAACTGCAAATAACACAGAAATACTGTGACATTTATGTGGATATGTTTTGAGAAAGTTTTTTTACTTTTTCTCCATCATATTTCTTTTTTGATTCTTATCTTTTTGATTGATCTATACGTCATAACATAAAGTAATATAATCTTGAGAGATCTGTCTGTCTCAGCTGTTACTGGGAAGGTTATGTTCTTGTGAATGCCACTCATTTATTATCTTTTTTTTCCCTCATCAAGCTCATGTTGCCAGCTGTTTCCGCTCTCAGGGGACCTCATGTTGTAGTACATTTTGTACAGGATGAGGAGAGGGTGGTTCTTTACCTCTGCGCCGTGCATCTAAAACTGTTTATTGCTGTGATTTCTGATTGGTGGACAATTAGTGCAACAAAATCACTTCAAACAGCAACGTTTCACTCTGAAATCCATCCTTTTATGTGAGGTTCTTGCGGTTTGTTTATGAGTTTATGAGGAGGATGATCTCACTCCACAAAACCAGAAACCTTTGAGTACAGTCGTGGAGATGTGAGAAGAAAATGTAAAGATGGCGTCCTCAGAGAAAACAAAGACATCACATTCAACCCCAGAACAACAGCAGCTATAATAACAGATGGTGTATCATTTGGTTATCATTTTATTTGGATTTGAACAGGTTTTATTTGGATTTGAACAGGTTTTATTTGGATTTGAACAGGTTTTATTTGAATTTGAACAGGTTTTATTTGGATTTGAAGAGCTTTTAGATGGATTTGAACAGGTTTTATTTGGATTTGAACATGTTTTGGATGAATTTAAACAGGTTTTATTTGGATTTGAACAGGTTTTATTTGAATTTGAAATGGTTTTATTTGGATTTGAACAGGTTTTATTTGAATTTGAACAGGTTTTATTTGAATTTGAACATGTTTTATTTGGATTTTAACATGTTTTATTTGGATTTGAACAGGTTTTATTTGGATTTGAACAGGTTTTAGATGAACTTGAACAGGTTTTAGATGAACTTGAACAGGTTTTATTTGGATTTGAGCATATTCTATATATCCCAGTACCAAAAACTGGTTTAAAATTTCATGAACAAATAAAATTAATCAACTCTAAACTAAAAAAATCAAATCCAAAAATATCACCTAAATGCATTGGAGGCCATATAAAACACTGCATTTGAGTTCGACATGTGAGCTTTAGTGGGTTAATAATCTAATAAAGGTTATGTTACACATCAGAACTCATTAACCCTTACATTATTTATTTGCCATTAGAAACAGCACATTTCTAACCATGTGTTTGGTAAAGTTAAATTAAAACACTTCAAACCAAATTTGCCCCGATGAGGACATTCAGATTCAGGAACTCGACTCAAAGTTAATTAGAAAACAATAGTCTTTTCTTTCTTCATTGATACAAATCTCTTGTGGATTCTTTACGACACTTCACTACATTTCTCAGTTTGTTGCTGAGGATTACTTTGGACTGAACCAGGATTATTTTTGACTTTATAAACACTATGTCAAAGTACATTTTGGTAAAACAGCTCTCAGTTCAACCCTTGTTTGCTCAGAAGCCACATATTCTTTATAATAAAACGGGAAATTGACTAAAATGGCCATCGTGTTGGATCGCTTTAACCAAAGAACCCAATTATTGTGATTTATAAAGCTCTGAGAAACCCGTGAGAAAGAGCAGTCCTCAGTCTTGTTAATCCTTTAAAACTCCACAGCGGTCTGCTTCTGCTCGTCGCTCCCATTTGCTGCAGTGCCACATGATTTAAGAGAGTTTGAGTGATAGACGAGATGATGCAGTTCTTGTTTTTCAGCTCCGTGTCACTCTGCTGCTTTCCTTCACAAAAACACATTTAGAAATCCATCACTCCATCAGTGCTTTCTGTGTGAGGGCTGCCAACAGAAAATAATAATGTATTTCACACAAGTTGCCTCAGTCGATTGAACCAACAGTCTCCACATTTGAGTCCAGAGTTCCTCGTCGTCAGGACAAACAATTCATTTGAAATAGAAATAATGTCATACGTACTTCAACAAGTTCATTTGTGTTAAAACATTAGAGGATCGCACAAACATGATAAGAGTAGTTTAAGTTTTATTGGGTAAAAGAGATTTGTCTTACCACATGTCACATTTCCATCAGAGATGCAGATGAAATATCTCAAAAACGATAGAAATTTGGCCTCAAAAAAGTTAAAATCAAGTTAAAAAAGACTTTTTATAAAGTGGAAACCGATACATAGACTTAATTCACAATTATTTTAGCTGTAAGTAGTTTAATTGTTATCTAACACCAATAGCTTGCTGTGTGTACTACAAACTTTTTTTTTTTTTTTGCTTAAATCCTTGTCTCTGCCATTTTTTCCTTTAGTTGCACAGTCAACGATGACAGATCTCACTGTAATTTAACCAAAGATCACCTGCAACAAATCTCTGAAGAATTATGGCATACCTTCTATTTAATATCTATAGTTCAATATCCTTTCGTAGCTATTAGCTTGATGGCTACATAAACAAGCACTAACCAAACTAGGTGTCACAGTTCTTATAAGGACCCAAAAACAGAGCACAGCAGGTGAGTCTCAAAAAAAAGGTTTAATGTAAGAATAGACGGATGTAATAGTTGTAATCTTGACAAAGAGGAGCAGGCGAGCAGACAGAGACGAAGGCAGAGAAACGGAACCAGGAGCAGGTCGGCAGACAGCACCTGGACACAGGAGAAGGTAAGTACAAAAAAGTACAAAAATATCAAGACAAAGTTGGGCCAATTGTTCACTGACTAGTAGTTAGCAACAACGAACTGGCGAGGAGTGAATGAATGACCAGGCTTCTTGTACTGCAGTTGATGAAGGTTGAATTGGAGACAGGTGTGCCATCTGCCAAGGTCAGGCCACGCCCACTTCAGGTAAGGTGGAGACAAACACACAGAAGGGAAGGGAAACATACAGAAGGGAGGAAGACACCAAAAACCAGGAATGGATCCTGACAATAGGAAGAAGAAACATTTTGCGCCCGATATACATAGATCAACTTACAACAAAGAAGAACTTTCACTTCAGATCTGCTGCTCTGTGTTGTGTGTGCGCATGCTCGGTGCTAATACTCCCTGACACACTCTGACAATGAGAGCGCCACTGCCACCTACTGTAGTGGAAGTGCAAGTACACGTTATTCCAGTAAAGCATAAAAAAAGAAGCATGTACCCACACTTGCTATAGATATATTAAAAAGATATATTTAAAATTGCAAAAGGCCCACTAATGATCTTCTGTCTATTGTCCCAAATGTCTTTTGTTTTGTTTTTTGTTAACAATCTTTCAAAATGACAACTTCAGACAAACTTTTTGTTTTTTAGGTAGGTAGATATTTCTGTTAAAGCTAGAAAAAATCCTATTCCAAAGCATTTCTCAGAGAATAAGCTGCTCGGAACATTAGAAAACAACTTCAGGATGCAGCTGTGCTTGTGAGACCCCCCTAATCCTCTCCTCCCGCCGCCGCATGAGTGCATTCTGGGATACGACGCTACTTCTCTTCCAGATAAAGAGATGAAATTTACCGAGCAGGGCGTCTCTTCCAAACAGTGCAGAGTCAGGACATCATCCGGTTACAGCAGCGAGCACAATGACTTTATGCTGACAAAACGAATCACCTCTTCCACTTTTAAAACCCGCCGAGGTCAGAGGAGGCTCACTTTCTCGATCTCTGTCACCACTTTGACCAGTGCCACGGCTAAAGTCGGGCTTGTGAATTATTTTTCCCCCGCTTTGAGGCTCAAGTCGCGGCAGCATTGTCAGCTTAATAAGTATTACGGCTCGTCAAAGTGACAGCACCGTGGTTTGAAGTGAGAAGGAGTTTGCCGTTACATTTTCAGTCATTTCTAAGCCATTACTTCATCAAAGACAGGGTTCTCCGTCTGTTCCTGGGGATAACTTAAGGATATTATTAATGACGAATAATTATAAAGTTTACGTCAAAGAACTTCTTCGTAACATCATGGTCAGCTTAAATTCAGTGATGTGAGAAAGTGCTGCGGAGGCTGAACTAGTGAGAAATTTACAGAATCAACAGTAATTGTCCTTAAAAAACTGGTTTATTACTGTAAAGGGTTGGCTGAATGTTATTTAGTCCTGTTTTTATAAAGGATAACACTTAATTAGCAGTAGTAAAGTTCCTAACAAGTCTGTTTTTCTTAAATTGTGTTAAACTTTATTTTGATTTGCAATAGTTAAATCAAGCCTAAAATAAAGTAAGTAAGAAAAAACTTCTGTAAAAAAGCGACATTTTCTTTTTGGCCCCAGTTAATTTGTGAGTTTTTTAAGAGAAAAATTACTTTCATTTTGTTTATTTTGGACTAACATAAGTTCATAATTCAAACATTAAGCACCAGTTTAGAACATCTTTGTGAAACAACTCCAGAGACATTCTCCAAGATTGTGGTCATTTTTATTTGTAGAGCACTTTATGACAACCAAAAAAAAAAGACCAAAGCGCTTTACATTTAAAACAGGAGAACATTTTGTTGATACAAAAGCGGAAAATGATCCAGTCCTCGCTGATGATGCTGTTAACCCAAACAATATTAGATGGAATATTAAACCTCTTCAGTGCTTCCCGTTTACCCTCTGTTTGTTAAGTTTTGATGATGGACATTATTGGGTTTTTTTTTTATTCGTTTCTCTCATGAAAGTTAAAGTTACACAACGTTTTTTGTGCCAGTTTTTGACACTCTTCATGTTTGGGCTCATTCAGAGATCTGAGGTCAAACCAAACCAGAGTTCAGTTGGAAGGGCATGTGTATTGAATGCTGTGTTAATGGAAAGCAACAGCAATATCAAATCTTCTTAATTTAATTTAATTTAATTTAATTTAATTTAATTTAATTTAATTTAATTTAATTTTTATTTTATTTTATTTTATTTTATTTTATTTTATTTTATTTTATTTATTTTATTTTATTTTATTTTATTTAAGCATCAACAGTTTCTGAATGCTGAATGATACCAAGCCTTTCTAATCTAATTTAACTAACCTGATTTTTTTTCTAAAGGGTGTACTTCTCTAACATCAATAATTAATACCGACCCTAAATATGAACACACAATTCTAAAATAGCTAAATCAATAATGTCAGAGTTTGCTTTGAAACACATTTGGAGCCATAAGAAGAAAAAAATCCCTCTAAAATGTGTCAAAACTGAGAAGTGCGACTACGGTCAGCTATATTCCAGGTTTTTTCAGGACTTGTGGGAGCTTTCCAAAAAAAACCAAAAAAACAAACCAGCGTTAAATTCCCAGAGCCAAACAGCAAATGTCAGATTGTGCTTGGAAATCCGTTCAAAGGGGATTGGAGCGGACGGGTTTGTTGAGAGCTGCCCGGGGCTCGAGCGGGACCCAACTCAGTCAGCGGATAAATGTAATGAAATAACCTTTGCTGTTGCCGTGGCGCTGCGTCGACCTTGGGAAATGTGTGCTGCCAATCTGCGTCGAAAGTTTCCAGGGTCGCTGTCTTTCCCAGGGATACGCCAGGACCGGCCTCTCAGCTGTCAGACCCGATTGAGGATCCAAGTCTCTTTAGGACATTATGAATCATACATTAAGATACAATGAGCCAGGCAGCTGCGTTCATTAAGATTCAGAGTCGTCGTCGTTGTTGTTGTAGTCCTTGCCAAACCTTACAAGACGGCTGCAAGAGTTGGTTTTTTTTAACTCTGTGTGTGATACAAGAGTAAATAAATATCTTCTCTGGACAAATCCTGACTTAATTGAATGAAATTTACGTGTTTTAATTTACAATGTAACAGCAATTTATTATTATTAGATATTTAATGACATTAGTCGGTTACTTACAAATACCTCATTGTGTTAAAAAGCAATTTACAAGGCAGCATTTTAGCTCATAAGACAAACATTTACAGTAAAAGCATTTATTAATCCGTTGTATTTGTTTTAAGATGATAAATGTAATATATGTGAATGATTTATGTATTTTAATAAGCATTTCACACAACAATTAATGCTCTGTAAAGTGGGATTTATGTGCTTTATAAAGTTATATTTTTAAGCTACTTATAAATAACTCGTGCTTTACCCGATCAGTTTATTGGTAATACATTTTAAAGGCCTATTAGTAAATCAGTTCTGTCTTGAAAACACCTTAATAACAGCTTATAATAACAGTATTATAACCGTATTGTCAGGTGCGGGCTAACGTACTGGACATGTAGATAGCTGCGTGTTGCACTTAAACGTGTCATTTTAATTGCAAAAGAGACGCTGTGTCTTTCTCATTTACTCTTGTTTTTAAAGGTTTCCCTCGTAGTGTGTTAATGAGGAACTCACTATCTCAGCCTAAAGGTCTCCACGCGAAGTCCGAGTCTCATTAAAACCAGATTCCAGGGCATTTGTGAGAGTCGTGGGAGAAAAAAGTGTTGGACTTTATCGTCGTTCAAGTCAATTAATCGAAAAGATGCATTATTAGCGTCAGCGGAGGCTTGTGAAGCTCATTATTTGTACTTTAGAAATAACAGTGGACCTCATTTACAACACAAGTTTATTTTCTGATATAAGTCCGTGTGATGGAGTCACTACACACTACAAAACATTGTTATTAATGTTTTGATGATGTTTATTACTAATGTTTATAACTTGAGTGCTTATTATTGTGGTAGAAGTTCTTGTAAAATTATAAATCAAGCTGTTACAGTAATTAATGCCTAATATTAGTGAGTTATAAAGGGTTATGGATGGTTCAGTGTTGCAGGATCAGGACAAAAACCCTATTGTCTCTCAAAGAAAAAGGAATTTGTATGTTCTCCCTGAGTCTGGCTGGGTTTTTGTCTGATTTTCTTCACCAGATTTAAAAAAAAATAACATTATAGGCTAATTCCCCAGTCAGTACAACATTAGCCATAAATTATAGAGAGTAGATCAGGAAACTGCAGATAATAAAGCCTAAATCCCCAGTGATCTGAGGAGTCGTAGGTGGGAGAGCTACAGAGTGGGAGCAGGTTATGATCAATTTTGAAATAATATGTTTTGTGCCAATAATTTCAAGACTGTACGACAAGTTTACAGTTATTATGTGGTGTTCTTATTTATATTTTATTAAAAAAAGTCTCCTTTAAGAAGAAATACGTGAGAAATTTAAGGCCAGAAATATGCTCGACAAGTATCTAAACCTCAATGATAATGCTTAAATATGTGTTAAGTACTAATTGTAGTTCTAGTCTGAGAGGTCCAAGCCTCATTAAAAACATATTCTCAGGCTTTATTGAAGTTATCTGGAGAAATAAACAGCATCATTCAAGTCCATTAATTGAAGAGATGTATAAAGAGCATCAGTGGAGGCTTGTGGAGCTCATTATTTGGACTTTGAGAGGTACTTTAGTGTATATTACTGTATTAGTTCCCACTGTACTTCTCTGGTACAAATCTCTATATACTGCTCCCGAGACCCGGAGTAACACTGAGGGATTTGGTACGTAAAATTGAAAATGAACACTAATGTAACACATGAAACATTTTTAAAGTTCATCTGAAAGTTCAGAGCATAATTTTCTTTTATTCAACTCCCCTCGCTGTTTCTTTTGTGTCAGCCGCGCTCATTTTTAGGTCCCAGCACGG
Organism: Rhyacichthys aspro; assembly: GCA_036850595.1. NCBI lineage: Eukaryota > Metazoa > Chordata > Actinopteri > Gobiiformes > Rhyacichthyidae > Rhyacichthys > Rhyacichthys aspro. The sequence goes on from CM072151.1 coordinate 2,754,627, forward strand.
TTTCCATCCTTTTTCACATTTACTCTGAGAAATGCACTAATGGCTTTTTGGAAGAAGGGAACAGAGGACACGGAGCACGATACTGCACCCTCTGAGGTTTTTCTCCACGTTAATAAATCCTCAGGGAAAAGGCTTGTTTGTAATGTCCCTCTGATGCAACTTTCATAACACGCTGGTTTTTACAGTTTCTTCCATCTCACAACCTGCTTTGTACTTTTCCATAACGTTAGTTTGCTTTTAATGTGAGATGAATCGTGCCAAATACTGTATTTTGTTGCTTTAATAGTGTCAGAAGGTAAGTAAACGTGTGAGGCGTTCATGCAAATCGGAAATCCCAGTCTGAATGAAATACAATTACTGTGTATTCTACAAATAATCATGTTTAACCCATGGGCATTAAACTTTATAGTTGAATACAGATATCTGGATTCAACTGGGATGAAGGTTACTCAAATAGTTTGCTTGTAATGGTAATTGACATTTTAACATAACGTAGCTGGACATTTTATCACAGATCTTGTATTTTTTGTTTGTTATTTTGTTTAATCCGTGTTTAATGTCAGGTTTAGCTCTTGTATTTATCTATCCTTACTCTATTTTTCAACATTTACAACTGCGCCTGTTCAGCTCTATGGGATGTTATTTGATAATTAGCGTTTACATTAAATAAATATAACCACGCATGTTCTCTTTTGTGTGCATTGGGGCAGATTAATGCTCACAACATCCGAAAACAGACATGTTTAGATGCACAGGTTACTCTTTCTCGCTCATAATGAATAACTGTGAGAGTGAATGATGTAAATGTGTTTTCCTGCAGCTGTGTGTCCTGTCTCATGGAATAACTACTTATTATATATTATATGCATCTATTTATTTACAGATTAGATTCATTTGTTGAGCTCAAACCAGTGCATCGTGTAAAACTACAATATTCATGGAGCTGCAAGCAATTAAATTGTTCAAAAGTCCTGGAAATCATGTGTATTGGGCAGGAATATGAAGATTATACTGTATAATAATGCACATTTTTGTATAAAACTCAAGAGTATTGGGGTTGCCATGTTTAACACTGGCAATTTTGAGTTTTTACTGAGGTGTTTTTTTCAATAAAGGCATAGAAGTCAATAGAAATAAATAAATAAATCCTAAATGAACAAAAAAAGGGCCTGAAAATGAAAGTAAAATGTTGTCTCACAAAGAGTAGGACACTGTAAACCATCTTTTACTGCGGGACCCACACACACAGCTCGAATAGATGATGGTAAAGATAGAAAAATAAAAAAGTGCTTCTGTGTTGGACAAGAAAACATCACTGTCAATAGATGTCAGCGCTAAGATGTGATCTCTGTGTCTTTCTCCATTTATTGTCATGTCACTGTGGAGGAAATCGATAATAACAAAGTGACCTGGTGACTTCTTCTTCTTACAGAGTGACTGGGAAGGCAATGGGTGGAAATAATGACCACACTAACATAACACACTAAAAATAGCTCAGGGTCATCTCCTGCCTGGCCCCAGAGCTCCAACCAAGAACCAAACAGGGATCATTTCAGTGTCAGTCATTCATATTCAGGACGTGTTGTTGTCTCCAGATGATAGCTCTATTTTGTTTGAGGTATATCAGTGATCCGTCACCGCTTATGATATGATAATCTACTCTTTAATCCTTGAGTAATCACTGTCAGTGGTTCCATTGGCAGAAGGGGATGCGGGGGAATACCACAGACTCCAAACAGTCTATGAGGTGTAGGCCCAGAGTAAATTAGAGGCATTAATCACAAAGGACAAAAGGACACTTCTACAATGTCACTGCCGCTTTATCTCCAATGTCAGGCCTCCTTCAGCCGACATTGGCCATTTTGTTTGCGTGAGACAGTGATTAATAGTCAAGTAAAAAAAAAAAAAACCAGCATCTTTTTTTGCAGCATTAAAGATTGTTAGCTGCTATTTTACTCCTTCAGTGTAACTAACCCCTACTGATGATGAAAGCACAGTGAAGATATTTACAGAACAGGCCAATGATATGTGTAAGAGACTATTTATTTGTATATTTTAATTTAATTTAATTTAATTTAATTTAATTTAATTTAATTTAATTTAATTTAATTTAATTTAATTTAATTTAATTTTATTTTATTTTATTTTATTTTATTTTATTTTATTATTTTATTTTATTTTATTTTATTTTATTTTATTTTATTCTTAGTTAAAAAAAAGGACACTCCCACACACTGTTGGTCGATACAGCTTGTTAACGTTGAATCAATGGCGGTCAGAAAAATTCCACAGCAAAAGACTAATTTTAAGCCACATCTGATCACAAAGAGAAACAATCTGAAAAATGAAAAACAGATATAGAGAAAAAGGAAAGACTATTCATAATGAGTTAGAGATGATTGTGGGAATGCAAGGTCTAATGTTTCACTCAGAAAACCAGGTTTTTACTATAAAATATTATAATATAAAACATCAGACAATAAAACTGTCTGTTCCACTTGTTTTAGTCGTCATTGGTTTCATCATCAGTGCAGATGTATTTCATCCAGAGTTTGAAGAACTGTCAAGAGCACTTTCAAAATAGAAACCAACCAGACCTTTGTCCAAAACCATGTCTTTTTTTTCTGATCAAAGACGACCTCCGTCTGGACCAAAGAAGGCAGTGTCAAAGTGGCTTTAGACAAAGTTGAATTAAGCTGCTCTCTCTTTGATTGTCTTGTCATTCTCAGATCTTTAGTGTCTTCATTAGGCCACACTCTGCTCTGTCTCTGACTTGATCTCTGTTAGTGTTGTCTTGACTACAACACAACCTTTTATACCATCCATTATTAAAGCTAATTCAATCCTCTTCCTGTCAAACATTGAATATTTACAGCCACATTTCAAAGGACAGATCGTCGATAACCGAAGCATGCGTCTCTCTCTGTCTTTCTCTGCCGTGAACGTGCTTTAGGTTTGATTTATACCTATTGTTTGTCCTTTAATGCAGACACAATGTTAGTGTGGTATCCAAGGGCATGTGACTGTCATTACAACCCCATCAAACTCTGAATCATGGCAACCCACACCTAATGGCTTATTACAGGAGCGTATGCTAAATTAAACATTACGGCGTCAATAAATGTTGCATGGCGTTAACCTGACAGTGCTTCATAAATATTGTGCATTTTCTCCTGAGCCTCCACCTGCTTCACCTCAGGCGACAAATACTCATACAAAACCAGTATACCAGGATCTGTGTAACACCTGCTGATAAAATGGTGACAAAACAAGTCATTCATCTGTAAAACTACACCTATTGTTGTTATGTTCCTAATATTGCACATTGCTTATTGGTTATCTTGAATTTCTGCAGAATTTTATGTTAAAAGAGTTAAAAAAAAATGCATCAGGAGCCAATGAAAATAAACTAAAATCAGAGAAATGTATTGTTGATTTTGTGAAACAGTTTAAAGACAGGTTTAACTTGGGTCAATCGTCTCAATTAAAGAAGAAAAGCACTAAAAACTGTGTTAAAGAATCCAGATCTTCAGAAACTTTGCAGGAGATGTCACTAGGTCCTGACAACACAACTTCATTAATTTAAATTTATTTATTTGGTCATTGAGATTTTTTTTAAGTAGCTCTCTTTGCATTTGTAATTTCTTAATTGTCCTAAAATTGTCCAGATCAGACAAAAAGTGTGTGAAAAGGCACTTTGATTTCTGACTTTAACATTCTTGCATTAGGGCTTAAAAGATAAAACAGCATGTCCCTTCAAGGCTACCATAGTTGCTCACAAAAAAAACAAAAAAAAACATTTTTACATTTACATTTACTGCACTTTAAGGTAATCTATACAACATTCAAACCATTTTTTAAACCATCACAACCATTATTAAGAATTTCAAGCCTTCAAACCCTGATAGAAACATTTGGATTAATTTCTATCATACCTTTATTTTTTTGGAAGTTTCCAATAATATCTCATGTTATGCTTCTGATTTTTTCCCAATGCACCAGAATTACATTAACAAGTTTCAATTCCCCAAATTATCTTTCAAGTATTTTAATTAGCGAGCACTTTGCAACATCTTGCACCTTCAGCAGATGGATGCTTGTGTCAGCCAATTTAAGCAACCAGCAATTAGACATTCCTGTTTTCATCGCCCAAGTCTCCTTCAGATTCGGGGGTTTTTTTTCACTGTTATTCCACAGAGGTTTTGACTTACAGGTGGTGGGGGGCTTACCGAGGATGTGAGCCAATTTCGGAGCTAAAGTGGCTCTCCTTGAAAGGTTAACACATCAAAGGGAAACTCCCCAAAGAGATTTTTAATGGTTGTGCCGACTGGAGTCTTAAATGACACCATTCACTGGATACATGCAGTAATATTACACGAGAGCAGCCCAGCCTCCAAGAACAAGCACAATTAATTAGCATGGAGCATAAAATAATATTAACTGTGTCGACTGCCTCTGGGGCTCGAGAAGAGGTGGAGTGGGTTTAGAGCAAAGGCACTGCATTGTTCCAGTGAGAAAATATGACACGGTTTCTCCCAGGAACTGGTGTAGTATGAGCTGCTACCGCTGCCACTGAATATGACATTGATAACTGGGCTTTAAAGCAGCGTCACAATCCAAATATAACATAATCCACTGTTATTAATAGGCTGTGTGTCCAGGTGGAGCAGCTGAAAAGTAGCTTCAGGTGAGCTGTATTTGAGTCAACATTAGCAATAAGGAAATGGACACAATGAAGTCTCCATTAGGCATTTATATTTGGTTGATATCAAAAGGAATCGTGACAAAAAAATAAATTTCAATGACACTTCCTTCACATGACTTCACATCAAACATCTAACCTCATTATGAGCCAGTAGCTAATCATATTCTTGTTAAAGGTGGATGTGTGAGTTTTGGTGGCATCTGGTGGAGAAAGTGTGCATTGCAATTGTTTAACTCACACTTCCACTGACTCTCTCTGAACAAACACATTTAAAATACAGCAGGTTTAATAAATATGATACTATTAATTAAGCTTTTAAGAGGCTTCCTGATCCAAACGTTAGGAAAATGACATGTTAGTAGTAATGGATGAATCAATCTACAAAACAAACTAGCCACAGAAAGAAGGTTTGGGTTTGAAAGGAAGCAACTTGGCCTTAGTCTAGCAAGCTATAATAAGTTTTGTAATGATAGAGATATTTTTGCTCTATTCACAAGTAAAAGTTTCAAAGAAATACCGATAAAGAAATAATCCACCTCTGCACAATGTGACATTTTACAGCAAGTCACTAAATAAAGCCTAGATGTAAGCTACAATCTTTACAAATGATAATAAATAACACCATCATCACTTTTGTTTATATAATGTCCATGTTTGTCTTGAAGGGTGAAGATTGTCAGAGATTTCTATTCTGTATTCTATTTCTGACTCATTTCATCAATATTTTGTCATTTTAATTATGCCAATCATGCACACAAGCATTTGATTTGTTAATACAAGTAACACACTAATTTATTATTAGCCAATAATAAACACATATTTATATAATGACAATCTCCGTCTCGTTAAACAATGCGTCGAAGCATTTCCAACATTTATCCATGTTTCATTTGTTCCTGTTTCTCTATTTTTATCTTTTTTGAGTTGTTTCTCTGTAAAATAAGACGTATTTCCAACAGAATAACCCATTTCCTTGGTTTATTTCCTTGTTCCTTCGTTGTTGACATCAGTGTCGACCAATGGGAGCGCTCCTTTTTACCTGAAGTGAGCTGTGATTGGACAAAATCCTGCTGTGGACTGATCATTCTCATCTATTAAAATCCTTCATTATAAAGACTAGATCACGTCTTAAGGTCTCATTTTTTTCCAGATGATTCCTGTTACAATAAGCTCAATCACTTCTCATTTAACTGTAATATTAATTTGGCGTCATATATTCGTTTTCGTCTTAGTTTATGTAAAATAACAAAACGACATTGTGCTTTAGTGACAAGCCATCCTCAGAGTAGCTCGTTAAATCCATTAAAACGCAACAAAACGAACACATATTTAACATTTATTCTAAGCACAAAGTAGAGCTTGTGTTACATGAGGAGAAACTTGGTAACAAACAGCACTCATATGTCCGTTCTCACAATCCTTTTTCCATCCAGAGAATAAAAAATGGTGCTGGATACATTTAACATGGGCCTGACAGCTGCTCAGGCATTCATCCCAGTCGCCTCGAGCCCTGTCACCACTCTAACGGACTTTTGGGCTTTTGCCAGCGACATTTTGCCAGTGTGGAGACAAGCGGCCCACCAGTGCTCATTATGTGGAGACAGCGAGCGCTCGGGCGGCCATGACAGTCCTCTAGCCCCCCCTGCTTTGTGCCAGCGCTCAGGTCGTGACAGTGAATTAGGTGACACCACAATCCTTGGAGCTATAACCGGCCCGAGTCATCAGTGTCAACACATTGTCCGCTCAAATGTGCTTCGCGGTCCTATCGACGAGCGGGCTGCAGAGCGACAGCCTTTTCCTTTTCTGCGCTTAATTGTTCCGTCAAATAAATAAATCCGGGGAAGGCAGAGCGACACCGGCGGGGTCACGTGTCGCAGAAATACACCCCACCACAGACGGGTAGGAAACAGTTCTGAAAAGTTGAGAGGAATCGAAGTTGAATGTGTTCCCACGATGTGTTGGACATTTTGTTTTTTATTTATTTATTGTTTTCTTGATGGAAGGGACCTGTTTGAATAATAAAAGTGTTTGGAGAAGCAGAGATATGCACTGAAATAGATTTGATAATATGTATGGCTTGTAGTGTCACCAGAAAACAAAAGTTATTCTAAGTCAAAAGTACTTAATAGTCCAAACTTTTCTATGTTAAATAACTTTCATATGTGGCTTCTATTTATTCAGTTATTGATGCATCTTCAAAACTTGGTTTCCATTATTGGAGCAGCGTGTTTTAGTGAGTTAGGTTTGGGTTTCCATCTGATGATCTCCACCACTTCTTTTACTTTACTTTTTACGAACGTCTAATGTGATGTGTGTTATTTAGTTTATGACGCTTTGTTACATCTTTAAACTAACACATAAAGTATTTTAAATAAGTCATATTTAATTCATAGGTTTTAATGTATGCATAGCTGTTGACTTAATGTTTATTAGCTCTTATTTTTTCTTACCTTTGTTGTAAAGCACTTATTTGTTGTCTTGTTTAGACTATTATCATTCACTTGTGGAACAGGCAACATTTGGACTATTTGTAATAGTATTTTTAATAATCCTAATGTTCCCCAGGAGCTGAGGAGGAGGAGAATATTGTCAGGTGGCAGTAAATCTCTTGAATGGCATATTATTGTATCACTATTACAAGTAACTTTTAAATAATTATTGTGTTTTTATATATTTATGAATGATTTGGCATTGTTTGTGTTGAATTTCCTCTGACGGAGATGAATAAAAACTAAAATAATGATAGAAAAAATACAAAAAAAGCAACAAATATGACACAGCAGACCCATGTTGAAGGAGAGTGGCACTAACTGAAGTAAAGGGACAAAAAAGAGAGTATGAGCTGAAATACTCCCTGTTTTCACCGATAAAGAGCTTTCTCTAATCATCTACATGAGGTTAACAGAGGAACACAGGCAGCCGCTCGAGTCAAACTGACGTGAGAGTAATGTCTAATGTATGTTCTCTGCTCAGTTCAAGGTTTCTGTGGATTCAGAGTTAGAGCAGAGTCGAGGCTGTGACGTGAGAGGCTTCACGAGCAGCAGTGTCACAGCAAATAGCTCAGTGTCAGTCCACTCACTGCCTCCGAGTCCGTCCAGGGCCACTTTTATATTCACTGAGTGACTTCTGCCTCTGCACACCACTAGGACAAGGTTTTTAGAAGAAAGAACACGGATAACAACAAGTACTTCTCTTAATTTAATGATTGAGACCTTCTTTAATGTTTTAGAGTGTACTGTAGTGGTGCATTGTGGAAAAAAATAGACAAATCAGTCGAAAATATGTTTTTAATAACATCAAACTCTTGCTGCTATTTTGGATAAATGTGAAACTCAATTGAACCCAGTGGAAGCAGCCATTTTGTGTCCAGTTTCAGTTTGTTTATAGCCATCAGCATGTCCCTGCAGGGCTTCCATAGCTGTTCACAAGCTCTAAAAAGGAGGAGCATGAGGTGTGGAATTGTCTTTTACACCTTTACCTCCAGATTTCACCAAAAAATAATAATAATAAAACAACTACACACCTCAACTTTAAATAAAAATGAACATTTATTCAGTTTATTTAAACATACACCTTGTTTACATTTGAATAAAAAATACACATTACAATACAACCTTCAAATTACTGCTGAATAACATGAAATAAATACAGTTTCCAGAGTGTTAAAATGTTGGATCATTTTCCAACAACAGAAAAGACCAGAAACCCCATCGTTTCATCTGCCCTCACGTTTATCTTTACATTATCACTCAGTCGTAGCTTATCGTCATCAGGTGAGGTGCTGTATGTGACATTGTTTTTGTCATTAACAGATGCTCTTGATTGTGTTATCACCTAAATGTGTTGAACTGTACGACAACACTAATTCTAATCATCCCATCTTAATCCAATTTGCTCGCGTTACGAACGTGGTCGAGAGGAACTGAAATGTGCTTCTTAATGAACGAACGTCAAGATAAAAACGTAATCGAGGCGGCGTCGCGCTGTCACATCGGTCGAAGGAGGGATTGTAAAGATGATACATAATGTAATATTGAAAATGAGTTGTATTAATGTTTGTAATTACTGCAAGCACATGGTTTCAATTTAACATGTCTCTTGGTGGTGCACTGGCTTCTACAATCTATAAAACACAACATTATTTTGGTGTTTTATGATAATTATTAAGAGTAAACCCCCAGTGAGTAATTGGTCTGATTTTTGTAGAAATGTTCTTTTGGTGTCATTTTCCAATTAGTTTTTAGTCTTCACGAGTGCCCTGATCGTAATCATGTCATTTTCTTGATTAATTGAGTCTTAAAACCCACACAGAAGCAGGTTATAGTTCTTAGTCATCTGGGCTTTATTATCAAGGATTTTAATGGAAAACTTTCAGTCCTGAACGCATAAACTGTCAAGTACCTGGGGGTCCACATCAGTGAGGACCTCACCTGGACCTTCAACACCACGCAGCTGGTCAAGAAGGCTCAGCAGTAGCCGTACTTCCTGAGGAGGCAGAGGAAACTTGGCATGTCGCCTAAGATCGTCTACAGCTGCGTCGTTGAGAGCATCCTGAGCAGCTGCATCACCGTGTGGTACGACAGCACCACGGCTCTGGACCGCAGACGCCTGCAGAGACTGGTGAAGACTGCTGAGAAGATCACCAGGACTCCACTGCCCACTCTGCAGAGCATCTACCAGCGCAGAGTCCACAGCTGCCTCCACCATGAAGGACCCCACCCGCCCCCAACACAGGCTGGAGGTACAGGAGGGTGAAATGCAGGACTACAAGACTGAAGAACTCTTTCTTTCCTTCCACCATCAGACTCTTGAACAGCTGAGGAGTCTAGAATCATGCACTAGAGTTTGCACTTTACTGTACAGTTATGTATATAATTCCCATCGTACTCTGCTTTTAATTTGCACTTTATTTAGAAACCTGCATTGTACTTAGAAATCATTTGTATTTAGAATTATTTAATTATTTTATACTTAGGATTTATTTTATTCTATCTTCTACATGGCATTCACTGTGGACAGCAAAGAAAGACTTTCATTGTACAGGGAAACCCGTTTATGTACTGTACATATGACAATAAACCTTTGAATCTTGAAAAAAGAAAAACATAAACAGAGAAAAGGGATGCAATTTAAAAACACTGTGAATTCAGTCACACAATGTTTAACGAGGAGGAGATAATTGTCGTTCTGACGCTGAAGTTGGAGCTAAAAGTTTACTGTAAGCTCTAAACTTCAGTTTGATGTAATGTATTAGTATTTTGGAGGAAAAATTGGTCCGGTTTTACATTTTTAATAAAAAAAAAAGCAGGAATAGTAACTTGGTTGCTGTTGGGGGAGAAAGGAGTCTGAGACAGGGACAAAAAAAGAAAATCTGGTTGAGCCACTTTAACGAAGATAAACAAAGCTTTCATAGTTCTCATGTCATTTCTCTGTGGCCCATATCTACCCATTTATTCTTTTGATTATAGACAAAGACAGTGTTTCCAGCACATAGATGTATCGACTATATGTCTTGTATCTTTGTGAGGAAAAATAGCATGAACAATAAACCTGAAGAGAAAGGAAAGAACATGCTACTCTTTCACTCACTCACCCGCAGCAGTTCTTGCATAAAAATAAAGGCTCAGCTCTCCGTGTTTTAAAAGAAAGACTTCACAAAAGGTTTTTCTTTGGATGGTTTGGAGGCTTGGTTCTTAGAAATCCATTCAAAGAGAACTCTTATTCAGTCTAATGTGATACTTTACGTTCCTGGTAGTTTATGCAATCAAGGTCAATAGATATTAATGTAGATAATAGAAGTAGTTAGTACCTACTCTAGTTGTGCTAAGTGCTCCTGAGTGAAACTTTTACACTGCAAGAGGCATTAAAGACGTCATCTAGACTTAATTATCCAGGATTTTAATGGATGCGAATGTTCTGCACATTGTAAAAGCTTTGGCCAATTACAGGTTCCCATAAAGAGAATTCTGGAGTAATGCTTTGGCTAAAACAGAGTAAGTGTCTATTCAAGCTCAGGACAGGTCTGTTTACACAGAGAACCAGCACAAAAAATAAAAACATAGAGAGAAAAAAAGAATAATTGTGGGATTGCTTTGGTCTGACGATGAATTCAAAGATACGAGTTCAAGGTAAGATTAAACGTTGTCTTGATGTCTTTGTATTTTGAGGTGGCACATTGCTTCAGTTTTGAATGAAATGTAAACTTAGAGATAGTAGTCATTTCTAACCTTTAAGTTGGTTTCTTGCCAAAACATAACCAACAGATGTATATTTTTACACTATTTTCTTTTCACATAAAATGCAAAAATGCTGCAAAACATTAAAAAGTAACATAATTTTTTTTTTTAAATGTCTTCAACTGTAACGTTATCATTTTTAAAGATCGTAGAGAACAAGATACACAAATGAATGCTAGATTAACCCGAGAAATGTTTGATTTATCCAAAAAAAGGTGAATGCCTCACGTCTGTGTTGCACATATATTATAGCTGTAATCATAATTTAACTTTTCATGTTAAAAATAAATGTGTTAGTGACAGCGTTGAGTAAGACATTTCTGCTTCTGCTTTCTTTTTTTTCTTTTTTTACAGCTGCACCAAATAGTCTTATTAAGATCCCAAGTGGCAGCAGCAATTTGGTGTTGGAGGCTGTGAGGATGTGCATCAATTGCCATCTTCCCTTTCTTTTTTTTTTTCCTCAGAAACAAGAGTGAGAGTGCTCCTTCGATGCATAATTTCTTGAAAGTACAGAGATGTATTTTTATGCTGATTGTATTGCTTTGGGCTTCTTTCTCTTTTCTGGTCAGCGTCAAGAAGAGAGTGGTCTTCAAACATTTATATTCACTCATGTCTTCCGTAGATTTTTACTGTTGCACAAAAAATTCCTTTGTTATTCCAACCTGGACATTTATGAGATTAGACTGAATATAAAGAGTCAAGTTGAGGTGGTGGATGGGACAGAAACAACAGGACTTTGATGAAGCAGACCAAACGCTTTACTTTTAGGATTTTTGTTGTTGTTTCAAATCATGCAAATAAGAAATGTATTAAATTTTGCAGACAGGACTTAGACATTGAGTAGGACTGCTTTAGGTGACTGTGTGCCATGTGTGGGTGGGTTTATGCACAGGTTTTCTTCCAGATACAGATCCACAACTGCTCAAAGACAAATCTAAAGCGTTGAGTTTGAGTTTGTAAAGAAAAATACAGATAAATGTGATCATTTTTTGTTCCTGTTTTGATTTGGAACTGAATGTGCAGTGTTCCCAATGCTTTTGTGTGAATGAAAATAAAAGATATTATAGGGATTTTGAGCTTTACTCACTTTTTAAACATTGCTTTTATTAAGAACTCAACTGTTTGCTCGGTAACGACTAAATACCCAAATAATGTTTAAAGTTTATATTAAATCTGACCATCTCCGGCTTTTCCAAATCACTATTCTCTAACTCCTATGAGACCTTTTATCCTGTTATATTTGGTTTTATTTGCATGGATAGTCTCTTAATCTTTTCTAGAGTCGTGGTTATTATTTTGTTCATGACTGTTTACGATTCACTGAAGAGACTTGGTAATAAAGACAAACATTAATGTGGACTATTTGCATGGAATGGTCATTATTATTGCACTTTTTCTACCATACTATATGAACTCATTAATGATTAAAAAGCAAAATACAACAGAACTAATTCCATTTTGTTTAAATCCATTTTAAAGTCGACCAGTATTGTTTCTTTTGAACGTATTTCTTATATGAGCACGTCTTAACCTTCACACACAGAGTCACGAGGAGATACGTAAAGAGAAATGCAGCACACTTTTTGCTGCGTGTAATGACATTTGCAGACGGTGGAGCTTTTTTTAAACCTTCAAAACCAATGTCATTAGTGCAAATAAAACTCCACAAGTTTGTTTCTTGCGTTTATCATCCACCGGCGCACGATCCCGTCAGGGTTTAACTCAATTTCCACATAAAATGCTCCGGTGTATCTTCGTTCATGCCTTCTCACAGATAACGGCGCATGGAAAATAGAAAATAACTTCCAGTTCGAGCGAGGATTGTGGATCGTGGGAGACAAAAATATCAGTCCTGAGATGAACCGTAAACACTATATTTGTTTAAATTGGTGCAGCGAGCAGTGGGATCAATTTCAGAACTGCTTTTCTTTGTCGAGTCTGAATGTCTGCGTCATCCCAGCATCCGAAAACATGCACATGTGAGTGAATGAATCTTTCTATTTTCCATTGAAAGTGACTCAGTGTGTCTCTCATTAACTGGCATTAGTCCAGCTTCGAGTGATCCATAAAAAATCTAGAGAAAGAGAGAAAGAATGAACATAAAAGAGAGAATTCAGGTTCTAAATTGCGTTGCCCTCTTTCTGTTTTTTAGGTCAGAACAACAGTGAGAGTGAGTGGCATCAGGACGCTGTCAGGTTGATTGGCAGCATTTGTTTTCCGTCTCTGATTGAGATCCTGGTGTGTTGTGCCAGCCAGCTGTTCTCCACTAAAATATTCAATTATTAGCCCCTGCTTTCCCCCGAGTCCCAATCCGGCGGTCGCCTTTTAATGAGAAACACGCCAAACGACTTCCACCGCGGCGTCCTTGCCTCTAACCTTTATGCAGAATAGATGATCTCTTGACATACAGTACGGCGGCTGCCAACACGAGCCGTTCTGGGAGGTGTTCTCTCCGAAGGCTTCAGCTCAAACACTACGAGAGTGCGTTCTCTCTCGGACAGAAGGCGGAGCAGGTGGGCGAACCGGACCTTTTGACCAGTCGCACCCCGTCGCCCTCTGGTCAACACTTTCTCCGTGAAGGGAACTTTTTATGTCCCTTCTGCGTTTTGTAATTCATTTCCCGGAAGCCCTTGACACGTCGTTAGCTTTTTCGCATTCAAATCATTTACATGCCGTACTGACCAAATACCAAAGGACACCGTTTCTCTCACAGCAGCAGCAAATGCGTGCAGTTTTAATGCTTTAACAGAGAAAATACAGCCAATAGAGACCATTATAATTACATTGGAGTTACAGTATATACACGCAGCGCTGACGTAGAACGCTCTTCTGAGAAAACAATCGCCTGCAGGAACGTTTGTTTCATAGAATAGCACTAGAATTGTCATAAAATATAAATTACCGACTCCATTCTCTATATACAGCTTCTTAATACATAGTTTATCACACACATTCATTGTAACCTACTTCCCCTTCAAGTGACTCCTCATTTTTAGTGTTATCAGCTCGTTCTGCGGCTGTAGTCTCTCAGTGGCTCTCCCCTGGGCCCAGAACAACTCCCTGTAATGCTCGTAATTATCAGTCTGCCAAAAAGTGAGCTGACGGTGGAAATATACAGTCTGAAGTGACATCCCGAAGAGCAGAGGAAATTAGACGTCGGATTTGAGACACTGATGGCAATGGAGTCTTTGTTATGATGTGGACAAGTGTAATGTGAGGAAATTAAGGAATAAAAACTCTCTCGAACCTTATTCTGATTAAATGACATTCAGGCGCTCTGGAGTTAATGTTTACGAAGGACTTTTTAAGCACGTTTTTTCTGATTTAACAGACATTACGTGTTTTTTCTCTTGCATTCAAGGAGGACAGATGTCGATACATGTTTAAGAAGAAAGTAGGACATGGTTTTGAAGCAGAAATGCTGAAAAAAACCCACAAATTTACTTAATTCTTATTTATTAGGACAGCAAGAGTATTATCGCAGTTTGTCACACTGTCAACGTTTTGTTTTTAGTTTTTTTAGTCCTCCACTGACAGATTACGTTTTCATTCTAAATACTTCTTTTTAGAGCAGCTGTAGCTCGACGAGGACAAGGTGTTCTCAAATCCAGTAGAAATTTGGAAATTTGATGCAGGATTTTCAAATAAAAACAGTTTAGTTCATAAATGATCAAAAACCTTCAGCAACAATGTTAACTTATTCGCCCACTGGTCTAGACAGACAAATCACTGTAATGTTTATGTTATTACACGCTCTCGGATGAAAATATAATGGTACATATTCAACCTAACCACTTTCCCAACTCTGTGCATTGTGCTTATGGTAATAAATTTACCAATAATACATTAGTTTCTGTAGTTTTCCAATTTAACACTCTTCGGAGTCATCGGAGACCACGCAAAATGCAATTATCCAAACAAATCAGATCCTTTCCAATCGTGTTTTTGTTTGCATCCGACGCAGACTCACTCTACTGCTCACAGCTCACATAAATGTCATTAGAAATATTATTATATCTCTGCATTAAGATCCTTTCCACAGATGGTTGACTGCTCTCATGTCATACTTCCAGAAAGTATGGAAATTAAAACCTAACGGCCCTCCATTTAGCCTTATATTTCTCAAAAGGCTCTTGTACTAATCCTTGAGACTGGATGGATTTTTTTTTTGTCCCTGGAGGAGTGTGTCATTGGACTCATTTGAATAATATACAGCGGCTAAACAGAGCCCTAATAGTGCACCACAATCAAATCACAAATTGCAGGATTTCAGTTACTATGACAGCAACACATTTAGAGGTCTTTTAACTTGCTTTCATCATTTTCACACATAATTTTTTGCCATTTTAACCAAAGCACAATGTCAACCAGTTCTCACCTTAAATTGGTGCTTTTCATTCTTTTGAACTTGGTTATTTTTTACTTAAAAAAACTAAAATTAACACAGCTTTTTGATGTTAACCTGATTTATTCATGCCGCTCTGCACATGCTAATCCACTGTCACTCGAGAATGATGCAGTGATAATGGCTCCCGATGATTGAATAACCATTGAATACTATAAAAATGTAATTGTTCTTTCAAAGTGTGTAGATTTGAATAGCTAGAATGCAATTAATAGCAATTAGAAGAATTATCTCAAGGACTATGACTAAAAGCGAGGTCCTTTGTTAGCTCCTTGATTCTGGCGAAGCACTTAAATAGCAATAATAGCTGTAATGCATTTGTAATTAAGTGTGAACCACCTGGACCTAATGAACACATGGAAGTGACTGCCATATCTGGAAAATGATGATAGATGGTTGTTTTTGATGATATAATAGATCAAATCCATATGCATCACTGCCACTAATCAATCTTGTAACAACATATATTAAAAATCACACTAGTGTCCAGAGTCTCAAATATAGGTATTATTTTGTAGACTCTGGTTGAAGCAACAGAATAGATGCTGTACTGAACAACATGGACCATCCCCAATCAGTCAGTCTGTGGAAGATGAAGTCTGAATCAAGTCATTCGCTTTTTTAATTTATTATAAGAGACTTAAAAATTATAATATGACTTTCTGCTTTATTTTGCTAACAATATAATGCTCATTTTAGCCTGTGCTTTTTGTCAGGCAGCAGACCACACATAAATATGTAGGTTGTATGTTATTTAGATTCTGAAAAATCTCACACCAAAACAGGAGTTAAAGTAAAGAAAAGTACCGTATTTTATTTAGTGAAGAATATTATGAGTGAAATGTAAACATGTGTCTTTCATTTCATGAGCATCTTAGCTTTAGTAAAAATAATGTTTCAAACAGTTCAAATAGGCCTAAATCCTCATAAATTCATCTGTTTCATCTAAAACAATTAAACAAACCCACCCACACTCAGTTATTAGTGTTTTATTAGTGCGTATAGTGTTCAGCGTCATTGTCCTAAATCATCATTGCATTGATAATAGAATAATAGAAGCAAATTGAAATAACATTATTGGGCTTATTTAAAATTCATTCTTTCATTTTCTACCGTTTAGTCCAGTTAATGTTTAAAATGATTATAAAATAATTCTGCAGACTGAAGAATAAACTACTTTTGTGCTTTTTATGAGAAGAAACCGGCCTCCATCGCTGTCTGAATAGCTTCACATTTGACACATCAAATTGCTGTAAAATGATCCCCAAAGTGCTGTCACGCTTCTGAATGCAAAGACAGACAGAGACTAAAACCACAGCAAAGGAATAAAGTGAAAATGTCAAGGATACGCACCACAGACTGCAAACAATGGAGCCACTGGAGACGAGTAAAGAAGCAAAGCCTTAGTAACGGAAAAAAGTAAGTAAATCGATCATGTATTTTCAGATTTTGTAAATACGCATTTCTCTTTGTCTTCAGTTCGACTTTAGTTGATGAGATGTTGAGCAGATGTTGCACAAAACAAAAGATTTTGCAGAAGAAAACATGCTGACTATGAAATCTAGAGTTCACATTTGTTCAAGAAATAAAACACAACTAAATAAACCAGGAAAAGTCATAAATGAAACTAGGAGGAAGCCCAAACCCAAGACTAAACACAGAACTTTAATAAACCGTGGCTTCACTGAGCTCTAAACCAGAGACTAAACCAGGACTGTTCATTCAGACAAGGACTAGACGCACAAGATCTTTACACAACTGGGTAAAAGTGGATTAAATGAAATTAAAACCTAGAAACAAACCATTATTAATTTGAAATAAACCCCCTCTGCATCTCAACTAAACCTAATCCTGAACAAGAACAAATAAATATGACAAAACCAGGCTTAAACCAGTTGTTTTTCTGTTTTTTTTTACTGATGTGGTTTGTACATGTTTATATGTTTCACTGTGTTTTTTTGATTCTCTCAGAATAACAGAGATTGTGCTCAAATCGATGCACTTCCTCGTTTCAGACGCCTGTATATCCACGGGTTAGATGTTGTTTATGCTCTTGGTTGTGGCTGACTGAGTCTGTGTCCGTATAATGTGCTCTGATTCCAAAGATCTCCTTCACACTTCCACTCGGGGACAGCCGACAGAAAAAAATTGTCAAAACGGATCAATAAAAATAGATTGGGAATGGATTTAGACTGGCTTTTTGCCTCTTGGTGAAAAGCTTAGGTGCAAATCAGGTGCTCATAGATGAAATATTCCAGCTGCCAGCGTTTCCACATGAATGTGCAGTGATGTAGTTATTTTCAGGAATTGATTATTATTACTTTTACATATTACCAATTTTTCAACTAGCACTGGTTAATTAAATACACCTAGGATTATAGATTAAATACAATATAAAGTGATCCTCAAGCAAACTGGTGAAAAAATAGGAAAACTCACAAACTTATGGAGCATAGAAGTGATCAGTAAAAACTCTCCTTCATTTATTCATTTAATTGTCAGCTGTTTATTGTTTAGCTGTTGCTGCGCCACATCTGTACATCCAGTTGGACCGTTGATCACTGTCACTGTTTCCACTCATTTTTGTACAGATTTGTGGATTTCGTTTTATGCATGAGACACAAAAACACAATTAGTGTGTGAGGTTTACTTTGCAGCGACTGGAGAGACTTTGCGTGGCCAGTTAGCGTCAATTATTTTCACACTAAATGTTCTTAAACTAGCGCTAAGTAAAAAAGACTTGGAACAAATCAATGAAAATAAAATAATGCCATCTTTATTATTAGAGATGACACTCCGGAGTCACTAAAGTGTCAGCGTTTACAGATTGTTTTAGTTCTGTTGGACGGAGCTAATCCTGAACGGGCTCTGTTAATAAGCAGCTGTCTGGTGCACGATGAGTCTCACAGATATTTATTCTATTAACTTCTGTCACACACCTCTATAAGTGTACAATTAAAGTTCTTAATGAATGAACAGATGGAGATGTGAGCTTAGTGCCTTTCATCGTTTGCTTTGTCTTCCCAAAATGGCGGAATATCCATGATAAAAGAACAACAAACAACAACAAAATCATATTAAATGCCCAATTTTCTATGTTAGTCACTGGAAATAAGCTTGTCTGTGTTAGTATAACATGAAATTATTATTATTATGGTTGGAAATACCATGTTGTAGTTCAATTATGTATTTTCGTGAAAATGTTTATTCTTTGTAAAAGTAATATTGTATTTATTGTGATGTAAATTAACCCCAGGAGGACGCTAGATGATAGATTAGCTGATGCTAATGGGATCTTAATGAACATAAACATAAACAATCATCCAGAAAGACATGGGTCGAGTGTGAGACGACGCAACAGCGATATATTCTTCCATATGTTACTTTTTTTAATAATTTCCAGGTTCCTTTTATGTGCTTACAGATGTCAGGGGCATTATGGGAGACAAATTTAGCTCGTCGGCCGGTCTAAATACAATCAGACCTTTGTGTCGATGTGTGACTCATTCCACCAGGTTCAAAGATAACGAATACTACACTGATAAAAGAAAGAAGGAACTGTTTGAAACTAACCCGAGCCGCGGACTCTCTCTGGCGTGTCATAATAACCCGAGCGAAGTGCCTCCGATTCAAATTATAGAAAGATAATTGCATTCAACACTTTTTGCTGTTTGTCAGGATATTAGCTTCGTTCGGGGAAAGTAATTGACCGTGCCTTTTGTTGTACACACTTCCCATCATTTCTGCACAGATTACTGTAAGTATTCTTGATGGCACATCTCCAGTTGCTAGGAGATTTGTGTCAGACTGCACAAGTGTTGGGAAACGGCGGGTATAATGTACGTGGGGTGGGTACGGGGGGTAGAAACCAGTCCGTCTTTCATTAACCGGCTTTCTGTCTCCTTTTTAGACGCGACTCTCTTTGGTATTTAATGGTAAATAGAGGGAAAAAAAGCCTGCACGCATTGGCCTGTGGGAAATTGGTGTCACTCGCTCAAATTAGCCAGCGCTTTGTGAATGTAAAAAGAATCATTTGCGGGTGATCACTTATGCCAGCAGGTTTGTTCTCTGCATAATTTCCTCCATCCTTCCATCCGAGGACACTCGCGCTGCAGCCGGCTGACATTTCTGGGTCAGTTCGTGCTGCCGAGGCATTTTTAGGGTTCAGTGGTAAATTGATACACGAAGGCGGCGTGTTTTCTATTTGCGAAGTAATAGCAGAGTGGTTCCCAGCTGGAATGAGGCGGCGGCGTTTTGAATTTACATCGAAAAAAGGTACGACAGGGACGTCCCGGGGCAGTTGTTCCTCTCTCCTTTGCTCTTTTATTTTAAAATATACGAGTAATGGTTTGTAATTTGGAAGGCACTTTGACATTGAGGTTTATTTGCATTAATTTGTCCCAACATTACGACTTAAACGGTTACGGCTTGTTCGTTTTGAAACAGTTTTGCAGAAAATGTCTGTCCACATTACTGCGTTAGGATTCATTCAGACTGAAACATTTTCATTTAAAAACACATAATAGCTGCTGTGTTTAGCTGGAACACTCACTATACTTTAGGTTTGAGGAAGGCTGAAGAACGGGGACTACTTTAGTTTTTAAAATGCCAGCCTTGTCATGTTCTCAAAAGAAAACAGCATCCTTGAAGAGTAGTTCATTTCAAGTCATTTGTCTTGAATTCTCCGTGTCTCTGTGAACATCTATAAGAACACTACTGTGCCTTATTTGTCTGGAACTTTAAGAATGCTCAACTCAGATCAGCCTTTTTTATGTTTTGAGGCTTTATATTGAATGTATGTAAATGTTGTAGTCTACATTTAATCAGGAACATTAAAATAACACTATTTACAGTTGTCTATTTCAGAAAGTAACCACGCAGAGCTCTGTAGAACTCAACAGTTTCAACACATACAGTTTCTGTTTCTACAGTGGCCCAGAGAGGACAAACAAGCACATATTCATGGATTAAATGCTTCGGACGGATTTTTAATTACATTCCTTTCACCACCAGCTGCTCACAAACACAACCCTACTTCAGAAATGCATTTGTAACATTTTATTGTGATCTTTACAGGCCATTTATTTATTATCCTATAATATTATTTATTTACAGGCCTAAATTATTTAAAATATTCCCAGTTTCTCTTAAACAAGAAGAGACTTAATAAATAAAAAAGGTAGAAAAGAGAAAAAAACAATACCACTTGTGAATATTGTAAATGTCATATTTCTAAAATAGGTTTTAACTGTTTTCAAGGCATCAATGACCTCCTATGACAGATTGAAGACAAATATAACCACCTAATGACAAGCAACTAGTCAACATTTCTCTTTTTATAACGTGTTAAAGAGCTTGTACATGCCTCTCAAACTGCTCAGTACATTAATTACCCTTTAATGAACCTTTTCTAAAGACTAGCACACGCAAGAGCAGTACAGTACACTCTTATTTTAGAGAGACTGGCAATTTCTTCACTCTGTACAAAACCAACGGATGATACATCGTAGATAGAGAAGTCGGAGCGAGTGCAAAGAAGGTCATCTGTCTTCAAATTGCTCCTTTCCTTCGGCAGCAGCAGCAGCTAATCAAAACACCATTGAAATAGTTCATTGGAAGCAGAAGAGAAGAGAGCGGTAAAAGCTTTCTTCTGTGGGTCACAGACTGATCTAACACAGCGACCTTCACTGTGTAAGCTAATGTTGGACTTGTGGAGGTGTGCTACTGTACAAGGTTTTTTTTTTTCTTCTTCTTCTTCTTGAACAGAGAAAAAAAAGCGACTTCAAAGCAGTGCATTACCATTTCAGACAAACTGGGGCAGCCGTCGCCCAAAGGTTAGCGCCCTGACGGTGGTCGGGTGATTGTCATTCAGCGCGGAAAAGTGGAAAAGTTAAAACAGACAAGAGTTTGAGCCAGAATGTAAACTCTGAAGTCTTCTCTCTTCAACAGCAGCAAGATGGGAAAGTGTTTCTGTATTTATTTATTTTTATTGCAGATGTACAACTCTTTAGCAAAATGAGAGAGAGCTAGGAGATGCAAGGTTGAGAAAGAAATAATGCAAAAAGGGAAATAAATGTGACACAGCTTATTCAGGAGGTTTATGTGGCTTTCCTCTCTTTCTTTTTGATTGTGTTTGTCTTTTTTTATATCAAACATGAATGTAGACAAACTAGTTCAACATAAAACTGCCTGATATAGCAACACATTTAATCCGTGTCTTTTATTTGACAGAGATTTTACTCAAACACACAATTATCTACATATGACGTGGTTGATGTAAGTCTATAAACAGTTGTCAGGTTCAGACTGAAGTCACAATCTATTTCTAAACAAGTATTTATCAGAAATCCATATATTATTCTGCACTAAATATCTCTTGAATTAGTTTTTGCACTTAGATGTCACATTAAGGCAATAACGAAGGAGTAAAATGGATGAGTAATAAGTGTAAAAGAGTCATTTACATAAGTACATCTCACCCACAGGAAAAATCTGATTTCTGTAAATGTCGAGCATAATCACTTTTGAAAATTGAAATGTAAAATCATGCAAAAATGGCTCAAGTTTACTCATTAGGATGCAGCAAATGCTAGTTGTGCAGGTAAAGTGCAGTTTGCATTGAACTATAGTAAGTACATGGGTTTCTAACAGACTGTTGTGTTAGTTTGAGTTTTTAAAGACAAAGCTGAGCAAAAAGACCTATAGCTTTAACAGGTTTACTGATAAATGTAATTAAACCAGTTCTGCAGGACTTTAGACAAACAAAGAGGACTTTTACTCCCAGTTCTTTCTAATTTCTACAAGATTGTTCTGTCATTCGTGCAACAGTCTTATTTTATTATAACAAAAGTATGGTATTCATGATCTTTAGTTCACAGCTATTTATTTTATCATTTGGGAACTATAAAGTTTAAGATAATGCAGCAAAAAGTGAGGAAATGTTTTGTTCAAACACATTTCAAATGTCAAAAAAGAATGTGGTGGAATCAGAATAGATCCAGTCTGTCGTTAAAAAAATCTAAATAAACTGCAATAAAATAAAACTAAACTTAAAGGCTCTTGTGTAGTTTGCATGAATTTAAAGCAGCATCCTTAAAAAACAAACCTCCAGACTCTCAAGTGTCTATAATGTCCACAAATAAATCCAAATGTGATGGATTTGGTAGATTATTTAGACCAGAACCAGTCAAAGTATTCAGTTTGAGCCTGTTTTTACTACGTTTGTTTTTGTAGAGACTTAAGCAGGACATGGACAAGTGAAATATTGATTATTTTTACATATAGTTATTGTTTTAATTTTATAATTGAACTATGAGTCTTGAGTAAAGTCGAAATGAAAATCAGAAGATAGTTATTTTATCTATAATTGCACAAAATGAAAGAAAATGATCCGTGTGTGATTTTTAATTAGCGCTAACATAGTCCTTTATCTGGACCAGTATCTGATAAAAGGAACAAACTTTGATTGTAGCTTCTCCCAAACTGTCACCGAGGGTTTCCAAAGGCGGCTGAAATCTTTCTTGTGGACTGTACTCTCTGAGAAGTGGGTTGAATTGGGATATTTAAAGAGCGCCGACCCTCAGGAGGCGAGTTCAAACGGGAAGCCGGGCCACTCCGGACCCCGTCTAATACCACGGCAAAATGAAAGCGCCCCGGCCGTATTTCAAACCCACTTCCTCTGCGTCTCTATCAGGTGAATCAATCAGAGCGGCGCTGATTTTACTTCACACAAAAGTAGCGCTGGCCCGTAAGTACTTGTTAAGAATTATTGCAGTTCATGGAGCCACATCTTTGTCGGATCTATAAATAGTATCTCCTGACAAATTGAGGTTGCTCTTATCAGAAAATTGAGATTTTCCAGCTTTGAGGTTGAGATGGGGAGTGACACATCAAAGGGCTTTTGGGCCGGGCAGAGTCGGGACGGGCGCTGATGGCAAAAGGGGATCTGGATTCAGAAAGAGGAGCGGTAGATGAATATGGAGCGAGCAGGGCGCCGCTCGCCGACAGCTGGTGTCAAGTGATGATAGGAGAAATGTGAGAAGTTGTCACCAAGGTGTGGCAAAAGAGAGGAAAATCATTTTAGAGCATAAATTACAATACATTAGTGTTGCCAGATGGAGTCAGAGATTTTATGATCAGCTTCCATTGCAGAGATAAATAATAAATGAGCCTTTCCTCGTAAACCTTTGCTTGTTCCTTGAAACAATGCCAAGGCCTGGTCATTTATCCACAATGAACATCACTGTTTACTGTTTTTATTGTGGAATTAATCAGGTTTGGGTCCGGCTTTTTCAAGAGATCCTTCTCTAGGATTATTCCAGGACATTATCGAGGGGTCATATACTACAACAAAAGAGAAAGCACCAAAATTAAATGGTGCCAATGTGTCTTAAACCCCATCAGTTTTATCCTGTTGAACAAGGCAAGGGTGCTTCAAGAAATACAATAAACTCTTTGATAAAATGGTTAAAACTTATTTACTGATTGATGGCAAAAAGTTATATAGACTCTATGTATACAAGTCACCTTATAATCTAACTACAGGTAACCTAAAATAATACATAATCCATGTAAAACCACTTCAAGTCCCTGTTGCACTAACAAGACTTAATTTAATCATATTTATTTTACTAATCTTAGTTTGAAAAACAGTTCAAACCAGGTTTAAAGTTAAAGCTGTGTTGCACCATTCAAAATTAAACTTGCTGAATGAAGCCCTTTTCATCAGCTGTATAATAGAAACCATATTAAAATGAATGAATACATTGCTTTAATAACCTTAACTTTATTGTATGATTCTTTAAAACTCTGCAAATACAGATAATAAACTGAGAATTAAAAAGGATAAACCTGATAAACTCTGGTAAGAACATTCTCAGCCGCTTCAGGTTTATGTAATGTTTTCTATTAATGTGCATTTTGAAACAACTGAACAAAACAATGCATTAAACATTGAGCTCTTTTGTCAAAGTTGACTCTGTCTATAAATGATGCATCGAGCCGCGATCACGAGCTGAAGGCTGTGGGCGCTCTCACGGCCGTCCAACCCAAACACACCTCACCAAACCGGGCTCTAATAGAAACACTCAAGTCACAAAGTGTTTCCATGAGCTACTGTAGTAATATCAGCAAAAGTATCTGCAGTGAATCATAGAGCTGGAGCTGGAGAGTGAACCTGCACATTATTTTTAATCTTTAAGTTATGAGAGTTGAACCTGCTGCTGTGATACTGGCCAAGGATGATGTCAATGTCAAGTTTATTTATAAAACAACCATCGCTGAACCACAGTGCTGTTCAGGCTCAGGAAAGTGCACTTCAAATTGGAATGTAGAAGTAAAAGAAAAGAAAAACAAATCAAAGAAGACATAAAAACAAGTAAAAAACAAGCTGGTAAATGTGGATTCTGGCTGCCTTCTGTATCATGGAAACAAATAAAACAATAGAACCATACATTTTCATGGTATTTGTGTGTAAATGGAAACACATTTTATTCATTTTTAATGCACTGTTCTTATCCTTTTGATGCACTTTCCATTTGGAACTTTTGATTCATTTCTTCAGTGGTTTGTTGTTGCTTGGTTTGTGATATTGGTGTTTGCTGCTCACATTTTTGTTTTTGTTTTGTTTTTTCCATCCCACAATGACATAAAGAGTTCTGGAAATCCAATCCAAAGATGTAGAAGTAAATGCACAAGAATGATCTCTGTTTATTACACCACATTTGTCTTTTGCAGATGATCCGTGTGCTTTTTTGGTGCTGATTTCACATTTTCCTGTATTGTTAAATCTCACTGTGTAAAGAGCTAATTGGCTGTTTTTTTTTATTTGTATTTTTTTTGATGGAAGCAGCACAGAAGGGGACAGTGCAAGCTTAAAAAGGGGTAACAAGGTGATGCATAATATAACAATATAGTAATATCATGTGATGAAGTAGCACCTTATTAACAAACGGTCATTTAAAGAGCTACAAATATTTATAATACTGCAAATATCTATCATTTGTTCTGTGTTTAAGAAAAGACTGACACCTTTTCTTTTTCTGTTTGTCTCTCTGCCCAGTAATACCCATTTACCTCGTGCTGTATCCCACATTTCACAGCAATTTCACACCTTTTGGACCGATCATAATAACGTCCTGGAGTCGTCCTGTTGCTGTGATCCGTTGTATGTTGATTTAATGCATCTAGAAGCAGTTTATTCTGTTTCTATCGGTAGGTACTGCCCCTGGAAATCCAGCTCAAACCCACAGAGACTTAATTTTTATGTATAGATCAGAAAAGAAAAAAAAAAACCATGGCTGGCCAGACTTGACAAAATGGGCTATCGATCAAACAGTGTTATGTTGTGCCTTGGGAATGATAAAAAAGTGAAATACTAAGAGGAAGCCTTGTGACATTCTGAAGGAAAAGCAGACAACTTTTATATCTTTTTAAGCAAACTTCTGTGACGCCGGCTCAAAACAAGTCGGCCTGATTCTTTTGTAATATGCACAGCACCTGTTATCTCCCACCGATAAGCGCCGGGTGTACACTTGTGTCAATAGAGGTTCAGTATATCTGCCCGGCTCCATTCACTGTGCCCACTGGCTACAGCTGCTTTGTTGATACTAGTCCAATCTCCCCCCTTCATCTTTCCCGACTCCACCGGCCGATTCGCCAACTGCATTAAAACTGTTCAGCCGAGAAAACAGTCGTCAGTCGCCTGGAGCTCACGAGATGTGTACGTTTACCGGCGTATATGCATATGTACATGGGTGGAGATTTAATAAATACGTGTTCCTGCTGTGCTGTATTGAATTATAAATGAACAGAGATGGACGGAGGAGGAGAACTAGTACTCGTCAGTGATAAGTTGTAGAAGTATTTATGGAATAACTTCTAATGTAAGAGAGCGATATAAGCAGGAAAATATAGGAAAAAGGCTGAAATAGAAGTAGGTTAGCACTCCTCCCTCAAAGAAAGAAGGTCGTGGGTTCGATCCCCGTCCAAGCCGACTCCTCGTCTTTCTAAAATAGTTCTAAACTAGTTCTTAATCACTTTTTTTGCAGTAGCTGGGCCTAGACTCTGGAATAACCTTCAAATAAAGTTACACATCATCACTGACCTGCCTCTGTTTGAAAGAGTTATGAGAGTTATGTAACATTTCCTTCACTAATTCATGATGCTCTTCCTGTTTGGGCTGGTTTAGATGTCTGCTTTGGCTTCACAATTAAATCAAACAGTAGGAGAGTTAAATAGGAAGCAAACCAAGTAGTAGGCAAAAGGAAATTGATTTTATTCTGAAAGAACTAGTCTTAAATCTGTCCAAAATAAGGTCAGTTTCATCTTCAACACTATAACATGGAGTACTATAGCATTAGTGAATGAATCCAGGGTGAATTAGAAGTGTTGTGTAGCAAATAATCTTACACAACTTAGTGAACTAACTCTTTTAATGTGAGATGAGATGCCTGTGGGTGGTTGCTCCTACACTAATGAGAACATACACAGCACAGGAAAGACTACGGAAAAAATACATTATCAGCTGGAGATTTGTTTATATTACCAACATGTGAGAGGTTTAAAGGTGTTCATTATACTGCTGAGAGCTGCACTGACTTGTCATTTACATTTAATATAATCCCTATAGATCGGACTAATGTGATTCAAACGTTGAAGTGCAAGTATTACAACCTGTCAGTTCAAGTGTGACAACTTAAAGAAGGTCATAATAGTCTGGTCCTGCTAATACCCCAAGTCTAAAAACACCTATTTATTAAGATTTATTAAAAACACATGTATTTTTCACATGCACAGGGCAATTATGTTTATTTAAGACGCTTCAGAGTCTTTTTTGACAATGAAGACACCGTTAAAAATGTGCCGTACCAACGCGGAACATACCTTTTAGTGAAAATGTTCCCCAAGTGTCTGAATTTTCTACTAATGAAAAGAGAGCATAAAATGAGCTAACTGTGTGTCAGAAACAGATAAAGCATACATGCAACATTGCTAAATCAGAACAGTTTGTGTGTATATTGTTTACTTTGACTCTAAAAAGGTAATGTATTCATCAATTTATGTTCAGGTTGTGCTTTACTGATATACTTATGTCGTGTTGATGGCGCCGCTTCTGTTATTTCCCAAAAGCTTTTAGGTCATTATCAACTCTACGCATTTTAAATTTCTGGTTCAGAGTCACAAATGATGAGTGTAGGCGGCGTGCCGTAGAGTCGTCGGTGTTCAGAGCCAGTCAAAGACACAGTCGACTAATCCTGAAGTGGATCTGAGCAGACGTCATTCAGATTAATAATGGACTGGCTCTACTCAACAAAAGAACTGAATATTAAAGAAGTGGAGGAAAAATGTGGTCATGATCTGGCTTTATGTGTTATTTCAAACTAATACTATCTGAATATTTGCTAAAGCCATGTTTAGACTGTACTTGACCCTCACTTTATTATTAAATGAACTATATCAGGTCTAGATTATTAAGCATTTCTCTTAATATCTCTGTCCTAAACCTAAATAAGTATGACTTAATGGGGTTTATCTTTGACTTTAACTGGTTTTAGTTGGGTTTAAACAGATTATAGATGGATTTGGACATGTTTAATCTGGTTTATATTGGACCTTAACTGGTTTGAGTTGGGTTTAAACAGATTATTGATGGATTTGGACATGTTTAATCTGGTTTATATTGGACTTTAACTGGTTTTAGTTGGTTTTAAACAGATTATAGATGGATTTGGACATGTTTAATCTGGTTTATATTGGACCTTAACTGGTTTTAGTTGGGTTTAAACAGATTATAGATGGATTTGGACATGTTTAATCTGGTTTATACTGGACCTTAACTGGTTTTAGTTGGGTTTAAACAGATTATAGATGGATTTGGACATGTTTAATCTGGTTTATATTGGACCTTAACTGGTTTTAGTTGGGTTTAAACAGATTATAGATGGATTTGGACATGTTTAATCTGGTTTATATTGGACCGTAACTGGTTTTGTTCGGTTAAAATTTGTGGTTGGATTTTAATCTGGTTATATTGGACCTTAACTGGTGTTGGGTTAATTTGGTTGGTCTGTTTAATCTGGTTATATTGGACTTAACTGGTTTTTTGGGTTTAAAAGTTTAGTGGATTTGGTATGTTTAATCTGGTTTATTTGGACCTTAACTGGTTTTAGTTGGGTTTAAATATTTAGTGGATTTGGACATGTTTAATCTGGTTTATTTTGAACCTTAACTGGTTTTAGTTGAGTTTAAACAGATTATAGATGGATTTGGACATGTTTAATCTGGTTTATCTTGGACCTTAACTGGTTTTAGTTGGGTTTAACAAGATTATAGATGGATTTGGACATGTTTAATCTGGTTTATTTTGGACCTTAACTGGTTTTAGTTGGGTTTAAACAGATTATAGATGGATTTGGACATGTTTAATCTGGTTTATCTTGGACCTTAACTGGTTTTAGTTGGGTTTAAACAGATTATAGATGGATTTGGACATGTTTAATCTGGTTTATATTGAACCTTAACTGGTTTTAGTTGGGTTTAAACAGATTATAGATGGATTTGGACATGTTTAATCTGGTTTATACTGGACCTTAACTGGTTTTAGTTCGGTTTAAAAATTTTGATGGATTTGGACATGTTTAATCTGGTTTATATTGGACCGTAACTGGTTTTAGTTCGGTTTAAACAGATTATAGATGGATTTGGACATGTTTAATCTGGTTTATATTGGACCTTAACTGGTTTTAGTTGGGTTTAAACAGATTATAGATGGATTTGGTCATGTTTAATCTGGTTTATATTGGACCTTAACTGGTTTTAGTTGGGTTTAAACAGATTATAGATGGATTTGGACATGTTTAATCTGGTTTATATTGGACCTTAACTGGTTTTAGTTGGGTTTAAACAGATTATAGATGGATTTGGACATGTTTAATCTGGTTTATATTGGACCTTAACTGGTTTTAGTTGGGTTTAAACAGATTATAGATGGATTTGGACATGTTTAATCTGGTTTATATTGAACCTTAACTGGTTTTAGTTGGGTTTAAACAGGTTATAGATGGATTTGGACATGTTTAATCTGGTTTATATTGAACCTTAACTGGTTTTAGTTGGGTTTAAACAGATTATAGATGGATTTGGACATGTTTAATCTGGTTTATACTGGACCTTAACTGGTTTTAGTTGAGTTTAAACAGATTATAGATGGATTTGGACATGTTTAAAGGGGTTTATATTGGACCTTAACTGGTTTTAGTTGAGTTTAAACAGATTATAGATGGATTTGGACATGTTTAAAGGGGTTTATATTGGACCTTAACTGGTTTTAGTTGGGTTTAAACAGATTATAGTAAGTCAGAGTATAAATAAGTGGCTTTGGATATCAATTTTGAGCTTGTGTGTTCAATAAAGAAGCATGAATGCTCAGTTTGTCCTCTCCGAACCAGGAGTAGTGAAACTAATTGCTTCTCCCGGTGGTTTTTTATGTAGTACATGATAAAACTGGAGGATGCATGTGTGAACAGACTCAGAGCCGTTGTTTAATGATTGGATAACGAGAGAAAACACACTGAAAACCGAAGCCTGACCTGCCCTTATTAAACGCTCACCTCATACGCTTTAACACCTCCTCATCATCACTACATTTTTACTCTGTTTTCCAAAGCCTTAAAAACAAAAAAGCAGAACTCCTCGTTGCTCTGCTTTACCTGTGAGCGTCTATTTTCACGCCCACCTTGTATTCTCGGCCGCAGTAAAGCTCCGGAGCGTATTCATCACAGTTATGAGCGTGACAGGGTCGTCTCCTCTTCCCGAGACGCGGGGCTTGTAAAGACGGCCTCTCTGCCAGCGGGCTTCCTGTTATGGAGCCTGTAATTGGCTGATTGGCGCTGAGGAGAATGCATGGCTGTCTTGTGAATGGATGACCAATAAGTCGTGAGTGCGGTCCCCTGGGCAGGTAGGTACCTATTAAAGCTGCTTTCCTGCTCCAGTCCTCATTGTCATTGTTATACCTTTTATTTCCCCCGCTCTCCGTGCCATACACCGGTAAACCATAACTCCTAAAGTGTCTGCTGGAGAAGAGTACAGCCTGGCCCAGTTTTCTTTGTAAAGGTGGATGTTTGATGGCCCGCCGCTGCTCTATCACTTTCCCGGTGAGCAGTCAGACAATGGCTCTCGAAATGGCTTGCACCTTCTAAAAACGTCAGTGTCAAACAGCAGTAATTAAATCCAAATCTTTCTCTTCAATGAATAATTCACCTCACGCTTTCCTCCTCGACCAGACTCCGCTCAGCGGCAGATGTTTGGACGGTTAACCGAGATGGGCTTTTTAAAAGTTCAGCCCCAGTTGTTCCAAGATTAAACCTGGGATTAGTTTGAAATAAGCTTTGAGTTTAGTTGTGCTAAGTGTGTAGTCATTTTTAAATCCTAATTTAAACTTTAGTCCACACTCAATTCTAAATTACTTATGTTTAATAGTATAATTACAGTAAAAGGAATGAAAATACGAGTGGACAACCTCGACATGTGTTTTGTGGGCACATTTCTGGGTTTAGTCCTGGTTTAATCATATAAATATTCATTTAGTCCTGGATTTGATCAGTATTTTAGTTTTTAGTTAGCCCTACTTCCTGCTTGTAATAGTTGTCTTAATCCTCACTTGGGTTAAGAATAAGACAAGCGTGTTTGTGAATTTATTTACAGGAGTGTCAGTAAAGCAGTGGTGTCCAAACACATTTAAAATAAAATGAAAAAAATAAAATAAACATCAGCCAGTTATACTGCAAACCTTTACGCTTTAACACTTGATTCATAATAACTCACAGCTGGTTACTACTTATCTAAATAGCACTGCTGACTGACTTATACAGAGACATTTATTTATTTATTTAAAGTCAGAGAGTGAACAGGATTCATGTAAAAAAACAGGTTTAATATAAGAATTGAACCTGGATATTTGTCTAGATCGAGAAAAGCAGAGTTCAAATTCAAGAGGAACTTGATTTCGTGTCTAAAAGTGTGTTTGTCTGAGTTTAGTCCAGGTTTTGTGCAGGTTCCGGTGTTCGTCTTGTTCCAGTGGATTACTCCTGTTTTGTGCCTGCCATAAAACAACACTGCTTTATCAGGTGTGTGCTCCTCAATGTTCTTTGGAGTGTTTTCCATCAGCCTTTAGCACTCCCCTTTTGCCAGAGCTCAATGCGGTGAAGAGGTGCATGCTGGGAAGGGTAAACACTCCATCTTCATGTCAACATTATCTATGCACCTTTTAGGCAGTGCCGCGAGCTCCTTTGTTTAATAAAAGTCTGATTAATGAAGGGAAGATGGGAAGATAGCGACAAAGAGGAACACTCCTGAGCTTTCTCGAGCGCGTTGATATCTGCACGGTCCCTGTCTACATTTATCTGAATAAACGCAGTTTCCCCATTAGTTTCCTCTCTAAGGCAGCGGTGGAAGTTGCATCATGTCGCTGCACCTATTTTTTCTTAAAAGAAGCTTTGAGGAAGGGTTTTTAATCAAAGGGAATGGGAGAATTGTTGGCCTGCATAGGATCAGTCGTCTGTATCCAATTTGTATGTATTTAAAGCCATCACATCAAAGCTGAGAGTTCGCAACAAGACAAAAGACTTTCCCAGGCTGCTCTCCACAGATTTCTCTTTCTCTAAATACTAATTAATAACAGAGCCATGAGTGAAAATCACTCTCTCTAAAAGAATAACTTTAGTGGGTTTAAACCTGGTTTAATGTTGCTTTACTCTCAGTTTAGTCTGGGATTTTGTACAAGTTCTGTTCTGACTTTGTTCTAGTTTTGCACTAGTTTGAACCTTAAATAAAATAATAGATTGATTCCTGTTTTAGACTTTAACTAGAGCCACTTTAGACCTGGTTTAGTCCTGGTGAAGCTCTGGTATAGTTCAGGTCTGTTTGGGCAGGATTGTAAAGCTTAGATCTTAGTTCTGATTTGTACCAAAGCTAAAGTATTTTTCCCAGGGCTGGTTTAGCCACAGTTATGTAATGTTTCAGATTTTATTTTCACTTTGTTTAACCATCTTTTTGTCAGGAGTTTGGGTCTGATTGAACTGTTAAAGGATTTGGCCTGAATTCAGCCTTGGGTTGTGTTTAAGGTCAAGGAATAATCATGGATTGGTCCTGTTTTTGTCACAGTTGAGTCCATCACTGCTCTAGACCTGGGAGCACACGGTTTAGTCTTGGTTTAAACCTATTTCTTTCAAGGGGGTTGCATCTGAATAAATGCTGAATGGGTTTAGCTCCACTGTATAAGGTCAACTCAGGTTTTTTTCTGGTTTAGTCAGTATTTCTTCCTCAGTCCCTGTTGAGAACTGCTCCCATCTTTTCATAATATGTGGGTAGTTTCATGTAAAGCTGATCCCATTTATGTTTGTCTTCATTCCTGTTACTTCTGTGACACCTCTGTCTCTTCCATGTGTTGTGTGGGATAAAGACAAGACCATTTCACACTCCTCGTGTCGTGTGGGCGTAAAAAGACAGGAATATCAACTCAAAGTGAGCGTACAATGATCCTATTCCAGTCAGCTTATAATGAGTCCAGGTTTAAACCACTTGTAGTTCTTGACTAGAGCTGGATCAGGCTTTAGTTTGAATCTAAGGTCAAGTTAATCCAGCACAGGTTGGTTTAGCTCTGAATAAATCTGGTTTTGATGCGGTTTCATCTTTGTTTTTATTAGTCACGTGTTCGTTTGAGATGGAATCTTAGTTTGGTCCAAGTTTAAGTTAATTCTCTGGTGCTTCTTTGTCTAAGTCTTGATGTAATAATAGTTTGGTCATGTTTAATCTTGATTTAATTAATTCCATCTTTAATTTGGAGGTTGTTTGTTGTGCTTTTTAAGATGTTTTTATGTTTTGTTTTGTTTGTTTTTTGTTTATGTATTTGTCATAATTAGGTCTATCTTTAGTTGTTTAGTCATAATGGGTTTAGTCCTGATTTACTCTAAAAATAAAAGTTAGTGTTGGATTTAGTGATTTCTCTTTATGTATATTTATTTAATCAGATCTCTATTACTCACTCATTACAGCCAATTTGCTTAACCTTTAAATTATAAAACCTTATGATTGGTTTGATGCAAAGCAAAATATCAGAGATTAATTAGCTGAATCTAAATATATGCTTTATGCTGCGGCTACAGGCTTTAATTATAACTCTATTACGTTGGTGTTAATGTCCCGCTAAATGGTCAAGAGTTAATGTGTGCAACTTAATGTGGAGGAATCTGTATCTTTTTAAATAAAGTAACAGAGCAGTGGCCATTTTCAATCCTATTTAAGTTTAACAGCTTGTGATTTCTTTCACCGTTTACTGATTATACAAATTAACCTGTGGAATATACTGTATAATGGCATGTTTACACTCTGGGCAGAGCTATAGAAAATCTGATCATCTTTTAATTGGCTTCTCAGTCAAACGCCAACACTTACTGCCTCATACCTGCCTTTACACCGAGGGTAGGGCTTAAGTCTCAAAATTACAATTGAACTGTTACTTTTTCCCTCCTGGTAATGTTTCTGTTTGTTTTTTTATTCCTCTGAGCTAAATAATAATGTTTTCAAGTTGGTCATGCTACAAACCAGGACAGTTTCTCAGTAAACGTTGTGCTGTTTTGCGTTTTTTGTGACATCTGGTGGTGAAAGTTAGGATTGCAACTCCACAAATCTGTAAACTCTCAGTAAAAAGTTATGGAAGCCCTGGAGGGACATGCTTTTATCCATAAACAAACATAAAGGAAACAGGTTTGATGAATGATGTATAATGAACGTGTGCTTCTCCTCCAGTCGAGCACAGTTTGTCCTCTGTGGGCCACTGTAGATACAGGAACTAAATAACTCCTTGCACTGGGTTTTATAGATTTATCTGGATATGTTTGCTGCAACATTTACTCAGAATTAGATTTAAAGTGCTGGATAAATTGGTAAAAGAAAAAAAGAAAAAAAAAAGAGTCGTTTAAGACTTACTTTTCAAGATCAAAGAAGAAGTATTGCTTTTCTAAATGAGGTTTATAATTTGTATAGATAAATAAAGTGTTACACAACTCAGATATACAGTATAATTATATATGACTTTTCAGAATTTGGATCAGAGATAATTACCGGATCACTACAGTCTACGGTAAACCACAAAGATAAAAGTTTCAGGTCAACTCTAAACTTCCATTTAATGTAAATTATTAGTATTTTGTGGTGAAAAATTTGTCCAGTTTGACCTTTTTTAAATAAAAGAAGCAGAGACCGGGACAAAAATAAATAATAAATCAGATACCGGAGCTTTAAAACTGCTTTGAGGTTATTATAATGAATTAATACATTTATGGCTGTATGTAAGCAAACTTTTTTTTAACCAAATAGATTTTGAAAGAGTTTTTTAAAGCATTAAGTAAAGTTTTCTCGTAAAAGTCCAGCGAGCAGTGTTTCTAGATTCTCTCAGAAGTCAGATACATGGCTCCAGTCTGTTACTTGTCTCCTTTGGGCCTCTTGACGAACCAAACTCAGAACAGAAAACACCAGAACTTTAAAGGTTATAAATGTGGTGCACTCCTGAAATAAATAAACAAGCTTCTGTCTCATGGGATTTACTTGTGTCTCTGTGGCATTTACTTTTTAATCAAACTCTACCAGATTTCTACCAAATAAATAGACAGGGAACTTTATTTGTCCCCTCGCACCACATCAATCAAACTTTCTTTATAAAGCACTTTTTGTATAGCTTAGTGTAACTCAAGGTGCTTCACAAAATATAATCATTAAACACAATATTATATAAAAACAATGGTGGCTTTGTTTCACTTTATTTCACTCACACAAAAATACAGTAAAATAAAGTAAACCAAATGTATAAAACAAATAAATAAGTGTGATAAAACAAACCATTTATAAAACACAACATAAAAGCCAGACTAAATAAACAGGTTTTGAGTTCACGTTTAAAAGCGTTGATGCTTTAGGCTCTGTTCCAGTGTCTCGGTGAATAACAACGGCTAAAAGCAGAGTCGGCAAAGGTTTTTGTTCTGGTTTGTGGAAGAGCAGCAGTGAAGAGGATCTGAAGGGCCGTCCTGCTAAATTAAAAGTGTTAAAAATCATGAGAAAAAAAGCAATAACAATGGCACATGCAGTAGAATAACTTTTTAAACCAGCTGATTTTACTTTTTTGTTTTTGTTTTAACAGTCAGTAGTTGGATTATTGTGGTACAAGTGAGTATTTACACCTGCACATTCAAAAAGCAGGGTCTGAATGTGAAGTTTTGCTCCAGAGAGTGTGTTTTAACCAAACCGAACTAAACCGAGAGCTGAGTTTGTAAAGTCCAGCTGCCTTCAGGAGAAAAGAGGGTTGGAGGTTAAACCGTTAGAAGCTGTCCGCGTGGAGCCGCTCGGAGCGACGCCGCGGAGGAAGCAAATTAGACCGAGCCTTATCGCGAGACGTGTTTTTGGGAAAAAAGAGCACAGCTTCTCGGTCGTCTTGGCAACGCCTTCCCTTCCTCTCATCGTGACGGTATAATTCATCACATTGTGTCTGTAATTTCACTGCTGGGCTAAATGTTTGGGAGAGTAACCTGAGTTGTTCTGGATTTCGTGTTAATGAGGTCAATGGAGAAGACGTGCAGCGCCGTAATAAAACCCAGCTGGTCACTTTCTGGCATCTCACAACGAAACAGGCTAATTGGTAAAGTCAGTCATATTTAGAAAGACAAAAGAGCACGGTTTAGGCACAGCTGTACATTTATTCTGGTGACAATGAGAAGGTTAAAGTCACAAAAACTGTGTTGGAGAGTCAGTTTATATATAATACAGAAAGAAGACAGTTATGTTAAGACTATCTTTGTAGTTGCCTCAGGAGTGTTTGACCTCCGCCAGAGGCAAATAAAATAAAACTGCTGTAACAAAAAACTCCTTCGTGACATAATTATTGTTAACTTTAAAGATGTACAAAAATATTCTGTAAATATTCTGTTCTGTCCTACTATTGCCTCTTGAGAAGGTTTTCTTTCACTACATTTTCACACTGTAGCTGGAATAAGTATGTGAGTATAGAGAGTATAAAAATATAGATAGTATATATATAGTATACATGTGGGAACAAGTAGGAACTGAAATATGAAGCCTATGGCGCTCTATGTGGCCATGAAATTTAATAACATTAACGTAAATGCAAATAAACATGGGTTCTTTACATCTGTTTTTAAAGTTTTTTTCATGTTAAAGACCAGGCTGACCAATAAATATTATAATTTAGTTGAATTTAGGCAATAACTGTAACATCACTGATTGTAAACGAGAACTGGTCCTAAATAATTATATGTTTTGCCTCTTTTCACACTACTATTTACTAATAAATACTAATAAACGACAGTCTATGCTATGACCTATGACCCTACTATAATATCCCTTCATTAGCTCTGAATTAATGGCTGTGTTACGTATCTCCACAAACTTTATTTTTCCCTTTTTTCTTTTTATTCAGGCACATAACAGGATGCACTGGTCGTACCCGATTCAAGCCGCACAGCGTGACATAGTTATTGTGTGTAATTGCAAAGAAAATGCAAAAATCATGCAGTGTGACTGGGATTTTGAAGACAAAGTGTGCCCGGTTCAACCTCCATTTAGTTATTCATGTTGGTGCACGGTGCTGTCTTTGAAAACTGTCGCACCAACATAAATTTACATCACAAATTGAGTCTGCAGCATCACATTTTGTGGGTATAAATCAGATATCGTTGCTTTAATAAAGGTAAAAATCAACTGGTATTTGAAACGCTGTTATCTCGCTGAAAGGTCTAAATGATAAATAACGAAAGATGGATGACAAATATTATACAACATGTTTCCGTTGTTCTGCTTTGCTCTAGTTTCACGGTTGAAATCATTTACAAGGATGCAGCAGGGTGAAAGGCACCGGGAACAAAGACTTTTAAAACTGTGGGTGGGATGTTGACCTTGAAAATTTGTTCCAGAATTTTGTGTGTTCACGTTTATCGTGTGTGACGTTTACAGGACACACGCTTCGGTTCAAATACTGAGAAAATCGATGGCTGTGAAACCAGACTTTGGACTAGAACACGAGAGATTTCAAAAGCCTTGTGTTCACCCTCTGGACTGGAAGAAAAAGAAAGAAAATCAATTAAAATAACATGCAAACAAATATGGGTGTGATTCCTCAGAGGCTCGGCTCACGCTCTTTCTCGATCAAACGGCTCCGATAACCCCGCTGCGCCGTGACTGTCTGCTCTCCCTTAAAGTCTAATTAATTTATTTGCATAAAATGGCCGTAAAGCGGGGTTCTTCTGAGGTCTGTTTTCATGGGCTGTGCTGCCGAGATAAAGGGATAAGAGGCAGAAACTGTCTCTCACACCGGTCGGCGCGAATAAAGATCCATTGACGGCCAGACAGCTATTATTTATGAGGCATTTCTAAACTGACTGGAAGCACCGTCTCACTCGACCCAGTGTGAGAGGAATGAATGTTTAATGCGGTCCTGTCTTGGGCAGGTGTAGTCACAGTGAACTACAATGAGAGGTGGAGATAAGGCAGCAGTGGGACTTTGTGATAGTGGAGTAGTGTTAAAATAAACACAGAGCTAATGCTTAAGGTGATATTTGAGTCTTGAAACAGAAATACTAGAACTTTTTTGTGGGATTTTCTTTATATTCTGTTCAGAAGATGAAGTTACACAAAAAATAAAGTTCAGGCAGTGACCTTTGTGTGAGTTGGGTTTGGATTTAATTTTACTGTGTGTAGTAATGATGACAAAACCAGGAGGTAATTTCTGTTTAATGATTTTAAATAAAAATC
This sequence comes from Rhyacichthys aspro, assembly GCA_036850595.1. Classification (NCBI taxonomy): domain Eukaryota; kingdom Metazoa; phylum Chordata; class Actinopteri; order Gobiiformes; family Rhyacichthyidae; genus Rhyacichthys; species Rhyacichthys aspro. The sequence goes on from CM072151.1 coordinate 2,792,788, forward strand.
ATCCTGAGCTGCAACTGAAGGCCACAAAGAGGATAGTACAGACAATACTTGCAGGATTAACATTAAAATAATTGGACGCCTGAATAATAAAATAAAATAAAATAAAATAAAATAAAATAAAATTAAATTAAATTAAATAAAATAAAATTAAATTAAATTAAATTAAATTAAAGATCATAATGACAATAATAATGATAATAATAATAATAATAACAATGTTCATTTTATGTTTATCATGTGCTTATTACATTTTTTAAATATATTGCTCTATTATGTCCTGATTTAGTGGATGACATTTCACACTTTTTACACATTTTATTTATTTATTTTCTCCCAGTTTCTTTCATGTGTGACCTTTTCATGAAGAAGAAACAACTTTCTACTGACTGACCTTTTGTTGAAGATATGGTACTAATGCAGAAACCATTATATTGCTTAAAAATCAATGTATTGTTTGCAAATAATGACTGCTGCAAACATGCTGCATATGACCACTGTGTAGCCAAGACATTACCAACAGAACATATTATATTTAAATCCATTTTCCTTTCCACTTACATACGATCATAATATACAGACTGTGTGCTTGCAGGAAACAAAAGTATCATAATGCTCTGAATGAGGCATAAAATAAGCTGTAAATTATAGAATAAAAGACTTATCTCTGCCGTCCCACAGATGCATTGTTTATGTTTGTCCAGAGACATACGCACAAGACTTAATCAGCGTCAAATTGTTATCAACCATAATTATTCATATAATATTGTATGAAAGCAGAGCAAAGGATGTTGTTTGTGTGAGCCTGTTATGTTTGGATCTATTTTTTTCTTGATTTAATTGTTTACAGAGAAGAAAAACTAAGAATTGAATTAAAATTGCAAATCATGAAGGCCACACATCCAGCAGGAACGTAAACAAACGCAGTATTTCTAGGTTAGTATTTATGTAAAATGTGGTGTGTGTCAAAGAAAAAGATTACAAGATTACATTTTAATAGAAAATAAAGGGATTAAGACACTCACTTTGTTTACAAAACCCTCACCCAAAACTTAAACTGTTCCTTCAAAGTAAAACCAACACAAACTACTCAAAAATGTTGTTATATTAGGCTAAACAACATGACCAAAAGTTAATAATGTACAATTAAATAAAGTGGGATCAGTCAAAACAAAAGTCAAACCAGTTAATTTCCCTTCGTAAGGACTAAGACATATATGAACAAGAGTGATGTATTTAAGTTTTTAAAGTGAACCCAACTTTTGTCCACTTTCCTTTGGGTTTATTCATAGACAACATGTCCCTTTAGGGCTACCATAGTTGTTTACAAGTTGTATAAATCAGGGCTTTCCAGAACTACAGACTACACCTTTAAGAAATGAACCACTAAGGTTTGTCTTACACTGTATTTCTGGTTAAACAGAGGTTGAATAGCTCATGTTTGATATGTTTCATGTTGTAAATGGCCCAGATCTATTTTATGTGGAGCTTTATTTCAGATTAAAAGGCTTTCTTCGAGAAATAATCATCTTTAATTGGCTTCTTGACGTCGTACCTACAGGTAAACTGAGTCCAAGAGCACAGAAATAAAACTGTTTAGATAAAGGGAATCATACACTTCATTTCATATTGTTTAAAGTATTGAGAAAATGGGAGAAAAACTTGAGAAAAACACAAGTTCTATTCGTCCAGTCGATGACAAAGGTATAAAGAATATATCTTGCACAATCCCTGCACAGTTCATGGCTTAAGTTTACAGAGATATTTGGCCAGACTTCTGAGCAAACACTATAACACAGCATTAACAACTCCAGCGTGAACTCAAGTAAATCCAGTCTTGACCCCGTGATCCGGCGCCAGTGAATGAGACCTGAGGGGATCTGGAGAGAACCGGAGAGAACCGGAGAGCGGTCTGTGGCCGGCGGAGCTCGGAGGAGAGCGTAGAGAAGGTCACGAACACCTTTGAGACTCGGCTCGACAACAACACACCGGCCCCGTCTCTGTTTGACATTTGTAAACAACAGCATGTGAACTCAAACCAAGATGGACGCCGACGTGATCCCTGCTGGTCCGTAGGGAGCGGGTATCTTCAGGTAAAAGAGAGCTGCACTCAACAAACAGATGTTACTGTGTGTTTGCTGCATAAACAGTTGAAAGAAGTGAGTGATGCTCCTGAAGAAGAGGCTCACCGGCAAGAAAACACACTCCTGTAATAAAAAAAAGTTATATAATTATGAATCTGGATGTCTCAACTCTCTCTCACTTCCTGGAAGATTAGATATGATTATTCACATTTTATTACCAACAGATTCATTTTCAGATCCGTTTCTTAAAATCCTAAAAGTGATTTTAAAACACAAATATCATCCATTACTGTTTACGATTCCTATGGTGTAATGCCCCATAGCCTTGTCTCTACTGGGTGGTATTTCAAACACTTTCTGGTTGAGATATAAAGATAAAAATCTGAAGCAGACCTTTGGAAACTTGGGAGCACATTCAATAATTAATATAAAGAGAGTAAATCCTGGTGTTTAGCAGCGAGAGAGGCTCCAGGTAGAGGCAGCATTTGCAGCAGTAAACATTAAATTGTGTTTGGAGACGCCTCGAAAGCTTGAAATAAACCAAAGTCTTACAGTCTGCTTTTCACACATGATTCAGACCCATTTATGTGATGGAAAGCCAGTAGAAACAAGGTAGAGACAGTGGACAGTTTCATGAACCAATGACAATGTATATGTAAAAACAAAAATAAGGCATTAAGCTTTTGTATTATTAGATACAATGTGGTAAAAGACATGTATTTTTTAAAGTACAAAAGGCAAAAACAAATAGCAGATAATAAACCTTTGACGAGTCAGAGTAAAGCACAAAATGTTAAACACAAATCCACATTTGAGTGGCTGGATTTCATTTGTTTATCTGTAGATTTGGACAGTCTCTAAATCCATATCTGGGATTTATTTCTTCTCTATTTGTTGAGTCAAACAGCTCCATTTAAAGCATCTTTCTGAGTGTTTGTGTCGTTTCTGTTTCCCATAACGTCATGTACCTACTCTCTACTGTCATCAGACAACTATGTGACCTTTTTGTGGAGCTCTGCAACAACAGAAATGTCCAGTGTGGATTGCAGAAGCAAAATTAGCAACATACAAACATGATTGAAGCTTCCCTGTGGTGAGGTATTGCTCTATAAACACAACATGTCATCCGAACCGAAAACGCTCTCTGCTTATGTCTAACCCCGTTTCTCTCGTCCACCTCTTTGTCAAAGTCAAGGAGCCTTGTCTATTCTAAGCATCTGAGCTTCCCGGTCCGTCCCGCCGCCCGCCGAGCCGTCATGGAGAGAGACAGAGCAATTCCAGGGCGACCGGTGCGAAAATAGGAGCTTTAAACAGAGGGTGGCTGGGAGAAAATGGCCTGCTCCGTCCTGTCTGCTTTGGTTGGTTTGAGACGGCCACCGGGCTACACTTGGCCTCTCTGCCCCGACTGATCCCATAAACACACACACATCGCTGCAGAGAGGGGGCCCGCCGCTTGTTGTTGTTCGACGCTCGAGTCAATTGGCGCCTTCTGGACGGTCACCCATCACAATGAAGCCCGGAGTGAGGGTTGTTTGTGCGTCAGGGAGAATGATACGAAAACAGCCCAGAGAACATTTCAAACATGACGGACGTCGAGCACGAGACGGGGCAATCTTCAAAGTATATCTGCAATAAACAACATGTTATTGGAATCAGAAAAGGCTTAAAAGTTAGACTACCTTGTGTTTTTTTTTACATTTCAAACCAAAACAAACGAAATCCATCAACGTATGGACTAGACTGGACTGTAAAGGGCTGTCATGGAAGTTTTATCGTCAACGGAAGTCATAAAAACAAAACGGGCTGAAGGTAAAGCAAAATAAAATGGGTCATTTATTGTTTTAATAAAAGAAGCAGAACAGCAAAGGTCATTAGTCAAACAAAAGCTCCGACTAACTAAAGAAAAGAGGGGCCAAAGAGAAACAAAAGGAGGGTAATTTGTTTCCAAAAATAAAGAAAAAGAGAGAAGCAGGTGGTGTCAGCCCGCTGTGGACCACAGAACACCAATTATCTCCCCAGTTCCAACCTGAATTGAAAATGACCAAAACAGAAAACAACAAACCATGAAAAGTAGACCAGCTTTAACATGTTTTATGTGACTGCACCAGAGGGAGCGGGGTTCCTCGTCAAGACAGGACTCTTTTACACCTCGAATCCGATCAGGGACTAGAGAACTGACACTTAGAGCTGCATTTGGACATAAGTTGGAGTTATAACGGAGCAGGTTTTGGGTCTTTCTCTGGAGATCAAGCGCGTTCATCTGAAACACGTCAATGTCGCAAACAACCAATCACTGCGACGACGGAGAGAGATTTAACACGAGGAAAATCACACTAAACTCGAGTAAAACAAACAGAAGCAGAGACTAAAGGCGACACATGAACATCCAACTCAAGTATAGACTCTCCTTTTAAATGCTGCATTAAAATCAATACCTCTGAGTCTTTTAAACCCATTGATCTGAACATAAACCTGATGATAAAACCCATTCTGAACACAATGCCGTTCATGTGTTCAAACCTCTAACTTAACACAATCAGCTGCTGTTTTTGGTTTTTGGAGAAGCCGACACTTCTCCAAAAACTAAAGCAAGGTTCGGGTTCTTCTTATTGTGACCACATTTAAAATAATAACAGAGATACAGTTTTTTTTTGTTGAATTTTTACATTCAAACGATGAACTCACTAGAATTTATTCAGACAAAGAGTTGAAATGATAGTAATTATTGAACCAAACAAATTCACTTTCACATTTCACACAACAACTGGCTCAAAAAACAAGTATTTTATTGGTTATTACAAATTTAAATGATATTACTTAAATTACCATGTACAGATTAGTAGTATGGATTGGTACTGCAACATTGTTATATATGTACAACTATTACATGTACCTATCCGATGGTATATAGTACTTATTACTTGTATGGAGACCTTGTAAATAGTGGATTAAAGTAGCAGACAAAGGGCTAAGTTGTTCAAAGTGTGTATTTGGAGGCAGACAAGAGGTAAAGGAGAAAAAACAGGAACAATAACTCAAGTCAAAAACTTTATGAGCTAAAAAAAAAAACTAGTCAAGTATCAAGTAATACCACTGAAGATAAAATGAGAGACTGGAGCATGTCTTTATTCTGTTCAGGGTTTGAGAGTCTTGATTGAACAACATAACAGACACAAAAGGAAAGGGAGGACAACACAGAGAAACAAAGAAAACAAGGGGAAAAGCTAAGATCCTGATGTTATTAGACCAACCTGTAGAGCTCTTGTAACACACACTTAGCCATTGTGGGTCAAATAAAGGATCATTTTAGCAGAATTAGCAGCACTTACATCATTTTAACTTCGATTATTTTATACATTGTCCAAATGTTTTAGCAGTTCTTTGCTTTTATCCATTTATTTTATTGTAAATGTGCCAATAAAGTAGATCGAATAGTATTTGCTGCATAGAAAATGCTTAGTATCTTACTATTGTGCAGCTGTAGTAAGGATATAAGTGAACATATAGTATATTCTGACCATGAACTAAACTGAATAAGATCATATTAAAATCCATGTATATACAGTCAGTGACATTCAAAGCATATCTCAAACTCAACGTGCTTCTCTGTGATATAACACGGCTTCAAGTTTTCATTTTACCACAATGCTCCGGGCCTCTAGACTACGATAAGTTTGAGGAGCAGATGAGCCTAAGTGGAGCGCTCCCAAAGACCCCGGCATTGAGGGACTGAGAGGTGAAGGAGGGGAGCCAGAGTTTGGAGGCTGTGAAGCTGGCAGGTGCCGAGGATGGCACCGATATGAACATTTAAACCCTGAAGGCACTCGAGTCAAGAGAGTGAAGTGGAAACCTTTTTGAGCACCGAGGGCTGTTAGACACAGAAAAGCATGTGTCTACGGAGACTTCATGAAGGCAGATAGGATTTATTTTAGGGAAGGATCATTAAAGGATGGAAAGTGAGGTGTATAAAATTAGAATTGACGTAAAAATGTCCGATTTATGTAAAGAAACACAAACAAAACCATTCTTTCTTACGTCATCACGAGCTGCAAGTCTCAGTCACAGATAATTATAAAGTTATTTTATGGATGCAGACCTGAAACCTGGATTAGGATTTGTATTGACACTTTCACACATTCAGTCCAGACGTATTCAGGGTTATTTGACCCATGCTCTTTGCAGATTAAATTTGCAAAATGGCCGCGTTGTTAATGTTCATACATCTCATGAATAGTGCGTATGGTTTTACTGAGAAGCAGGGTGACAGTGAATATTGCACTAATATTGAAAGTACAGTTATTTGAACATGTAAGCAAAACTGTGTAACTTTTACACTAAAAAAATAGTCTTAAAATCCTTAAAATTATAAACAATGATCCTCAACTGGATTTTGTTGGTTTCTTGACAGACAATAAGGAAAGCAAACCCTCTTTTAAAGACAAGATGTGCAGGTTTTGATGAATATTCCATCAAGAAACTGTGATTGGTGGCACACGTTAGCATCTTGAGAGAACACAATGTAGTTGGAACACGTCACATAAACAGAAATGTAGATTACAGCTGAGGTATTTATTGGATTATAGTGAAAAATTAACAATTATATCTGAGTTTTGCAATGGCATTTGTCTCATTTAGTCTTTTAGATTCTGAAAAGTTATGTAGCGTTGTTTTAACGAAACAGTTTAAAGAGATCGGTTCTGGATTTGTCATTATTGTCTCTGAAGGATCAAAAGTAGGCCTTGTTCATGCTTCATTTCACAAGAGTGAGGCCTTTTACTGAATCATAAGTGAACATTCATCATCAGAGTTGTTTATTAAAGATGGAGCATGCGTTCAGAGCTGTAACCAACACAAACCTGTAACTCACTGTATTTGATTTAAGCTGTGACTTCTTATTATCTTCAGAGCTGAAGTATGTTGTGTTCACTGACATCTGTAACTGTGAGCTCTTTGACTAACTACTCAACCAGAGGCTCATTAAAGAAAATTATCATAATATAAAAAATGATAATAGAGATTAACCCAGTGACAAATATTACTGACTTTTCTGTGAGTCGTTCTTTAAGCAGAACAATGTTAACCAAATTATTACTATAAACTACATCTGTATAAAAACATTTACTGTATATTAACTGTAATGTTAAAGCTGTTTAACCCACAATGAACTAAAAATGGTAAAACACAAAAGAAACAACAGAAATTGTTTGCTTAATACAAATTCCAGATAAGCTTTCTCTCTTTTTGTGCGACACCTTTCATCACGGTTTGTTTTGGATTCAAAGTAGATGTTTAAGTAGTTATTTACTTCTCCTTTTATTCATATTGTGTCATAAAAGAGCTCAGTATATGTCCATTAACAACCCATTATCAGAGTAGAGTGAAGAGTTTGAGATAATTATAAAACTTTTGAATAATAAAAAGCTGGTCAAATCAGAATAATGCGGATAAATCCACTCAATTCTTCTTAACAATTGCAATTTTTTATTCATCTACTCTACTTTTAATTGTCCTAATGTTGGACTAACACACTTTAAACATCCATTAGTCAGAAAATATCATCTTTCCGTTGTTGTAAATGCAAGATCTGGTTCATTGGGATCATTTCCGTGTCCATTATATCGTCGAGCACATTCACTTATGACCATTTCCAAAGGTTTTTACCTCGACGTGTTCCACTTGAAAACCTTTGACAGCTGTCTTATGAAAGAATAGGAGTCTTATTCATCTCAGACGCTCCTCGAGTTGATCTAATCCTCTCCAGGACCAAAGAGATGAATTAGCAGAGTTGAAATCCTCTAAAGGCTTCTCTAAAGGCTTTTTACGTGTTGTGTGGCACATTGTTACCGTCTCAGCTGAAGATGTTAGCGCTTTGAGTCAGCAGTGGGAGTGTTTTAATGAGAAAAGCCACTGATAATTATGTGCAGAGAGTTCATGTTGAATAGTCAGTGTAAAAGATTCATTTAGTGCTTCTGGTTGTGGATGATAATATGAAGAGATGGTAAAAAAGAGCTGATACTAAACCATGTGGCTTTAAAAAAGAAATCATTACAACAGCTTATATTTATAAAATAAGGATAGTTTTTTAAATTAACGTAATTAAAAACAGTTATTTTATTGAATTTACCTTATCAGCTGAAAGATTTATTTTCTTTTTTTCACATTAAAACATCCATTAACCATGAAATGTCTGCTTTCCATTGAAATATAAATACAAAAAGAAGAAGCAACACAAAGAGATGATGCTAAGCCATGTCTCAGTGTGTTTTTTAGGATGAAAATACTTTAATTAATAGCCTACTTGTACATGTTACGCAAAGAAATTCCTGTTGAACATAAGGAATCATCAGAGAAACTTACTCATATTAAAAGCTGCTGTAATTTTACTTTTATTAGAGCAAAGAACTAGAGTGATAAACAGCATTAGTCTTGTGGACAGGGCCAGATTAAAAAAGACTGGAGCGTAACATTACATGACAGAAGCTCCCAATTTGTGGCCATAAAACCCACAGCAGGTAATTGTAGCCTTGTGAGTTCCAATGTAATTCCATTCAGTCCAGTTTGGTCCAATTTCCTGGGCTTTACGGCCTACTGCGTCTCCCTCACACGGGCTCGGGCTGCGTCTGTATCTCCGGTCCATTCACTAATTCACTTAAGGCTGACAAATCTGCAGCTCCTCGGAACGACGCACAAACAGCCGTCTCAGCTCGGTTCGGTTTCTCCGTCGGCCGCCGCCGCGTCGTCGCCTTCGCCCGGGTTCAACAGTTCACGGCTCCGAGGGGACGGCGCCTCCCCCGTGCATTATGCATGCCCTCGGAGTCCTAATTGAAACTGAAAATGTTATGTTCCACTCCGGTGCGCTCCTAATAGGCTGGCTCTCTGTAACCAGGCTTGTGAGGCAATTACACACCAGGGCTTTGAGAACCTTCAAATTCACAGTGTCAGACTTTGGGAGAATGTGTTAGGTTATGTTTATAGTGGCCCTCTTCAACTACAGAATTAGATCATAAATTAGCGGCTACAAACTCTTAATCATTAAACATTCACTCTCATATGTTTAACATTTCATAAAATATTAAATAAATACTGCTAAATTCTAGTCCAGCGTTGTTAATAATGTGGAGGTTCAGTAATGTGTCCTTCTGCTTTGAAACACTTCATCGTTTTTATGGTATTTGTTCCATTTTATCCAAAGACAACTCTCTACTTACAGATGTTTGTTAGTTCTTTTGTCTTTTGTCTTATTCTTTTGGACACACTTGTTGTTCTATTACTGTTTTGGTTCATGACAAAATGGAATCATCACTGAAAAAAATGATAAAGAAGATGACAAAATTCTTCTTTAAAAAAAAATGACAGTGTTTTTCCTTTTTTTTTTTTTTTCTTTGTCATGAATTATGATGTAATCTTAATAGACTTTACAAAGATCTGTCTGATACTTCACTTTTGCTTTGACTAAACTATTAATTCAAAACATGACCCTGTTTATAGTCTTTTTATCCAGAATAGCGAGATGTCTAATCTGTAAATAATATATTTTTCATCTGTGCTTCTTGTTCTTGTGCTTTTTTGTTTCATTTTGGGTCGAGAATGCTTCTCATTCATCTATGTTTTTGACTTTTCTGCGAGTTGGATCTCTGTGTGCATCTTCTAAAACTTTTCTGGAAAGACTACACCTCTAGAAACTATTAACGATGAAACCCAACATTTAACAAACGAAGCCGGACACATTAAATATTCTTCATCGTGGAGTTAGTTTGGGTTCACCTCTGCAGAACTGACCAAGACTTCAAACTCACTAATTATAGCTGTCTCTTTTGGCTTTGTCTCTGTGTTTTAGACTTTTCTGCCTGGATCAGGGAACAAAGCCCTGGCACATCTGACGAGACGCTGCGCTCGGTTGGCACAGCTCTGAGGCTTCCAATCAGAAACTACCAGACGCCAAGTGGTAGCAGCCAAGGTGCTATCTCTGCCCAACTGTTCAGGGCATGAAATTTGGGGCGTTTTACACTGACGGGGGAAGTCTGAATCTGGGAGAAATCGGTACTAAGAACACTTCATTTGACACGCTTTACTGTGATCGGTTCCACTTTGGCTGCGACGTGTAATCCTGCCGAAAGTTGTTTGGATTAATTCATGACATTTGTAGACGGTGTTCGGCAGTGATGGAGAATGCAATGAGATTACTTCCAAAACTGTAGTAACTTCAGCAGTATTCACTCACATTTCCTCGTGTTATTTTATATACTTTTAAACTATATCCTAAAAAGATATAGACAATAGAATCACAGATAAAGGCACGAATCTCCTGCAAAAGTTTGTACTATTTTGAGAAAATGTAATTGCAATATTCATTTTAAAAACACTTATCCAAGTTTTGTTCAGAAGCATTAGTTCAGGTTTTTGTTTAAAGCTCATTTCAATTTATTTACGCATCTCCAAATGACGATTCACACTGGGTTTTCAAGGTTAATTGAGTTTAAATGTGTGTGTTTGTAAGATGCTCTGCAGTTGATGGAGGTCCAAGCTCTGAGTGCACACCGTAAATAATATTGTGATAGATTTTAAGTGAAACGTTGGCTTAAAAATGAATCAGTGTTTGACTAATCAATTATCTGTAGGAACATCGATTTCCTCAGAGCACAGGTGAGTACATCTGAATATAGCTTTTAATTAAAGTTCTCTTTAGGAATTGCAACACAAACAAAACAAAATTTTGAAATAATTGTCACTCTGGCATTGGACTACACTAGCGAACAACTTTAAAGCTAATTTTCTGTTTTGGTTTGAACTAATTGTGCACGAAGAGTTACTAAATTTCAAGTTTTCTTTTATTTTAAACACGAGAATAAATTGATTCACACGTGGCCTTTTCCTCTTGTTGATATGCAGTTGTTAATTGGCAAAAAATCATCATTTGCATTTGTAGATATCTTCATTTTGTGTTTTAAACATAAATTATTCGCTTGAGTAGTCGAAACATGCCTTGATTTGACAACATAAACTGTAGTCTGACAACCTTAGAGACCGAGCCTGTGAAAAGGAGGCCCTCATTTCTCAGATCAGAGGTTATAATACAGTCTAATCAATGACTCCATTAAAAGCCTCGGCACATTTTCCCGTTTCATCCCCTCTTTGACCGCTGTGTTATTTATTGGAAAAAGTTTAGTTTAAGTGGGGGTTGCTGGCTTGTCGATAGGGCATGTGTGGCTTAGACTGCTTAAATCAGCACCAATTTCTTTCTTTCTGGCAACAGTCGTAAAATGATGCGCTCACTGGCAACAGGCCCACGGTTTGACAGATGAGAACAACAGCCGAAGTTGGACGGACTCTCAGGGTTAAGGCAAAGCTGCGACAATCGAACGTTCCAAACCTTTACAAATGAACCCGACTGTGAAAAGTGCCTCACAGCGAGCGTCAACATCTCTTCAGTTTATACCCCGCTCCATCCCCGCGACCTGATATGACTCTTTTTGTATAAGCGAACATCCATTACCGTCTGCGGCGGCCAGAAACACGAGAGCCGAGCCGGTCCGGGCCCCGCAGGTGCGAGCCTCCGCAGAGAATTAATTAGAAAAGATGGAAAAGGTGGCTGCGGAGGAGCATCGAGGGTGCGCGGGCACAGAGTGTAGTCCGGGGCTGTTAGTGACACTCGGAGTGGTGCAAAAGTTCAAACCAACATTTTACAAGTTCACAAAGTTCACACGTTCCTCCCTCGTTTTGCCAAAAGAGTGCAGTGGTGTTGACGGCGGCGCAGATGCTCGCGTTCACAAGTCAAGAAGTCTCACAGACCCGGGTCGATGTGGATTTTAGGAAGTACAGGCTGCAAATGCCCTACTTTCATTCAGCTAAAGAGAAACTTAGGTTAAAAAGTAAATGTCTTTGTCGTTGTTAATAAAAAGTGCACTGTTTAAAATGTTGTACGCAGTTGAACACATTGATATCTTGGAAGAAGAGACATTTAAAGATCCATAGAACCATGAAGGGGTCAATACTTGTTCTTTTAGTTTCTTCAATAATAGAGCAACTGAGCACTGCAGGGAAGAGGTACTTTCCTCTTGTTTACGAGAATATCTGACTGCTCTTTGTTTTCACTAAATAGTATGGGACATTTTACTGACTATCAGCAATAATATAACAGCTACTCATGCTTAGACGTGTCCATAGATGAGGAAATGCACAGAGAGTGAACAACAGAGCTGTGTATTCATGAACAAATCACGTGGAAAAGGCTCTTCTGGCACAAAGTGACCACCTGAGGATAAAAAACACATTCTTCCTTCCTTTTGTGCAAGGTTTTCTCTTAAGAAGCTTCATTCATTCACTCTGTTGAACTCATACTCACTTTTTTTTAAGCGAATAAGTGAATTTACACAGTGCACCAACCATATTAAGTTGGAGCACTCATAACAGATACAAAAAGGAGCATTAATTGATGACAAAAAATGATTATGCAACAGAAGATTTAGAGAAGGAGCCATTTTAGCCACAAACAGGAGCCGTGTACATGGATTTATTATTAGACACGGGACGTATATCATTTATAATAGTTTACGGTCTCATCTCGGCAACATCCACCTGACCATTTCTGACCAATGGGCTCGAAGGTGAAAGTTAAAAGATTTAAACATAGAGAATAAAACAATACAATAGCCAATGATTATAGAAGTTGTAGGTTCCAGTTCTGGTCTATTGGGTAAATCCTATTTTCATTGCAATACTACGAATAGCCACTGGAGGTATTGGAGAAAAAGCAGAGGGGGCAATTTTACATCCAGTTCTTACAATAGATTCATGAAGGTGTATTTACATATTTGAATTATACTTGACTTTTTTCTCTTTGAGGCTAGTAGATCTATGCTAAACATGTTCATATATCGGTGAATACTGTCTTTTTGGTGATAAACATAAGGTATTTGTTCATCAAAGACAGAAAAAATGCTGGGTTTCCATAAAAACCTTTACGTTTGAATTAAAACACTCCATATTGCATCTTTACGGTAATTATATCAACGTTCAGGGTTTGTCTTGACTTGTTGCTATGATCCCACCATACTTCTCTCTCTGTCAGGTGTTGATTAGTAACTGCAGTTGGAAGTGAATTAATTATCTGTTTGGCTCATTATGAATTAGTACGTTATTACGAGCCGTCTGAATGTGGCAATCTCATTAAGAGAGAGCACCAACATGAGGTTAGCTTCGACGGCGAGGTCATTAAAGAGTAACATTTGGCTCCGCTCACCCATCACAAGAAAGCATTCATTAACATACAGTATGACTTCCAATACTGAGCGTATCCGCCGTTAGCCGTTAGCCGGCAGTGACCTTAAAGTGGATTCCTGGCTTTCATTACAATAATTAATGTCTAAATCAAGTGTGGAGTGCAACTTATCGTCAGCCGCCTAAAATGCAGCGTTGATTATCGGGACTTTTCTCCGTCTCTCCTTCCTCACATTAACATATAAGGTTTAATGGGAAATTAGCTCGGCTCCAAATTGCACTGCAGATAAATAGAAGAGACACAATGAAGCACAATTACGGGGAACATTGCCTCGAGGTGGAAATTAATCATCTGTGTTTAGAGATATCCATTGTTATTATGACTTACTGTGGTGCGCCGACTTCTGTAAAAGGTCACAAACTCACGATTACAGTTTTTTAAAGCATACTTTCATTCAGAAGAGATCTGTTAAATCTGGCAGATCACAAAGTACTTTTAGAAATGGTAATGCTTAAGACAAGGTTTGAACTTTATTAAAAATTAGGAAAACCTGAGAATCATTTTTACTTTCTATGCCTTTGGTCAAGTAGGTTTTCTCTTTTAGAAATTGTAACATGAACAAAAAAGTAAAGATCTTTCTCAGTTTTAGTCTCGTCAAGTGTCTTAGAAGCACCCGATTGGTTTGATCTTTTAATGGTCACTTTAACAAATAGTGCAAAATTATTGTGATTCCTTTTATATATAAATGAATCTGCAAACACTCAGCTCTAATATTATAATGCCATTATATCCACCATTTTTAACATCAGCTGTAGTTTTTACCTATTTTCTCACATTTGGAGCCATCTTTCATCTATTTCAGTTCATTTTATGTTTCATTGAGCACATTAACTTGATAATAAAAGGTAATAAGGTCAGTACCGCGTGCTCTGACAGATCAGTCGGATCTTTTTATAGATTCCTTGATCGGTCAACCAACAACTTCCCTCCTTGTTTTTGTAGAACCTGAGTTACATCCTGAATCACTGTCGCCCTCTGCTGGACCGGAGGTGGATAGGCGATTACAATCTTTGGAAAACAAATAAATAAATGCTCCACCAGAATTATCTTTTTTATGTTCATATGGTTTACCGAAGCAAAAAGTAAAAATAAACCTTTAAGTGACCTTTTCAATCCAAATAATTACTTTAAATTGTTTGCCACTAGAGCTAGTTTAGTCAAAGAGAGAAGCATCCATTTTCAGGTATTTGTTGTAACAGCATTATTTTTTCAAGTTCAAAAAGACTTTGTTTCCACTCACGAACTGGAAAATACAATGTAATGTGTTTTTAATATAAAGCAACGTACTTTTGTTTTGTTTTTGTTCTGTTCTTCTCAGTCTTCTTCAATATTTTCTGTCTGGTTAGAAGTTCAAGTGCTGAACATGCTCGAGTTAAAATCCGCTCCATGCTTTTTACATCAAACACAAGAACTACATTTTCTTTTCAGATAAAGACAGTTCCAGGAACCAGTTCGAGAGGAGGTAGTTACGCTCTCAAAGCTGTGGATGCAAGGCTGAGAGGCTCTCAAAAAATACACTCTGCAATGCTATGCGTATTTCATTATCCTTCTTCAACATTTAAATCTTAATTAGTACCGTAAAAGATGTCAACGAATACAATACTTTGGTTATTGAGTGGGAAATTATTTGTTTTAGTTTTAGTGAAGGAAAGGTGTCAAATGGAAGCACTTTTAGAAATAACATCAAACTCACATCAACAACTGTTTTATTCTAAAAGCCTTTGTTTTTTTGGACCGTGACCAATATGACTTTAATTCATGCACAAAGTAAGAGCTATTCAGATTTGATTGAGCAGACACTTCACTGAGGCACAAATTGTCAATTCTAATGCTGCAGATAATACATTTAACACAACAATCATGTTTAGTTTTTGTCTGTTCAAAATGTTAAAAAGTAATGTGTTAAGTTTTCTTTTTGCTGGAGCTTTGAGAAATGAGTTAAAATGAACCGAGAAAGAAGATGACAAAACTTTATTTTATCTTTTGTTTGTTTTTGATTTTGCATTTCAAGACTGAGAGGAGAAAAAACATTATTGTTCATGTTGCTTGAATTACAAAACGTTTACCTTTAGTGCATCTTTGAATTTCTTCTGTTAAGCCTCTAAAATAATGAATAATAAAGACCACAACTGTTTTATTTGTGATCAGATGAAGACTTCTCCACTTTTATCTTAATTCTAAACCAAATCTCTCTTCCCCAAACACCTCCATGAGCGTGGACTTCTACTGTTGGGATATTTTGTCATCCGCTGGTCTTCGTCTCGACTCAGTTGCCGTCTCCAAAAGTCTTGTCCTGTCTTTATTCTTTAGACGCTCTGGTCCCTGTCATGAATCGGCTGGAGTTAGAGTGGGCTCGACTACAGCACTAACTTATTTGAAGTGACTCTGCAGGGTCTACACTGAAGTGACACACAATAGACTGCTCTAAAAGTTGCCTCAAATGGACAAAACCTTTCCATTTCTTGGCTTTTTTTTTTTTGATTTTAGGCATTATTCTTGATCCAGTGATGGTTACTGTTCTAAAAAGAAAAGGGACGTAGAACAAATAGATCCGAGACAGATTTAAATCACTCTCAAGACACTTCAAGTTCCTCTTTTTTGTTTTTTTTTTCTTTTTGGATTTGGTCAAGCCACTATAGAACTATAAATATATACTTTGTAATTAGAGAACACACACAGCAAGAGGAATTTAACGGATATATAAAATAGCACACACCACATGCAGAGATAATGAAAGCCTTCTCAGTTACGACCAGAGCGGAATAAGAATCAGCCCGAGAGCAGAGAGTAGAAAGGTAGCGGGGGTTTTGTGGCGAGAGGATCAGGGCAAAAGAGGACACGGCTGACAGGATGTAGAGAGGCCGCGCCTGAACGTCAGCTTTTTATTCCCCTTTTTTTCGTCCTAGCGCTCCGTCTCTGTCAGAACAGGACTTATCTGGGAGAGAGCGCGGTGAGGGGGACATTACCCATGAGCGCTCTGCACAAGCCCACGACACTCATCAGTCTGAGAGGCCTCCAGCTACAGCCGCATCTCGGCTCTGACCTTGATTGATTGGTGTCAAAGAATTCCGTCCCTTTTACAAACGAGCCGTAATGACTTTTAATGCACAGCTCCTAATAGGTAACTGGCATGAATATGACCGAAAATAATCAGTGGCCTAATTGAGTTATCTGGTTAAAGCAGGCGTTAAGTTCATTTATGACCTCTGAGCGACCGAGAGCAGTAGGTTCTGTTACAGTCTGAAAAACCTAACACTGATATTTCCATTTTTCCTTTAACCAGACATACATATGATGCTTGCTTTGTTCCAGATTTATATGTATTCATCCAATAAGTGCTGATTTAATGTTTGCAGGTGCATCAGGTCAGACGCTCTGATAAAACTGCCCCCGTCTCAACTGAGCGAGTGCCAGATGTGATTAGTTACTGCGACTGGAAGGTGACATATCAAGAATCTCTCTTGTATGTGTCATTTTTAGCACAAATCTGCCATGTTTTGTCAATTTTAGAGTTAATCTGGTCTTCTGTGGTTGTTTTTGTGTCGTTTAGTCGAATTTTCATCAAAACCCGAACTAAACAAGGACTAAATCCAAGTCAAAACCAACACTGGGCCCAGAAGAAAACCAGGACTAAACACAAAATGAAACCAAGGGAAAAGAAAATGTCTAAACCAGAAGAAAACCAGGACAAAATCTAGGATCAACAAGCATTCCAAAAATCAGAGCTCTGAAAATCAACATTTAAACTAGAATTAAACCAGGACTAAACTAGGATTAAACCAGGACTAAACTAGGACTAAATCAGGACTAAACTAGGACTAGATCAGGACTAAACTAGGACTAGATCAGGACTAAACTAGGACTAGACCAGGACTAAACTAGGACTAGATCAGGACTAAACTAGGACTAGACCAGGACTAAACTAGGACTAGATCAGGACTAAACTAGGACTAGATCAGGACTAAACAAGGACTAGATCAGGACTAAACTAGGACTAAATCAGGACTAAACTAGGACTAGATCAGGACTAAACTAGGACTAGATCAGGACTAAACTAGGACTAGACCAGGACTAAACAAGGACTAGATCAGGACTAAACTAGGACTAGATCAGGACTAAACAAGGACTAGATCAGGACTAAACTAGGACTAGACCAGGACTAAACAAGGACTAGATCAGGACTAAACTAGGACTAGATCAGGACTAAACTAGGACTAGACTGGGACTAAACTAGGACTAGACCGGGACTAAACAAGGACTAGACCGGGACTAAACTAGGACTAGACCAGGACTAAACTAGGACTAGATCGGGACTAAACAAGGACTAGATCGGGACTAAACAAGGACTAGACCGGGACTAAACAAGGAAACAGGACTAAACTAGGACTAGACCAGGACTAAACTAGGACTAGACCAGGACTAAACAAGACTAGACTAGATCAGGACTAAACTAGGACTAGATCAGGACTAAACTAGGACTAGACCAGGACTAAACAAGGACTAGACCAGGACTAAACTAGGACTAGACCAGGACTAAACAAGGACTAGATCGGGACTAAACAAGGACTAGATCAGGACTAAACAAGGACTAGACCGGGACTAAACAAGGACTAGATCAGGACTAAACTAGGACTAGACCAGGACTAAACTAGGACTAGATCAGGACTAAACAAGGACTAGACCAGGACTAAACAAGGACTAGATCAGGACTAAACAAGGACTAGATCAGGACTAAACTAGGACTAGACCAGGACTAAACAAGGACTAGATCAGGACTAAACTAGGACTAGACCAGGACTAAACTAGGACTAGATCAGGACTAAACTAGGACTAGATCAGGACTAAACAAGGACTAGATCAGGACTAAACTAGGACTAGACCAGGACTAAACAGGACTAAACAAGACTAAGACTAGACAGAAAACACTAGGACTAGACAGGACTAAAAGAACTAGACAGAAAAAGACCCAGGACTAAACAAGGACTAGATCAGGACTAAACAAGGACTAGATCAGGACTAAACAAGGACTAGATCAGGACTAAACTAGGACTAGATCAGGACTAAACAAGGACTAGATCAGGACTAAACTAGGACTAGATCAGGACTAAACAAGGACTAGATCAGGACTAAACAAGGACTAGACCGGGACTAAACAAGGACTAGATCAGGACTAAACTAGGACTAGACCAGGACTAAACAAGGACTAGATCAGGACTAAACAAGGACTAGACCAGGACTAAACAAGGACTAGATCAGGACTAAACTAGGACTAGATCAGGACTAAACAAGGACTAGATCAGGACTAAACAAGGACTAGACCGGGACTAAACGAGGGACTCAAGTAGAACTAAAAGTCTGGACTACACCAAGACTTAACCAGAAGTAAACTCAGAACTAAACCAGTTCTAAACCCTGGACTAGATCAAGACTAAACTAGGACTAGATCAGGACTAAACTAGGACTAGACCAGGACTAAACAAGGACTAGATCAGGACTAAACAAGGACTAGACCAGGACTAAACAAGGACTAGACCGGGACTAAACAAGGACTAGATCAGGACTAAACAAGGACTAGACCAGGACTAAACAAGGACTAGATCAGGACTAAACAAGGACTAGACCAGGACTAAACAAGGACTAGACCGGGACTAAACGAGGGACTCAAGTAGAACTAAAAGTCTGGACTACACCAAGACTTAACCAGAAGTAAACTCAGAACTAAACCAGTTCTAAACCCTGGACTAGATCAAGACTAAACTAGGACTAGATCAGGACTAAACTAGGACTAGACCAGGACTAAACAAGGACTAGATCAGGACTAAACAAGGACTAGATCAGGACTAAACAAGGACTAGATCAGGACTAAACAAGGACTAGACCGGACGACAAACGGGGACCAAGTAGAACAGCGGACCACCAGACTATAAACTCAGAATAAAGACTAAACAACAGATAAACAGGAACAACAAAAGACACAGACAACAAGGACTAGACCGGGACTAAACAAGGACTAGATCGGGACTAAACAAGGACTAGACCGGGACTAAACAAGGACTAGACCAGGACTAAACAAGGACTAGATCAGGACTAAACTAGGACTAGATCAGGACTAAACTAGGACTAGATCAGGACTAAACAAGGACTAGATCAGGACTAAACAAGGACTAGATCAGGACTAAACAAGGACTAGATCAGGACTAAACTAGGGACTCAAGTAGAACTAAAAGTCTGGACTACACCAAGACTTAACCAGAAGTAAACTCAGACCTAAACCAGTTCTAAACCCTGGACTAGATCAAGACTAAAAGAAACTTGTGTACATCTGACTAAGTTACGTCTTGGGAACATTTTCTAATAATATGTGCAGTATTTTTGTCAAAGTCAAGCACACTTTTCTTATCCAATTGGTTCGAAAGATTGATAATCCTTCCTTTAAATTCATGTCATTTACTCACAGGCCACAAATCAAAATTACATTTCTGCCGTGACAGGTTGTGGAAATCATTATGCTGCGAGAAAAACAGAAGAGACATTCATTCCCGAGAGTTGTGGCGCTCTCTGCTAGTTTCTGCTCCGGGAATGGGTTGCACAAAGTTTCAGCATCAGGTAAATATACTGCATCATCTGGACTTCCATATTAGAAAATAATATATTGCAATATGATGCTGAAACAGAGCGGCTGGAACAAGGATACAAGGCTTTATGTAAAAGATAGATGGGAACTTCTTTAAAATATAAAATGGCAGAATATCAATTATTATAAAAGAGCAGATAATATTAGAAAATGAAAGAGTGGTATGTTTTGTATTCATACATATTTATATTGAAGCAGGTAAATAAACAGGGGACGTGACTTCATTTTATACGTTTACAGTGAGAGCCTAATGTTTCAGTGGCTGATAAATCCTGGACTTGAACTGTTTTTAAATCTCAAATCTCCAGAAGCTGAATAGTTTTTGTCCCGGTCCCAGACTCCACTCTCCTCCAACAGCTGCAGTAACCTTTCCTACTTCTTTTATTTAAAAAAAATGCAAAACCGAACTAATTTTTCACCACAAAATACTAATATGTAAATTATATCCATCTTATTAAACACTGCGTCGAAGCTTTGCCAACATTTATCCATCTTTAATTTGCTGCTGTTTCTCTATTTTTATCTTTTTTGAGTTGTTTTGCTGTAAAATAAGTCATATTTTGCAACAGAAGAACACATTTCCTTGTATTTGCCAAATAAATCCTGCTGTGGACTGATCATTCTCATCTATTAAAATCCTTAATTATAAAGACTAGATCACGTCTTAAGGTCAAATGTGTTTCACAGATGATTCCTGTTACAATAAACTGTCAAACTAAATGCAACAGTTAAAAAATAATAAATAATAATAAATAAAAACAAAAAAATAAAATAGTCACTGGACCTTTAACTCAAATTTCTGCATATTATTTATATTATTATATTTATTATTAGTTTTAAAATGAATTCAAGTAACATGTCTCTACTTTAAGAACTAGAGTCTTCGATGTAAACAAAGTTTTACTCAAGAATCATGTTATGGAAGTCTTAATTAAATCAAACAGTGTTAGAGATAATTGCTAAACAATTAAGTGATGTTGCTCTTTAAGGACTTGATGCATGTCAAGCTACTCATTTTCACTTTTCACTATAGTCTTAATTAAACCTAGTCTTGTTTTTAATCTAATTAAACTAAAGAATACATGCTTCAGCTGTGTCCACCTCCACACGCCTGTTACATGCTTTGTCCTTGAACATACTTAACGACTTCACTTCAGATGATTGACGTTAAAGATGATAACTTTGGTCAACACAACTAAATGGACCTAAAGCTAAAGTTTTCACATCAGTCAACTTCAAGAAAAATGAAGCTGAAGTAAGTAATTAGTTTTTAAATCACAAAATGTTCTCCTAAGAGCCAATAAAGAAAGATTAATAAAGGATTTGACCTTTTACTGCATCAGATCCTTGAGATGTGAGTAGAACTTACACCAATAATGTAAAAATAAAACGTTTTATATAAATAAATAGACTGGAGTTTTATTCAAGATCCAGATGTTTTCAAAAGCACCGTCTACACACAACTGACTCAATACTGATTTGAGTTAAAAGTACATTGTTTTATTCTTATTTAAGTCTTTATGTGAGTTGTTGCAGCTGGATTTAATGGTGGTGTTTGTCGTTTTGAGGAAATAGGAACAAGCTTTATGTAATCAGCATCAAGCTACTGCTGCAAGATTTTAAATGAAGAATGGCAAACAGCACAGTTTGTTATTTTGTCCTCTTCATTATCGTGATTGGACATATTGTTGAGCATAATCTTGGACATTTAAAGCCCAACGAACCCAGTGAAAGGAGGCTTTTTAGTTTGATTACTTTCTGTTTCTATGACAACAGAGACAGGACAAGGAGAAGCACATTTATGTTGGAACATTAACATATTTTTATTGAAGGTTTAGAGCTTTAATGAACTACACTGATTTTGTTTCAAAGAATTTTAGACACTGGGTTTGTTCATAGACAACAGCATGTCCCTGCAGGGCCACCGTAGCCACAGTCTGAGGTATGGAACTGCAGTCTTTTACCTCCAGATGTTTAATGTACCTTTAATTTTATGTTCATTATCAACAGCAAAATGACCTAGACACACATTTATGCTTCTACAAAGGATGAATCTAATCAATATTTATACAATGAGTGATTATTTTGGGTATTATCAGTTGCGTTAATTGGTGACCTGATTATTTACTCTTCTTCTTTGCTAAATATTTAACATTAATAATGATCTTTTGCAAAGTTAAATGAGTGATGTATTGTCTTTACTGATTCTTCTTTGTTATTGTTGGATTGTTTAGCGCAACATGCTTCTATAAAATGTCTGAGTGTTCCAGATGCACCATGGGAAACTCAGTGGAGTGTACCTTACTGTCCTTTTTTGTGCTTTTCTTTGTTTGTTTTGTGTTGATTCGTCAGTAAAGGTTTTTAACTGCACTGGATCATTCTGAGGATTTATTGCTTCGGTGATTATTGTCTGTGGATTATTATCAAAGGTGCTTCAAACTGGCTTCACCTCAACTTTGAACCAACAACCTTTAATCTTGGGGTCTCTAAATGTCACCTTTGTCTTGATCTCGGTCCTGTTTCGTCTAATCTTTACAGTTTCTGCCTCCATCTCAGACTAGACAGAGTTGAAATCAAGGACGGCATCATTTTTTTCTTGAACAGCTGTTTTTTTGAACGAGTCCCAAAAGACTCCACCATTACCGGCAACATATGTTTGTATTTTTCAAATTCATTTATTCATTTTTCATATTTCACGATGTGCAAAGATTTGGAGACAGATGGACAGATGTGCAACAGGATGTAAACGTAGATATTTATAATTGCTTCGTAGACAAAGAGGAAACGTGAACCGTGGAAGTAAAGGTTTGACGACGTGAAAAATCAGGTTTGTTTAGTTTAAAAACCGTCCATCTTAGGTCAGTCCAAATGATTACCTCCTTATTCCATGGTTCTGCTAAATATTCTTCTAGTGTTTGACAGAACATTGGCACAAAACTGCTTCCGATTATAGAAATACAGTGTATAGTATGTGATTACATTAGTTTTTGCTCGTGACCTGTACTAACTAGAAAAGCCTGTTAATACAGCATCAAACTGTTTTAAATCAGTGTTGTTCATGCAGTTTGACAAGATTTCAGATGAAATATTAACATAACAGACAAGACAACTAAGATGTGATCAGTGAACAGTTTTAAATGCACTTTGTGAAGGAAATTGCAGACAAATTATTACAAAAAGGTCATAAAAGGTCTTTTGATTGTCGTCTAATTGTGTTGTTGACTGCTTTTATTGTTCACACTGTTCCAGATTCCCATCAGGTGTCGTCCTGTGCACCTGGAGATATTACCGTCATCCTGTGTGATGTGTTTCTTCTGCTAAATGTCAGCGGGCTGAGTTCAGAGCTGGGAGCCACAGGTCCACTGCTCAAATGTGAAGTGTTCAGCCATTTCTTCAGAGTCTCACGGTGCCTTTGACACTCGATATTCACTGACATTTGGATTCCACAACTTTTTCCTTCTTGTTTTTGTACAGTCATCATCATGATTTTACTTATTTAAATGAAAATATAAATGCAGAGTTAGGTTCTTACTTGTAAATGTTTACCTGAAGTTGTACGTTCTGTGGCATTGTTTGGAGCCAAAATGAGACACAACTTTGCCTCCATCACCTTCAGTGTGGTCTTGGATCAGACTGAACATGAACTGAACACTATCACACAATATCTTTATCAATAATCGGATAAGAAGCAGAAAGACACAGGACCAAGGCATTTATTACACCACATTGTTTTGGGTGTTTTGTGTGACTCTGAGTTTCCTGACCAGTGTTTTTGTCTAAGTCACAGCCAGCCTCAGAAAAAAAAAAAATGAATAGAAGTCAATGAAGAGCAGCAATGTTATTAGATTTCCTCAATGTCACGCTGTCATTTTCACATTTTCTGTTGAATTAAAATCCCATCTTTTGTTGAAAATCCATTATCACTCCATCCACATCCAGGACTCCAGCGATCAATAAAGGCTGATTTATTAAATACTATTTAAGTTATTCAGAGACATATAGATTCAAAGACATGCAAACAGGAAACAAATAAGCACCAGACTGATCACGATTGTCCTGAAACAGATGTATTTATTGTTGTATTAAATGCACAAATCAAGTGTCATGCTGTTGCCTTTAAAGAAAAACAACAAGCGTGAAAATGACGAGAAATAAAAAGTTATTCTCTGCTTTTCACTGAATTTCATCCAAAAATCTTCCAAGTTGTGGTTCAATGGCGTCTCCCAGAAGGAATATGACTGTGGCTATTTATGGACTCTTATTTTAAGATAGATTTATGTAGTATTTAGTATTAAAATGTACCTTAACTTGTCCTTTAGGGTGAAGTTGGGGTTTAAGATCTACTACCGCTATCTAATCGTAGCTGATCATGTTATTTTTTTTATGATTTTAACTTGACACACGGTCCATCAGGTATTTACAGAGTATTTACAGAGTATTTACAGAGTACAGTGGACCTGACCATGACTTAATGTACTGTATTCTGTGAGTCTAGCTGTGACACTTCATTAGAAAACACAATCTTCACAATCTTACATTCTGTGGTGTCAGAAATAATGTTCTTTGGAGGTGTTATTTGGCAGGGCTCACAAAGACGGCGCTGCACCAGAATGAATGATTAATGTTCTCTTTTCTCCTGATTGATTGACAGCTGCAGAGAAATGCAGGAACTCACCCCGGTGACAAATTGGTTCTAGTGTATAAATCATATCTTCTCTGGTATCGATCTCTGCAGAGACGTCCAGACAGCCAGACGTGTCCATCATTTTATAGAATCTGGCCCAAACTGGAGCTTGTGGGTATGTTTTTTTTAGACTTTACAGCAAGAGAGTACAACGAGGCTATATGAACCATTACAGTATTTCACACTTCAGCACCAGTAGTACTTGTTTTAGACTTGTGCAGACCACTTTTTAAAGCCAAGACCAAGACTTTTATGGATAAAGACATGGCAGAGTAAGACCAGAACGCATTAGAGATGATCCCATGGAACAGTTTTAACACTAAATACTATTTAAGTTATTCAGAGACATATAGATTCAAAGACATGCAAACAGGAAACAAATAAGCACCAAACTGATCACAATTTAGATTTATCTATTGTTGTATTAAATGCACAAATCAAGTGTCATTTAGTTGCTTTTAAAGAAAAAAACAATTGCTTTCTTGGTCAAGTTTTTAAGTCGAGAAACAACATACGTGAAAATAACAAGGGAATTAAAAAGTTGTTCTGTTAAATTCCCTTAAAACTAAACTCTAAAATTCAACAAATTCAATTTTAGGCCAAGTACAAACTCAAGGAGATGTCAGCATTTGGTGAAACAAATAAACTGCCTAAAGTCTTGGCTGGTCTTACTAAGACCTAGATGTGAGAGAACAAGACAAGACCAGGAAAAACCAGACGAGTTACTGTTCCTTGAGCAGCGGCTAAATTCTGAAAGATTTGTGAGTTGACAAAGAAGGAGAATCCATCTTGTACTGCTCCAACCAGACTACTGCTGTTGTTGGTGGGTTTTAGGTTTGACAACGTAGCGTCCGTTTTATGAACAGGTGATTAATCCAATCACCGCCAGAGTTTTCATTGAAAGTCTCTGCTCTTTGCAAATGTTTTCTGTGGAAGTCTTTCCAGATGGTTCTGTAACAAACACAGATCCATCTGTTGAACCAGGTTAACCAGACAGGACCACGGCAATAGCAAAGACTTTATGATTTGTTCAAGATTGGATTCAGCTCATTAGCTCACTACAGATGCAGATTGATTCACTTCTTTAATTTAGTTACTGACAACACACCTACATCTATACATTTAGTTTTCATTTGTACATACAGTAATATTTACTCTGCACTCTTCATGCAGCCAAATGAAAACCTAAACCATTTCAGGCTTTATTTAAACCAGACCGTGCCTCTTCGTAGCACTCCGTCTGACAGGTCTGGCTGTGTCCCGGTCTGGCCTCAGATATCAGCCTCTTCAAAGTCCTGGTCCCGTTCTGGTCTCGATACACTTTGGTCTCGGTCTCGGCTTTGTCTGCGTCAGTGTGGTCTCAGCTACTACACTATTTCTCAGTGCCAGGAAGTGTTGCCCCATGCTTGAGTGAACAAAATGTCAGAGGGGCTTAGCTGTAAGCCAACAACGTCGCTCTTTATATGTTACTGTGGACCGTGGTATCTACAGCGCGAGAATGTCAAGAGATCATAGCAGCTGTCGGCCTCAGTATGAACTATCGATTGTACCGTTCACGCCACTGGAGCTGATTCTAATTCGGTTGTATCTACCGCCTGCACTACATTCAATTTATAAAACATATGGAACAGATTCTTCAATGTTATTAACTGCATGCCCCAATTAAACATAAAGCAGCAGATGGCAACACTGAAAGGACATCTGCTTCGGAGTTTTTCAGCGTTTGTCTGTCCATCGCGGTGTCAATCATCCACTGCACTGCTCCATGGCTCTGGTTTCGAAGCACATTCTGTCAAAATTGTCAAGGAATGTGTCACCAGAGCCTTGTATCAAATAAATGAAGAGGCGCACAGAAAATGGGACGAAACAACAGCTCCATCTAGTGGCCGAGGCCTGCTCAGTAATGCTCAGTGCTACAGGATTCAGTTTTAACGTGTCATAGTGGATTTACAGCAGCAAGGTTAAGGGCGATGTTCTTAATCTAGAAAGTCTTCACACTTATCTTTCTCGGTGTCCTCAAATGAACCAGACGCCGCGGGCAGTTTAAGCAAGTTCGATTAAGGATTACAAATTGGATAATGCAGCAGTTTAGTGTTTAAATGAAGCCATCGTGGTTAAGTTAAAAACGGGAAGAGTACTGCGGTTAAAAGTTAAAGTGCTCACGTATGTTCAGTTGAATAAACCATGGCAATTTACA
This sequence comes from Rhyacichthys aspro, assembly GCA_036850595.1. Lineage (NCBI taxonomy): Eukaryota > Metazoa > Chordata > Actinopteri > Gobiiformes > Rhyacichthyidae > Rhyacichthys > Rhyacichthys aspro. The sequence continues at coordinate 2,819,662 of CM072151.1, forward strand.
ATAAAATATGTGTTTATTTACAGTAAAACATTCATTCTCTTGCACAATGGCCAGTTTATCTGTTTCCATCATATTATAATATTATCATGTTGCATATTTAGCACAAGAATAGCTTTATCGTCACATTATCCTACAAACATATTATATATCTGTTTATGCAAATGTAAGCAGCATGAGTTTACCTTTCACCACAGTTTAATCTTTGAGCTTTGTTTGGTTGCACAGTAACATATTTAACTACTCTTGTGTAGAGTTGGGTAATCAAAACCAATGTAATGATCTCAAATGTTAAAGCGTGGAGATTTAATGTAAACAAATAGTTATGACCACAGTCCTGTTGAGAATCGTGTTCATTCAGATTTAAATCAGTCAAAAATGAGTGTTATTAACTTGAACATGATCATAATTAAAATAGCATTCTTATGACACACTGTTTTGGCATTTATTGTCTTGTAAAACAAAAGTAGACACCTTTTTATAAAAGTGAGGCGTTTTCTTTGGAAATCAACTCAAGCCACGGAGAAAAAAGGAAGGAGAAAAAAGCCCAACTTCTTCCACGTCTTATCAGCCTGACGCAGTAGGAGTCGTGTGGTACGGCTAAACCGCGGCACATATGCTTATCAGAGCTCGGCAAACACCTCACTGTACCCCATACACAAACACACAAACATCAGCGCCGTTGTTTCAAAGTCAGCCTCCTCACTGCAGGAGAAAGCCTCACATGGTCTGCCAGCCACAGACCAAACAGACGATGGTAGAAAGAAGGGTTTCGGTCTGTGAAGCGTTAGAAATCAACGCATATGGGTTGCCTTTGAACGCCGCAATTCAGAAACAAAGAGAGAGGGAGCCTTAATAGATTAATTGAAATATGAAAGAGGGTAGAGACAATGTCCTGGAAAAAAGGTCAAATGTGATTGTTACAGTGAGATCTGTGTTGGTTTTGGGGTTAAGTAAGTTCACAAGCTACTTACAATATCTGAAGGATCTGCAAATTACAGATAAGAGATCAGTGCAGCAAAGGGACCGGGCTTTTTATCTGCAGAAAACTAACACCAGTGGAGACCTTGGTTGAACCCAAATGGACAGAGAAATAGCGTTGGAATCTCTTGTCCAAATAAATGCCATTTTTAGGCTTCAAATTAGATTATTTGACCTAAAACACCTTCCAAAGTGGATCATTTGTAAATGTTGAGATGTCAAGGCTCCATTTGCACAGGCTTATTGTAATATTTAAAGGGCCAAGTGCGTACCAAAGATAGAATAGAAGATTTAGAGAGCTAACATCCATTTATAAAAACATTATGTGGAGGAGTAGGTATAACCTGGGCCTTAGCCTTTATTAGGCGTTTGTTAGAAGCAAATTCTTTGGATTTAGATGAATAAAAACTGGGATAAAAGGAGAATGAGTCTCCGTTTGTTATATAGCAGTAGGAGTGGAACAGGCAGGGCTAAATCTGAACACAAATATTATTTAACACCTATTATATCACTGTATTATTCTTAGGAGATGAATGATTTTAAATTGAATAAAACAAAAAAGAGTACAGCCACTTTTCTTTTCCATCCAGTTCAGAACGGACCAAAAATCTGCAAAAACACAGTCTGTATCTCCATGGAACACAAGTCAAGCAGTGAACTGGCCTTTTCCAAAACGGTTGGTTACGGAGCTAAACTTTTCACCGCGTCAGCTCCGGCTCCAGATACCTCAGCTCCAAACTGAATTACCGCTCACCGACTCCTGAGGACGGTTTTTTTTTTCTCCCAGATGACACTGTGGAGTATGTCTCCTCTAGTTTTCAGATGTCCCTCTCACGCTGAGCTCCATTTGCTCACAGCGGGGCATTTCCGACATTTACCTGCTATTCCCCCCCCGCCGCCTTCACTCCGCTCCAAACCCGACCGTCGCGAGTCTGTCGGCCACTATCTTTAGCCCTGGACTCACAGGTTCGGAGAAAAAAAAAAGTGAACGGGAGGCGCTTTGATCATAACTTTAACGTCGAGACAGACCGAAGAAAAATGAAAGAAAAAGTGGCATAAAAACGACAATGAGGTCCGTCTCTGTCGGCTGTAAATTAGCAGCGAAAGACAGTGGGTCAGACGAGATTAATGAGCACAGACTCCACTTTTTATGTTGTTTACTTTTGATTTACTGTTTCACAATGTGCACTTCGTCTGTCGCAAAAGAGACATTTTAAAAACGTTGCCTCAAATAATGTTTTAGAGGTAACTTTTACATGATTTGTGCACAACCTTTAGGCAACTTTCGAAGACCACGTTACTTTTACAATAGACAAAAGCTGCATAAATGAGATCTTTTCATTTGCTTGGTTATGTGTGCTGCCAGTGAGTGGGTAGAGAACATTAACCAGTGCCTCTGAGTGATTCATAAAGGCTACAAGCTACAAGTCACTGGATTTTAGACGACTACATACAGTAAATTGATGCTGGAATCTCTTGTTTTGACTCAACACTAACAAAAAACAAACAAAAACAAAACACAGACATTAATCAACACTGTTTTCCCAAATATTCTTCTTTATTCTCAGTTGTGCATCATTATAAACCTGCCAGAGCTGACCCTCTGAACTACGAAGGCCAAATGTATAAACACTAGTTGGTGGAGCAGATATTTTCTCGGTTGTTGACCTTGATGCTGAGACTCACACTCGACGGGTGAGTCATAATTCGCTGTTGGATATTTAAAATTGCAGAGTGCACTAATGCTCATCTGGGGAATGATTGCCAGGCTTATTCCTTCTAAGTACCTCCGCTCAGACGCTCTTTAAGTCTAAAAACTCAGGAGGAAGTTATTTATGACAGAAGTTAAAATGCTGAATGGTAAGAGTCAAGATGAATTTCTCCCGGAAATTGAAACTTGGGTTTTACTCGTTACCGACTTAAAGTAGTTCGACATATCCTCGTGTTATTCCACAAAAGGATAAAAGGAGGAAAAAGTGTGTAGTGCAGGTAAAAAGGAAAGTAAAAACAAAACGACGCAGCTCTATAAATGAAATATTCAGAAAGCTGTGAATAAACTGGAAGCTAGTGTTTACTGCTGCAACAGGAGCTACTCGTTTCTTTATATTGATGTTTCCAAGTTTCTACAAGTCTGCTTCAAATATGATTTATCTCATGTACAGACAAACTTTTGTTTTGAAGCTCAGTAGGTTAGGTTTGTTTCAATCATAACCACAAAAAGTCACATTTTTAACAAATTAGTGAAAACCTTGAGAGACAGACACTTTTTGTTTGTATATATTACCATTTTTGTTGTTGAAGAATTATCTAAAGCTGCAAAAAAAAAACAGTATTCCCAGCATTTTATACCCTTTTTTGTCTAAAAGAGCATTAAAAAGAACTGGAGTGGAACATATTTTAAATGGTAGCACTTCTATTTCTCCTTTTGTTTTGTTTGTCTGTACATCATTAATACGTGCTCCTGCAGAAAACGAGGCTCAGAAGAATCGACGAGTTTAACCTGTTCATCGTTAATGAATGTGTGAGGTTCGTCTCTTAGTGATAGCAGCAAAAGGAAAAGGAAAGAAAGTCAAAGAAATAGAATAAGGTGCTGGAAAAGCTTGAGAATGGACCTTGAATGTTTCTGAAAAGAGCTTGGATCTAACCTTGAAAATGGTGTAAAAACCTCGTCAATGATATTGATGTGAAAGTGGCAAAAGTTAAACCAACATTACCCACAGCTTCACAAAGGAATTTATACATATTTGTCTATTTAACTTCTACCTTTTTTTCCTCAATATCTATGTGAACAAGGCCTTTTTTTCTTCTTCTTTTTTTCTTGTATAAAGACAGAGGGGGAGATGATATTTATTATAACCCGCTGTAGCCCCAGGGACACTCCACCTCATATTTCATCTTAATGTATCTTCACTCGTGTTCGCTGCGTCTTGCTGAAGCGGGTAAAAAAACTTCAGAGGAGACAAACAACAATGGCAAAGCACTGGCAGAGAGTCTCACCTTGGCCTTATCTGGGTCTGCCATATCTCAAAAGATTAAAGCGCCTAAATTAGAGCGGCCCGCTGCGGTCGGACGCTCTGAGACGTCCCACGGGAGCGGCGCGGAGAGGGGAGCGTGGTCATTATACGTCCTGCCGCCGGATGGGTGGGCCCCGCCGCGCAGCTCCGTGATGAGGCCCACAGAGCCCTCAGTCACAGGAAACCACTGGGGTCTCGCTGCGGAGCGGGTGAACCACTGAACTATGAAATGAGATATGTGACTACACTGTACAGCGATGGCTACCTCCGGGTTATTAGATCTGCTCCGTCTGTTGTTCTAATATGCATAATATGAATAATGTAAATGGGAGAAAACAAGCAGGATGCACTGCATGAATTACAATAACACAGCAATGCATCTTGGAGGCATAAGTACAATCTGCAAACTAATAACTCCTTATTCCTGTTCAGGTAGGTGCCATACACTGCAGCAACTGTAACGTAACCTCTGAGTCGCACAGATTCTGAAGAAGAATAACATTAAAATATGGGCTTCACTTAAAAGTCCATTTTCTGATTTGTTTTACTGTTGTATTTAGTTTCAGTGTAATCTCCTAAAGTTTATTGTAACAGGAATCATCTGAAAAAATGAGACCTTAAGACGTGATCTAGTCTTTATAATGAAGGATTTTAATAGATGAGAATGATCAGTCCACAGCAGGATTTTGTCCAATCACAGCTCACTTCAGGTAAAAAGGAGCGCTCCCATTGGTCGACACTGATGTCAACAACGAAGGAACAAGGAAATAAACCAAGGAAATGGGTTATTCTGTTGGAAATAAGTCTTATTTTACAGAGAAACAGTTAAAGATAAAAATAGAGAAACAGGAGCAAATGAAACATATGTTTAAGTGTTTAATAAGTCAGAGATAATTCCAGGATCACTACAGTCTACAACGATAAACCAAAGATAAAAGTTTCAGGTCAGATCTAAACTTTGATTTAATGTAACGTATCAGGTAAAACTCAACCAATTTTTCTCAAATACTTGAAGCAGGAAAGGTTACTACAAAAAACTAAATGTGGTCCTGGAGTTTTTATCTGAATGTTTTACTGTTTCCATGTTTTAATGGCAATGACTTATTGGAATAGGCACTGTTTGTAGGATATTAAATTTTAATTACATTATATATTATAATGATCAAAACATTTTTATCAGATGGGAACCTTCATGCTCATAATCCAGCCTAAGAAATGTTATTGTAGGTTGTACTGGAACAATGGATTCATGCAAATACATTATTTATTTATTTATTTTTTATTTATTTATTTATTTATTTATTTATTTATTTATTTATTTATTTATTTATTTTTTATTTATTTATTTATTTATTTATTTATTGTAATGTTGCAGTAAAGGGGCTCTTTGTTTAACAACTTAAAGCTGTAAACAATCTTAAATGCCACTTCACTATATTTCTACAATATCCTTTTTGAGGTCAAAAGGTCGTGACATTTAAAGAGAAACATTTAGCTGAGATTTTGCACAAAAGTGTTATTGCCTTCCTTTCTTAGTTATAGGGGTTAAAAGCATGAATAAACTCTACTGTATCCCTTCTGTTGATATTCTACTCAAACTCTCTTGAGAATGATGTGTTAGTTTGCATATAGTTGGATATTCATATTGTCACTGTGTTTTTTATTTGTCCTTTGCATAATAAATGCTTTAGATTTGCTTGAGTGAGTAGTGCTTCTGATTTAAAACAATAGCAGCACAGACAGGTCATGGAAATGTCACACTAAATCCCGCTGGCTCCAACTGTTGCCTCCGAAACACACCAAGCTGTAAGTTTAACCGTAGGGACATAAAGCAGTGCAATGCTGTGTTCATTATTCAGTGTTTGTCCTGGAATAAGATCCATACTGCAATATTTATCAGATTGGATTAGTCATGCTATATCTCTGCACGGCTCTGATGTAAACATATACTGTACTGTAACATGAGCAGAGTCATCACATTTACATTCATGAAGAAGAAATGTTGACGTATTTTTGCTGCAGAGGAACATATACATCATCGAAGGAGTAGTAAAGGAAGGCTTTCAGAAAAGAAACAGGGCACCATCAAGATGAGCTGAACTTTAAGTGAAAAAATCTCCATGAATCCAATCTCCTTTTGGACAAACACCAACAAACTGTGAATAAAACTGAAAAAGCCTAAGTTTCAGAGTGAGATGCTTCATAAAAAATTGCTTATTCGCAGTCGAGAGGTGAGAGCGATTGGCGTCGATCTCCAATTGAGCCGCTGCCATGAAACTTTGAGAGCCATTTTACTCAAACAGCAGCACGGAATAACAACCTGTTGCCAAAACAGTTTGAAAACTATACTTTGTGAAATGTGTTTTCAATCTGCAGCAGCTGTGTTTATTTGCATCGCATTAAAATGAATCAACTTGTCACATTATGAGCCTCATTCGCGCTGCTTATGCCCCATAATGCACCGGCACGGGTCATTTTTCATTGACAGTGAATAGAGACGAAGTAGCATCTGGCGTGCGACTGCAATCAGCGTTTTGAGGAGCTTCGGGAATCAGCAGGAATTAAAAATAACGCCCGCTCCGCTCCGTGAACCAGGTGACGAGACAGGTGCATCCAACCTGGCTCTGCTCAGACCCGTCCTGATGGAAACAGGCTTCATCAGGTAGAAGGAAGGGATTTTCTACAAGGGTTTGGGTATGTCAGGGTAGTTCTCAGTTTAATTGTTTTAGGGAGATGAAAAATTTGAGTTCAGTCCATGAGAGCGTGAATAGGTCAGTCTATAATTCGTTAGCTTAGCGTTAGCTTAGCTGTGACTTCAGCGTCAGCACGACAATTATCTCCTCCTCGTTAAACATTACGTGATTGAATTGACAGTATTTATCTGTGTTTTACGTTGCCTCCCTTTTCTTTGTTGATGCTTTCCTTTTTTCAGCTGTTTCTCTGTTAAAAGACATATTCAGCTGAAAATACACTTTATCTGCAGCTATTAAACTTCCTGGAACGTCATGTGACACGTGTCGACCAATGGGAGCACTCCAAGGTTTTCTGTTCCTGAATAGAGGTTCTCATCTATTACAATCCTTTATAATAAACAGTAGATGGCTTTTACGATATTATATATTATACTATTTAGACCAGAAGACAAATATCAGGAAAATTCTGTTTAAATCCCATTTATTCCACACATTTACTGCACTAATATACTCACTAACTGATTGGTTCCTCATAAAAGCTGATGTGACTCCAAATGTGACTTCAAATAGTAAGTATTTGATTAATAAATATAGTTCTTGTTAAATAAAGTACGTATATTATTTCTGCTCTTTTTATTATATTGCTTATTATATTTATCTTGACCTAGTTGCACCTTTTCTTTACATTTTTTTTAAATATTGTTTAAAAATTGTTCTCAAGTATGTCTCTGTATTATTTCTGCATGCTCTCTGTACATATTTTCCAAAACTATTTTTCCTTTCAACCTGATAATAAAGGATAACAGAGATGAAATGTTCCAAATACTTTAATGACTCATTTGATTAAAGATTCTGAATAAGAAACAAGTAATTAACCCAACAGTGAGGAAACGAACAGATTGAAAAGGTGAGAAAGGATTAACTGAAAAGACAAGTGATCAGGGACAATACAGCAACAGAATAATAAAAAGCAACTGCACAATTAATCCAAATAAATGAAACACAAGACACAAAGCTGCACAAGAGCATTCCACACAAATGAATGCTATAAATGTTTGTTCAGACTTCCTCCTTTTCTCATGTTTCACCCAAAATGTCTGACTTCTTTTTGGGTTTGGGGTGAGGCAATAATATACTTTTATTCACTTAAATTCAGGGGCAGCATTCAAAATAAGAGAAAACAAAGAGAATGATGTAAATAAATGGTCACACAGGGATCCTGTTGTTACTGTGGAAAGAACAAGAGAGTAAAATGTTGGCATCAGGGGTTAAAAATGTTTCCCTTTTCTGCCTTAGAGAAGAAAAACTAGAAAATATGATGTGTCCTTTGGAAAAGCCTTGTGCAATGTTTATTTTTATATATTGTAAATCTAAAACAAAAGAAATCAAAACCAGATGAAGGGAATGAAGCTGTGTACTGAGTTCAATGTTTGTGTCTGTTTACTTTAATAAAGACTAATCAATATTTTGTATCACAGTGAAACAGACCTGACCATTTGTAATATCAAAGGTGTCAGTGTGATTGATCAAGTCAGACAGGAATCCTTTATACGTTTGTAAATATTCTCACTTTTACTGACGCGACTTTGAGCATATTTAAAAGGATAAGTCAAGTTTTTGTGCTCTAAAACAAACTCCTGTCACATAATTACTAAATAAAGTTCAGTAACCTTTTTTTAAATCTCAGCAGCACCTTTTCTGCAGCAAAAATACAAATAAATTTCTGTGGTACCACTTTAATAAATCTTGTTTGAGACTCTTTGGTAAAAACAAGATCAATGGAACCATTTTAAAGTTCAAATGCTGTGATTCCAATTATGTTCTCAAAGAGTTTTTTGTTTTGTTTATTTCTTTTCATCATTGCTCCCTGTTTGCATGCTCCTACAAAATAAGAGCTTGGGCAGGCCCAAACACACGAATGCATTAAGTCCCATTTGCGAATCACAGCAGTGTGCTTTTAAAGGATCATAACTTCTATATCATATCTGACACCAAGTATTTCAAAACTTACACTCATAATATTTAAATTAGAACTTTCTGTATGATTTTACTTATTTTACTTTTACTCCAAAAAGGTTCCAGCCTCATCCCTCAACAGTAAAACTTGAAAACAAATGAGCGTTTTATTAGTAGTAGTCATTTTAACCTTTAATTTAGTGGTTTAGTCACATTTTAATTTGATTTTAATAAACACAGACAAATAAAACTGCTTCATTCTGAGATGCTACTTTACTTTTTTACTAAAGGCCATTACATGCAGAGCGCTAAGGAAATGATATCCATTCCATACACTGCCATTAAAGCTTACAGCTGCTATAAACTGTGTTCTGTCTCAATTGAATACATAAACCCAAGTACAACTCTATTCTTCTCTTTCTCATCCCCCGAAGCACACAAGACAATAGGAGCAGCGTTAATTAGGACATTTAATTGTCTGCTCTCGTCCCCAGATGGATACAGCAGCTGCCTCCATCCAGCCACTGCACTTTTATTGATTATTGCACCGATACTTCCCTGTATTCCCCAGAAACCATAGGCAATTTCTCTGTGCAAACCGTACGCAGCTGTATGCCTTTCACTTGTAAAATGGATACGGCCAACACAAAGTCGAGCTGCGGGGCCCGTGTCGCACATTTCCCAACAGATTCTTCCTGGATTTTTTCTGCTTTTCAAACTCGGAAAACATCCCCGAGGAAAAAGCCAAAGTGGGAAATGTAAATATGGATTACCAATATGATAAACACGAGGAGAAAGCGCAACCTAATGTACTATTTCGCAGTGTATTAATAAATGTTTGATGAAATAAATGCATCCCAGAGAGCTTCAAAACAACGTTCTCCAGAGTCATTAAAGTGATGGTTCAAGGCTTGTATTTGAAAAGACTAATAAATGTAGCTTTCAATGACGTTTCTAGCTACGCCTCAAATTTAGGAGCATGTCCCAGAAAAGATTAAAGCTATTCTCAACTAAACTCAGCCCAAAAGAGTGTTTCAGAAGAAGCCAAAAGAGCCATAACTGTTTAACAAATAAATAAAAATAAATAAATATAAATAAATATAAATAAATATAAATAAATATAAATAAATATAAATAAATAAATATAAATAAATAAAAATAAATATAAATAAATATAAATAAATAAATATAAATAAATAAAAATAAATATAAATAAATAAATATAAATAAATAAATATAAATAAATAAATAAATAAAAATAAATAAATATAAATAAATAGAGCGAGAGAGTATAACAAGGACAGTTAGAAAAAGAAAAAAAAAGAAATACAATGATTAATATTCTTTTACATGATCAAGATCCGTACATTCTGGGGGCTGTACTTTCAGAAATTATTCATCTGCTTGATTTATTGATATTGATGATTTCCTAATGGCCTTTTTATTGTCAAATAAATATTCTTGGTCTTTTAAGTGTTACTCAAAGATTGTGGCCCAACACCTAAAAAGACTTAATGAGACAACTTAAATCATTTTGGAGATTACATCAACATTATCAGGTACTACAAGATGAACTATAAAATTTACATAAAGCAATAAACACTTAAAACATTTATAAACATCAGTAAAGAATGAAACACAGGTAACATTCTCAGAAAGATGGGGATATACTCATTTTGACTGCAGTTTTCAATAAGTCATATAATTTACATGATTATACTTCAGTTCCTGTACATTTTAATTTGGGTTGCCACAGAATTTCCATTTGACAAACAAAAAAAAAGTTCCTTTGGGAAATGTTTTGTTGGAAACAATAACATACGATTTCAAAAAAACAGACATTTAGGTCGATTGTTTTGACATTTTAATGAACGACAACATCCTCAGAGGGTCAGAATTCAAAGTACATGACAAAACACATTCAATTTCCAGGTCATTTCTACTTCAAGAAAACTACAAATGTCCAAATTGCTTAGGAACCCTTCCAGGACTAAACGTCTCTTTGTTGAAGCTGTTGGTTGTAAACAGGATTTTAACTTTAGTTTCTGCAGAACTGGCCTAAGTCAGAAGTGATCAGCCTAAATCAGAGTCAGTAAACCTTCCTGAAACAATCAATACCCATTTATCTGTGAGTTCAAACTTTTTCCTGAAGGATTCCAACAGATGCTGGACGTCAGCTAAAAAACGGCCTGGATTTAAAAGGTGTGTAATAAAAGCTTGTAGCACTTTGTTCCTTTTTAAAGATCTTTGCCCTTTTTAAATGAAACTGAATAATTACTCATGTCGTCCTGGAAAAGTCTTGGAAAAATAATGACGGACCATTATTTGACCTTTAAGCAGCCGTTTTTGGGAGGATATTGTGTTATATTAGGAGGATATTTCCCTGAACCTTTTTGGATTGTGTCCTTTCCAAATGCAGGTATTTTACTCTGAAAGTCTGTGGCAGGTTCGATTTTACACTATACATTTATTAGTTGTAGAATAAATAATGAATAAATGAATACGTCTCCCATTAACTTTGATTCACACTTTTATTTTTGACTCGGGCTATTTTGATTTCACTTTATTTGTTCTTTTTTTTTCCTTTGTATGTTTGTCAAATGTAACAATAATTTTTGATGCTGAAAAAGCGTAAAATTGTTGAAAATCCATGAAGTAAAATGTACTGTTTACACATATTTCATTATATCTTTTGAATCCCTCCATTCTAGGAATAAATAGAGGGTGAAAAAAACAAAAACGTCTTGAACACAAACAAAAGTTACATATCTCTTTTTTGCAGAGAAACAAGTGTTAATAGCCATTTTTGGGGCCACATTTTGCTTGGGGTCCTCTTGCCCTAATGCCCCATGTAACCAGCATTGTTATGTTTATATCATTAACAAGTAAACTACTAACATCATAAAGCAGCAGTTCACAGAGCTCAAAAATCTCAAGCTTTCTTTACAAAAACTCTGTATTTCTTGATAGAAAGATTGAAAAATGAGCAGAAGTTCTATTAAAGGAAAGAAGAGATGATGTGAAAAGATTTGAAAGATTAAAAAGAAAAAAAACGGCATGACAAGAAAATGGAAAACTTGACAAATGCAAAGATGCAAATAAAGTGGAAAGTTGTTTACCAGAAGAATACACTGTCAACCCTTTAAAAGTACTTTAACACATACATTAAAATGGATTGTTTCAGGTTAGAAAGGGTTTCCTAAACTGTATTTATTCCACTATTTACAAAACAACCTCCTGAGAATAACCTGCTCTCACTTTAACCAAATGTTAGTGCCATCTGAAGTTTGAAGGAGAAGTAGTTCCAGGACGCCTTGACCCAGTGCATTTATCTTGGCTCTAAAAGCTGTGATCGTGAGTCATTTACACATCAAACATTGACTAAAGTCAAAGGATAATTCATTCAGCTGGAGTTCCTCTCCCTCGGTCAGAATAGACAAAGGTTTTCCTTTAATTTGGCTTGAAACACCATCAAGAAATGTCCTCTTTGAGTCAGGCCTGATGCTGCAGCTCAGTGGGTATTGATTCTGAATTAGGAGTCACTAGTTTAAATGTAAAAATAATGTAATGAGTGAAAATGTAGTTTATGGAAAGCCTCGTTGAACAGAGCCCACCTTTCATCTTCAAGACCGAGAAAATTAGGAAGTCAATGAGAAGAAGCAAGCCTTTTGGTTTAAATCTTTGTGTGTTATACGGTCATTTAAACGCTATTTGTTGATGTGAAAGTTAACATTTAGCAACAAGTCAGACATCACTTTCACAAACACAAACAGGAACTGTCCTTAGAACAAAAATGGCATGAATATAAACAAATACGTTTTTAGAACAACCGCGGTCATTTTGGTACATTTTCACTTTTTTAAAAATTAAAATAATGGCTTTTATGAAATCAACTGCATCTTTGAATTTGACAAACAACATACGTGAAAGAAGACGTGACGTAAAAGGGAATCAAAAATATTAAAACAGCTGATGGGTCGACACTCTTAAATCCTACCAAGGTCATTTTAGAGCATTTTCAATCTTTAATCTATATCTAAAAGCACCTGATAACAGCTGTGTATGTGTTAAAAAATGAAACATTATGGTTGTTCATAAAAAGTACTTTGTTTATTCTTTTGAGAAAGTGTGATTTTTTTTAATTTTTTTTTCCTTTTCAAGCTGTAGCTCATTTTTAGTCATAATTTCAGCTGAAGTTGGCAGTAAGAGCTCTTGGTAAATGTGAAGATGTTTGGTTTTTTTAGAGCCACTTGGAAAACCTCTCCAAACATGCCTTAAAATAACAAATAAGCAAAATGAGACATGTTTTCAAACATCATCAATGGAGGAAAACTACATTTATTTATTCATTTATTTTTATTTATTTATTATTTATTTTATTATTATTTTTATTTATTTTTTATGCATTATTTATTTATTTATTTATTCATTATTCATTTATTCATTATTTATTTTTTTTTTAATTTATTTTTTAATTTATGTATTTATTTATTATTTATTTATTCATTCATTTATTAATTTCTTTATGTATATTCAGTCGGTCGGTTCTGGCTCCTCATTTACTAAGGCAAAATGCAAGAAAAAAATATATAAAATGAAATATCTGGTATATCTGGTTGTTCTATTATGTTTAACAATTTCATACCACAGCACAATTATAACAGGAACTGAAAACAAATGCACCTGAAAAACCTTGTGCAGATTCTGTACATTCAGCTTCAGTAATTTGCCACTTGTCACCAGAAGTAATTAGCTAAATTTACTCATTAAACACGATTCAGGTGGCACTTGCTGTTGCAAATTAATAATGATAAATGTTCGTTTGGAGTCTGTGCTGGTGATGAATTGTTTTATAGAGAAGAGTAATCCTGCTGATGCATCATTAGGACATAACAAAACGGAAACAAAACGAGGGGTAATTAAGCAGACATTTAAAACACCTTCTGCAGCAGAGCCAGTGGTAACTTATTTATAATCACGTTATTCAAATGTATAGGATCGGCTCAGAAACATACAAACGAGAGCTTAAATTAAAAAATAACGAAATAAACAAATAAATAAACATAACTAAAACAAACAATAAAATAAATAAAAATAAAATATATAATAAATAAATAAACAAAAATAAACAAATAAAAACAAAATAAAAAATAAAATATATAATAAATAAATAAACAAAAATAAACATAAATAAAAACAATAAAATAAATAATAAGTAAATAATAAATAAATAAATAAGTAAATAATAAATAAACAAACAAATAAATAAATAAATAAATAAATAAACAAACAAACAAATAAATAAAAAACAATGCATTATACTCAAATTCTGCTTTAAGAACTTTTCACAAATGTCTACTACAGTACGACTGGAGCTGCAAGCGGAGTCCAGAGCGTACAAGCCTCTCTGCTCACATGTCCACATCTACATTTTAACCTCCTTTATTGTCATTTGTTTGATTTGGTTTTGAATATTGTAATGAGTTTGTGATTTATCATATTTCTACAGCCACTTTTATTCTTCTTTCCACCTGTACCAAGGCGAGAAAAAAGAAAGACTAATATTTTTCAACGAATCAAAAAGAACATGCAGGTAACATTCTTTCCCAACAATATTTCAATGGACTTTTCACTCTTAATGAGTTCCATGAGGCTATTTATCATCTATTTGCTTTGTTTTTTAGACTTTTTTCATGTTTGTCTTTTCTGTTTTATGATTTTAATGAGATTGAATGAAACAAATCTGCCTCTGTTTTCATAATTTGTTGATTTTAAAGTAAACATTTTCTTCCTACAATCCATCATAGTGACAAGACTAAATATCATAATGAACTTCCTCTTCATATATCTTTATAATAATGCTGAAACTACCAGAAACAGCAGGATTCTTGTATGTTTCTTGTATGTTTCTTGTATGTTTCTTTACCAACAGCTGCAAACTTGACTCGAGCAGCGAGAACACACTTGAATCTTCATCGATTTGTTTGAATGAAGCTTCTCGCCGACCTTACCACGGCCCCAATCGACACCATTGTGGAAACTAGGGCTAATTATTACATCTCCGTTTGACCCCACTTTGCTAATCAGAGCCCCGGGGTTTGATTAAGTACATCCTAAAAACCGTTCTCAGTGAGTTATTAGTGTTGATTGAGCGAAAGTACGACAGAAATTGACACAGTTAAAAGGCAAAACAGTCACCGGGTCTGCTTCGTTCGCCGCTAATAAGATGGATACAGGTCTCGAGAGGAACAGGAACATCTCTATTTACACTTGCCTCGCTAAGTGAGACTCTGCTGATTCAACCTTTGACCTTTAGAGAAGCACGTGGGAAATGAATGAAGCAAACACATTGAAAAAAAGACACACAGAAGCAGAGAGAGAGACTGGAGGATGGTGTACTCAGTGAATACACCTGAGATTTACTTGAACTGTGTCTGATTCTGAGGTAGAGACATACACCAGAGATACAGTGCCACCATGTGGACGAAATAAGAAGTACACCTTAGAAATAATGCTAGATATGAAGATTTAACAGTTTAATTATTGCATACATTAATGACTTGTTGATGCAATATATTTATGAGGCATTGTAATCTTAATGCCACATATTATAATTTACTATTTCTTGAGATGGTTAATTAATCCTCACAAAATGGAAATGTCTGTTTATTCGACAACAATGCAATAAAAGGTTAAAAGAAGGGCATCTGGACATGGGTTTAAAGATAGAAGACGTTCTTCATCCAAAGGACTCAGTTTTATTGTTACAGCTTCTAACTTTATTGGATTATAATCTGGATTACACACACACACACAACAGTGGCCCTTTAAAACTAACAGAGGTCAATGCATCAGTCACACTCTACACTTTGACTGTATTTGACCTTTTTATACATTTGTTTACTTTACTTTTATTGGGTTGTAGCTCTTAGCCAATCACAGCTCAGAGAAGGAGAGAAAATGGAGTTAAACTTAATGACAGGAGCTGAAAAAACTGAAAAAACACAAAAAAAAAAAAACAAGATTTGACTTTGACTGTGATTAAGACAAAAAAGAAAGGATAGGGTCAGGTTTAATTAAAAGAAAATTCATCTAAAAATCCTGTATTTTGTGCCATAAAGATGATATAAAGGCAGAAGGTTTCCACTGCAGTGAATGCTTGAATTTCCACCAAACTGTCCCTTTTCATTCTTTGAATTAATTTCCTTTTATGTGGGAAAAGGCATTGAAAACTGGGGCCTGACCAATTCCAAGTAGGTTTTAGAAGTGTAGGGTTTAGGACAAAGTCAAAGAGTCATCAATTCATTTAATTCAGTTTGGCATCATTTGAAGTTTGCTCTGCTTTTGTCATTTTTGGTGGAAACAAAATCTGCAAAAAAGCACCTTGTAATTCAACTTCAATGGTACTTTCAACTCACATAAACACATAAATATAATAAAGACACTTCTTAACTATGTATGTGCTCCTTTCTGGCAGCTTTTGGTAAAACTATAGGCTCCAAATGATCTAAAGTTTGAAAATGACTGTATAAAAATGTCTAATCTTGATTGAATAGTAAGAGCTGTTACTTTATTCCATTTTATGCTCACTTTTTATCAAAACTAATTTCTGTCTCATGCCTCGCATCACGCTACGAGGTGCCAAGGTGTTAGACGTCTCCGGTATAAACAGGACAGCTCGGCATCATGGGAAATCAATGACATATTAGACGTGGGCAGTAACAGAATCTGAACTAATTTATAACTTGTTTGTATTTAGTTTTCACAATCGATCAAACATGCTTCAACTCATTCATCAAACTGAGCACTTTTGTGTCACTTCCTTAAACATAAATCACATTCAAATACAGTTTACCCTCTTACTCTTTATTACAAAACACTTTCTAACTCAATAAAACACTTTACATTCTGGCAGATATGATGCAATAAGATAAAGAATTAGACACAATTATGACACAAGAGTCACAACTAACAACAAAAAAATTGAGCTAAAAAAAAACCCACTGAGCTTAAGCCGATTTAAAGACAGTTCAGAAGCAATTTGTTCATAATGGAGGCAATGTTTGTGCTTTTATTTCAACAAAAATGTAACAAAGGGCAATTGTAGAAGAGCCTAAAAAGACTAAAATAATAGCATTTCTACAAAAATCCATCAAATCTAGTTTTAAATGTATTTTATGTGTTTATTTGGTGAGGATTTAGCCAAAAACATAACAGACATAACAGCAAATACAACACTATTTAAAGCAACAAATACCATTTCAATAGAATAAATAAAGACTGCTTTAGAGGACTGTACAAAGAGCTGATCAGATTTCACATTTGTTCACGTTTGGTTGATTTTTAAGCTGTTTTTTGAAGGCAGTGAATGTGGATACAGTATTGTGGGTCAAACAGCAGACGGCGCCGAGGTGGGCCCTGACCTCCTCACGTCCCACAGAGAAACAACCATTAATCCACGCGGGACGGGGGCCCGACGATCCCGGATGAACCCGGCGCCGACAGGTGGTCTCTGTGTCAGGACAAATGTGAGTGTGGGCAGCAGCAGGAGTTACAACATCGAGGTCAGTGAAGCGGCGGCTCACGTGCAGCAAAAGCAGCGAGGAGTCGACACGCGACTGTGGGGTAACTATTCCATTATGGATCATCATCTGTTTGTGTTCAATCACCTGACGCTGCAGGACTGGCCTCGTTTTATCAGAGACTAAAGGTTAATGAACAGAAATATGGAACAAGATCTGTTGAAGTGACATGCTGAGATTTTAGTAGGACTTCTACATTGTTAGTATATTACCTCATGTACAGCAACACAACCAGAGATTTTTTATTTTTTTTTTGGGGTGTATTGTGGGTGCTGTAGTCTACTGTTGGGTTGGTCAAAATTTAAGGTGATTTGACAGTCTTTTAACAACACCAAGACTCTCCTAAATGCATTATCGCTCATGAATGAACACAACAGAAGTTACACAACTAATAGCCTTTTTTTAAATTAAGTTTTGTCATTCAGTATTCAACACTAGACCTTAGCCTCTCGATATAAACCTCTTAACACGTTTTCCTCACAAATAAATACCACACAGGCTACTAAATACCACATACAACACTGCTGAGGAAGTAAGACATTTTAGAAGAAACAAAACAGCTGAACCAAACGATCAAACTTTATTTATATGGCATTTTTCATACAACTCTTCATACAAAGTGCTTCACAAAATAGTCATAAAACACAACATTTACAGTTTAAAAACAAAGATGGGTTTGTTTTAATTTACTTCTCTCAGAAACAGAGAAGTGTGTTGTTCTTCGAGTGTCAACAAGAACGTCTCGGGTTACTTCACTGTAACCCGGTTCCCTGAGAAAGCGGGGACGAGATGCTGCGCAGCAAATACTTGTGTCAAACACGCCAAGAATTGAATTTTTAAAGAACGTGAGCTGAGCACGTAAGACTTTTATGGGCTGCAAGTCACAGTGCTCACACTCCCGTTAGACCAAGGGCTGTATGTTCCTCTCAAAAACACTCAGAACAGAACTCGTGATTATGGCACACACCTCTTTCCACTATCCATAGTTTATTTTTATTTTTGACAAGCTTTTTCACAGATTTCTCTCACACAAGACACAAGTGATCTGTCTGAAGACAAACAGATCTGAGGGCACTTCCTTTGCCTTTTATACCCTCTGAGTGCAATCAACCAGGTGTGTCCAGTCTCCCAGGTGCTGCTGATTGAGCAGAGGGCATATATTCAGGACAATTCTTGGTGTGTTTGCTTCACAACCGGTCCAACAAACAGTGTTTCCATAGCGTTTGCTGCGCAGCATCGAAGCTTTTGAAGGAGAACAACATTAGTTCTGAGCAGGACATTTCAGACTTGGAGAGAAACTCAAATTTCTGACCAATCACACAATAGTTCTCTGACGCCCACAAGAAAAAAGCTCTGCTCTGATGAAGTGTTAAGAACAAGCAAGAACTCCCAAACCAGGTGGAAGAGAACGAATGTCTGTGTTTTTGTGGAGTATGTACCAGCCTGAAGTCACCTGCTCCTGGAAGAACAATAAATGAACTGAAAATGAACTTTTAACCTCTAACTGGGAACAAACGGATGAAGTGTGTCACATGACCACAAAGCTCTGCGAGGTTGTCGGAAGTGTAACATTTCACACATTTGCACTTTCCCAGAAACACCATAAACACATTCCCAGCAGCTGCACTAATGTTTCACACCGTTCACTCGAGCAGATAATACCAAAACATTCCCAGGTCACTCCTGTTTACACTTGACCCAGTGATGCAGGAAAAAGGTGATGTAAGTGTCAATATAAGTGTCTAAACTGTCAAAGTCTACATGAAAAATGAGAAAGCAGCGCAAATCTGTGCATGTTTCAGTGAATGGTCTGGTTATGTTTCTGTTCAAACCACAACATTCCCTTCAGATTTGTTGATTTGAAAGATAGTCACAACAGATCTTCTGGGAAATTAATCCTGGCTCTTTTCACAGATGAACCTGTTCTGTTAAATGTATCGTGTGTGAAAAGAGCAAAAATAACTACAGCATGCAACACATTAAAGAAATATTCAGTTAGACATTATGTTTTGTTTTTATTTTTTTTCTTGATTGAATTAAGAAAAGTAGCACCAAACTTGACACTAACTTTGAAAAGATGCATTTAGATACTTCTGTTTATAATTTCTTACATCAAATCCATTGCAAAATCTTTGTTTTTAATTATTTTTTTACTGTATTTAAGGTTAAGGTTCTTTATTTGTCTCTCGTGGGAATAATCTGTCTTGAAACAGGGAGCTAGTCAAATCACAACAGATAAAAACATTCAAACGACAATAAGATCACAATATTTACAACAAAAAGTCACAAGAGCAAAAAAAGCAGCTGTGGATAAAGTGCAAGTTATCTGTGTTTTGTTTTTTTTTTATAAAATGCATCAACACAGACTGAATGTTTCTGTAAAAAAGGCTAAATCTGACGCACTAAGTTTATTAAATTGATAATACAGTACACTACTTTTACCAAAACATGCACAATAAACAGCTTTTCGAAAGGCTAAGGTTGTCTGAAGCTAATGTTGACTTCACATGTGAGCTCTTCTAACGACGGAAACAAATGAGAACAATGTCGAGCGTGAGTTCCTTCATAATTCATGTTTCCTGTGCGACTAACCTCATTATCCGGTTTGAGTTCCTCGTGCGTGTGTCGTACTTCACCGGCATTTCCCTGCTGCTCACAGTCGGGGGTTTGTACACTACATCTCCGGCCCCCCGCAGCTCGACGGGCAGATATCGACCCTCGTCTGACAGAGCGGCACGTGAGGAGTTTATCGACGCTCTCAGACTCTCTGGACCTAATGGAAGACGATTTATGCTCATTTAATACGTCGTTAGATTAAAATAAATGTGATTCCTGCTAAAAACATGTCATTTACAGACGTTTGAGTGAGTCTTTTTCTAATACAGCCACAAGAGGGCGCCATCCTCACAGTTAAAAATGTCTATCATAAAACAGGACTGTGTTGGTTCAGTTTAAACAGAAACATATTGTTGTTGGTGATTATAAAAAGCCAGAAAAGCCACTTTAATGTATTTTTTTTCTTCTTCAAATCCTCAGTACGTCAGTGAGAAAAGATGTTATGTCTGTGGATGCAATTCAATCTCCCAAATCAAATGTATTTATGCATTGATTCCAGAAAACACAGGTTAAGTATTAATGATTTGGAGGAAAACTACATTGTGTATTTTACTTTTATAAAATTCAAACAATATAAATGATCTTTAGGGTAATTGTGACATTAATATAAATCCTTTTTTTTCAGTTTAGTGTTTGTATGTGTAAGTTTGGACTCTCGTTTGTTTCATTTTCAGACCATGTACATCATCTCATCTGAATGTTTGGATCAAATGTCTGTCTTAATGCAAGTGTAAATGGGATTGGGCTTTTTAAAAGCATCCTGTACAGACCCACAGACTGAAAAGAAGCAGTATGTACAGTACTTTATTATAATTTTTGTTATTATTATATTTATTATTATTATTATTATTATTATTATTATTATTATTATTATTATTATTATTATTTATTATTATTTTATTTTTTTTATTTTATTATTATTATTATTTTATTTATTTTTTTATTTTTTTTATTTTATTATTATTTTTATTTTATTTTTATTTATTTTGTCCTTTTTAACCTTTTATTAGTCCGTGTAGATTGACAGGAAACAAGGAGAGATCGTGGATTTTCACATATTCACTCTTACTGTATATTACTGTGTATATTTATTTATACTTCTTTATTTTATTGTGTGTTTATGAGTTGTTTTTAACTGTGACAAAGCAGTTTCCTTCTGAATTAACCGCTTCTCAATCCAATATCCCTGCACAGCCTCTGGTTTGAGAATGTGACATGCAACATTTTACTAGAAAGCGTAGATTCTCGTTTTTTTTCAGTGATATAAACCATTTCGAAGCACCGCAATAACAGTCTGTACAACAAAGGCTTCTTTTTTAGATTAAATGACTCTCCTATGAAGCTTGTCTGCAGTTCACACATTGATCATTCCCAACAAAAATAGTCTCGTTCTTTTCAAAAGTATCCAGAGAACGTAAATCCAGTAAAATAAAAGTGTTTAAGTATTTACACCTGCAATAAATTTGAGTACAAAATATAGTGTTACCTTTACAAAGAGTCCTAACTTTATATACACTCCAAAGGGTTCAAGAACAGCTTTAATTTTAATTTGGGGATGCTTTTTTCAGGCCTTTTAAAGATTTGATAAGGAGTTAATAAAGTCAAGTCTAAGATATGTGCATGCGAAAACTCACTTTTCTATCAACTAACAAGGCTTCAACTAAATAATAAATGTGTTAGTGTCTATAACAGAAGGTATTTACATCTGTTTCCTTTTAAACAACCCCAGAACAATCTTCTCACAAAAACTGGGCCACTTCTCATCAGCGTTCATCACGGAAACATCGTCGACGGACAAGTGACAAAAGATAAAAACATTCAAACGACAATAACATCACAATTTTCACCAAAAAAGCCCCAGGGGCAAAAAACCGCCCTGGGTTAAGCCCCCGTTTCCCCTGTTTTTTTTTTTCTTCCAAACCCCCCCCCCCCCCCCCCATTTTCCCCCCAAAAGCCCAACCCCCCCCCCCCATTTTTCATTCCATGCCCCCCCCCCCCCCCCCCCCCCCCCCCCCCCCCCCCCCCCCCCCCCCCCCCCCCCCCCGGTCCCCCCCCCCCCCCCCCCCCCCCCCCCCCCCCCCCCCCCCCCCCCCCCACGCATTTAAAAGCACGTCCGAGCGGTTTGGTTTGTTAAATGTCATTAAAGAACCACATTTATAAAACACTGCACTATCCTTTTAAAGCCTCCGTTTTTGTTTGGATTGATAATGGAACCCAGGTCTTTACTAAGAAACGCTGACGCAATTTCAGCAGAAAACTATAACATTACAAGAGCGTTGTTGTGTATTATTATTATTATTATTATATTATGCTATATTTCCAGGAATACGTGAATTGTACAATTGTGCTTGGAACACCTACTTCAACCCAGGTATCTATCCATTAACCCGCTGCTCTAATTCTCACCTAAAAGCATCATATGTCCTCGTTTATCAGCTCCATACGCCTCAAATGAATGTGAAAGCACGGCTGACCTATAATTTATAATTACACGGCGGCGCTAATGAGGCTTTAGTGACAGAGGAGCGATGTTTGTGTTGTGCTAATTGATCTCATCTGGTTAAAAGCACGTCTATAGGTTTGATTGGGGCCATCATTAAGATAATTCAGTGTATTCTGAGTAAACACGGTCCATCTTCATAAATAGGGCAGACAACAGTATTATTGATTCTAAATATATTAGATGAGTCGAATCAGGCCAGTTTTTTTTTCTTTTTCCATTTACTTAATATTCAAAGTTGTATTAATAAAAAACAGGCAGAAAAACCCATCAATTATCAATTATTTATTGTTATTAACTTTGTTTTATTTGTTTCTTTTGTTGTTGCCAATAGTAGCTGCAGCTGATGCTAACGCTGCTGTGTATTAAAAATAGTAAAAACTCATTTTTTAATCACAATCACAGAAAAATAAATTCAATTCAGATTCAATTAAACTCATTCAATTAATTTTGAGGCATGATTCGGTTATTGAGTCACCCATGTACAGCCTTTGCATCTTTTTTATTTTATTTTTTGGTTTTATTTGCAAAACTTTCACATTTCCAATTTAAACACATTACTTTTGTAACATTAGTTTGCTTTTTTTAGTGTGAAACCAAACCAAATACGATCTGGATAATTGTAATCATTACATAAGATCCAGTTAAGTGTCTTTAAAGGACATTTATTTATTATATTCAGTATGTTTTTCACACCTGGCATCATGTTAACACTGTAATAATGATTATTTACCTCGAGCTGCAACACAGTGACGCCCGTGGTTTGAACAAACAACCTTAAATAATCATTTTGCTCAATGTTGACAACATTAATCACACTTTTTCATGAAATAAGATGATGATTTTGTACCTGCTGCAAATCAATGAGGTTATGTGAACAGAGTGACTCACGTACTTTAACAACAAAAGTCCTTTTATGTATCAGGTGATTAATCCCATTTTAATTATGATACAATTTGGCTTTACATAATTAAGAAAACAAGATATTTTTAGTCGTACATCATTCTTTTAAAATGACACGCGTTGATAATGAAAAGCCTCACACACAAAGTCATATTCGAGTTATATTTAGGTCCGGCACAGATCAGGTTTTAGAAAATCCAACGTGAACAAATGTAACATCATTAAATCGGGACAAATGATTGGTTTCTGCCTGATGAAAGGAGATTTTAAAAGGAGGATGGCGCTAATTGGAAAGTGTTATGTAAAGTGATTGAAACACTTCCTGGTGCAGCTTTACCGACTGTTTTTAAGATGAAAGCAGGATTTATTTAAAGCCCAGATCCATCTCTCCGTCGGAGCAGGTGGTCATTACAGCCGTCACTCACCTTTTTTTCACGCTTTAAATGAGAAAAATCTTCCAAAAATTCAAAAGCGATGCAAATTACCTGGTGTTAGTCCAGATTGTACCCAACATTTTGTCCAAAACACATAACGTAAGTATGAATAAAGCTACTGGTCAGTGTTTAAAACAATGCAAAACACCTTTAAATGAAATAATTCTACATTTTGTCAGTGACTGTTTTGTTAAAAGTTGGATAGTTTCTGCTACAGATAAAGATTTGAATACTTTGTCTCGATTCTTTTCTTTCTCTCACTCTCTGATTTAACCAGAAACTGAAAATTATGTAATGAATTCAGAACTAAACCTGGACCAAGACTGAAACATGAAGCTCTCATTCATAATCCATAAATCATAATGCTGTATAATTCACCTTAAAAGCTGCCTTGATTATTCATAATGCTTCTTCTCTCTCATTATAATTCATTATTTCAATCATGACGTAAATCTGAGTGCTCTTAGTGGTGTTGGTGTGTGAAAGTAGGTTTTTAGAAATTAAATATTGCATAAAGACTTGCTCATTCACTAATGTTCAAATACAAATGCACATATATGGTTATAAAGTTTGTTTTTTTATTGTAAAATATAGCTTAAATGGAATAAAATTGTTATCACTGAGCTATCTATATGGAATTATGACACATTGATCTTATATAAACATGTGGTGTGTCAATTGATCCCGTCTGTTTGCTAAAAAAAGCTAAATTAAAGTCTAAAAAACACAAAACTATGCTCAAGCCTCACACTTTTGGTCAAAAACTAACAAAAACAAAAACTGCAACCTGTCAAATACTTTTTTATTCTGATAATTCTTTGTGGCGTATTATTTTACTGAGATTTATAAGAGCTACATCTGCAGAAAAGACACTGCTCCAGTTTGTGTTCGAGGTAACACCACAGACCTCTCACATTCATATTCTCTAAGTTTGCTAAAAGAACATAATCAAATACAGTTCATGTGTTGTAGAGGCAGCAAATCGGATTTTGACTTCAAAGACTGTTCCCAGCATCCTCCTCGTTTTTGTGAATTCACTCTGTTCTTGTGTTGTTCCTCCTACACTCGTATCTGGCAGGCATCGCTGCAGTTTGCTGGAAGCTGCTCTTCTCCTGAGACCGGTTTTATAATAATCTGTTGGGAAATGATTAAAAAGAAAAAAGATACAAGATGCACGTAACCACTGTGGCCTTGGATTCTAGTAGAAAACCATTTATTTATATTAAAACTCAAATGCTGTGGCCTATTTGTAGTTCTCCATCATGTACTGCTGTTCAACTTCCAATTCGATAAGAAAATTAAGTGCATTTAAGTTATTTTCAAACAACAACTAACAGAATTATGTCCAATATAAAAGTCAATATGTGCTGCAGTCAGTGAAGTTTAAAAATGAATAGGTAATGTTCTTTTTGTTTTGTTTTTTACAGTAATCAGTCACTTGCTTAAAATAAAATTGGATAAATTTGTGTGACATAATTAGTTGTATCTTGTAATGCCACGCCACGACTGTAGATGGCGCATGCATGAGAATAAAGAGTACAAACTGCAGAAAAAGATCAATATAACGGACTATACACTTTGCTTTTCTTTTGTTATAAGTGTTGTTATTACACTTTACTGTACTTCTTCTTTCTTCCACACGACACCGCACAATTACATAGCTTTATTTTGTCGTTTAGCTCCCATTTATATTTTTATATTTCAGATTTGTTTAAGCACTTCTCTGTGACAATCTGAAATAATCTAATAATAAAATATACACAGTCTCTCAGCAAGACATATAGTGCAAATATAGTTAATTTATCCTGTCCGGTCAG
The DNA here is from genome assembly GCA_036850595.1 of Rhyacichthys aspro. Classification (NCBI taxonomy): domain Eukaryota; kingdom Metazoa; phylum Chordata; class Actinopteri; order Gobiiformes; family Rhyacichthyidae; genus Rhyacichthys; species Rhyacichthys aspro. The sequence continues at coordinate 2,845,155 of CM072151.1, forward strand.
ACCCTTTGACCTTCACTTTTCTCTTTCTTGGCGACGTTACGTGGGTCTGGAAACTCTCACACTTTCCAGTTCAGTCCTTTCTGATCAATCATAACCATTTTTTAATAAATAGGGCTGGCTTTAAGCATTCCCCATTAATCCCTGTGAAAAAATGGTGAATTCTGATTGTTTTTTGCGTATTTTTCTGGAAATCAAACAGATCAGAATTAAATTTTTTGGATTTAGATCTGAGCTGTTTGTAATCTTTTTTTTTTTTTTTTTCACTGGCCCCATTTGCAGTAATACATGGTTTAGTGACTGTTTATGCTCCTGTCTGCTTCTCCAAACTGATTATTGATGGAGAAAATACAGTAACTATCAATAAACAGCCCAAAGAACACATTAAACCCTCACATTAGTCAGTAAAACTACATGTTATTCATGTAAAAAGTGAAATAAATCATGTAGATATCTCTGTTTTTGGTGATGACCTATATTTAAACTGTGAGTCTCAAAATAGAAAAAGGATAAAGCCTGCGTCTGACTCTTCCAAATGTAATCTTTGTGAAGTAGGTGCTTACTCCTGACTTTTCCTGTTGTCATATAAACTGACAGAGTGTGAGTCATTGTTTTATCAGCAGCTTTTCTCACAGAAGAGGAAGAGAGGGCTTTTTATTGTTGGTACCAATAACAATGTGAGCTCATTCATTGTTTGACATTATCTGGGGTCACTTTATATCGGCGGCATTTACCAGGTCACATTGTAAAGGTTTATTTTATTCATCATTTTGCAGAGTGTTTATAGAAAAGCAGATGCAAGCGTTCATTTGATGCAATAAAAGGTATTAGCTTCTTATATTTATTTATATGTTGATTTAAGGACAAGAATAAATGAATGAAAATGAATAAATTACTGAATGCTATTTTACACAGGACAGAAATCATACATTGTTTACTTCTATTCTATGACAGTTAGCCTAGTTTTTGTGAATTTAAGCTGGATTTTTATCAAACAGTGACAATAAAGATATGCAAATAACAGAGAAACAAAGAAAAAATAAAGTCTGCCATAATTTTAATAAGTGGTTATGATTTGACAGATTTGTAGAAGGAGAGTGAAGGGATTGCACTTTTTTCAATGATTTATTCTTTTTTTTTCTCAAAAAGTTGTTGTATTTAAGAAAGGAATAATGAGAAGTATAATGCAAAGCAAATTTAAAGCAAAATTTTAAAATATTGATCAAACCCAGGTCTGTAAAACTAGAAACATCTGGATTCAATCTGACCAACCTTTTCCATCTCACTTTCTGTGCAGTAGCTTTTTACTTTGCAATTTCCCAATAAAACGTGGTATTGTTGTGCAGTATAAACCTATAATACAAGCGGGCACGAGTGCAGTGATGCAGTGATATAGATTTCCTTTTGCTCGGGTCGTTGAAGGTCTTAAATTTGCAGAAACCACATGAGGCAGAACTCAGATTCTCACATCCTTCTGTGCCATCGATTGTTTCAGAAGTCTTCTCGTGGCAGGTGCACCTCCTACGCTCGCCTCAAATCTGCCAGGTTTTCAGCGAATGCCTTTTCCGCTCTTATGAAATCTGATCAAATGTACGGGATACGAAGATCTGGGACGAGGTCCAACTTGGTCAGTGACACAGGAGCAAACTTATCAAGACATTTATGAGAAACAGACAATAATAAGATGTTTAAGTGTATTTTATTAACTGTACCATCTTTTTAAAGTCACTTTCTTATCACTGTGTTACTGTAGATTGATTATTTTTGATATATTTGTCTTTTTGCTCAAATAAATGAATGAAAACACCACTAATCTCAACTATGTGAGATTATTATAAGGAATATAATTGGACGTGTTCCTTATCGAGGGATTTCTTCTTACTACAGCCAGATTAGTCATCACTCCTCGTACTTCTGGGTATTGACTAACTTTATTAAAGGTGCTTCTCATAAACCAAGTGGCAACAAACAGAACACGTCATATCAATCAGTGACGAGGAACATGTCAGTGATGTAGAGGAAAAACAATGAGAGAGTAAAGTATCTGCTCAAGCTGCAGCAGATTGGTGTTTTTATTCTTCAAATACACATGTTGCAGCAAGAAAAAGACTTGGACAAGTGGCTTTTTATGTGACTTTTATATATTTTTATTATTATTTATGAGATAATATGTTTATTTGAACATTCAGTTTTGAGTTTTGTGTAGTTAACCTGAGTGTTTAACTTATCTCTGGCCAAAAATGTGATTGGTTTCACAATCCAGATCCCATCTTTTAGGATTTGTAAGAACAAAAAGTAAAAATATATCCGGAATATAAACTGGCCTCATAAACTAGGATAAACCAAGATCTAAACCAGAAAAAACCAGAAGAAAAAACCACTCCAGCAGCAGAACATTTAACCTGGTGTTCTGCAGAGAACATTAGCACGTCATTGATAGTCTCTACTGTGTTAAAGCCTATTAGCCTGAGAGCTATTAATTAGTGTGAAAAGTGCTAATGCTCGTCACTTGAAGCTACATTATTTAGTGCCTCTTTACTTCCTCGCTGTCAAACCTGAGAACACTTACAGTGTTACCTGTCGAGGCAGAAATAATCAGCAGCTCTTTACGCAAAAAACAAGCGTCTAAAAAACGTTCTGAACCTGACAGCTTCATTTATTCTCATATATTTCATGTTATTGCCCACATTTATAATTCCCTATGTTGCATTTCTAATTGAAAAGGTCTGTCTTAAAGTAAACCTGCAGCTGTAGACTTTGAAACGTCAAGTTCAATGAAGATTCAAACATTTTTAACGTCCTTTTTTTTTGTTTGTTTTCTAGCACTGCACTCTACAGCAGGGCCATTTTAAATAATGAATATAACTTAATAATTAGTAGGTTATGAGTCCAGTGATTGTGGGCTCTAATTTATCAGTAGATATTATTACACTTATGGAAAAAAAAATTTAATATACTAAACATAAGCAAAGTCATCACAGAGAATAATGTTAGCTAAAATCTAAAAGTGTCTTTAAACCCAAATAAAAGCCCCTTTCTAGACTGAAGACATGGATTTTTTTTTAATAATAATAATAATAATAATATAAATAAATAAATAAATAAATAATAATATTACCAGTCTTATTGAGAACTTAATCTTGCTGGTTTTGGAAATGGAGGACTTTTTAAGAGAAATTTAAATTTTACTCATTTACATTGTCCTTGAAAGGTTTGCACTGTACATTTTCTCAGAAACTGATGCAACATCAGGTAAAACCCTCTGAGTTCTGACCCACTGCAGATGATGTAGAAACAGAAGCATCAGTCGTGAATCAAACACAAGACGTCTCACTGAGCAACACACAGTTTGGTTTTGTGGTTTCTGAATGGAATAATAAAAGCTCAGATGGGAATTATGTAAGGAATAAAAAAAAACTACTACTAGCCTTTCTTTCATAGTTAAAAGTAAAAGTGCTGATTTAAATAATCCATCAGATGTGCTGCGACTTTAAAACACTTGTATCCGCTCAGAGCTCTGCCAAGTGCCTCTTAAAAAAAACAAGTGTTAGACGAACTGTTCTGAGCAGCCTCTACCTCCCTCTGTCCCAACAACAAACCAGTACATCCCTTTGTCTGCACTGAGCCCATCACAGCCACATTATTTATTATTATATAAAGGTACCTCATTCACTTCAGTTTGATTTTGGTCGATGGGTTAAAACTGTGTCCTCATTCTCATTCTGTGTCCATATTCATCTCAAACTTGTTTAAAAGTCTGTTGCATTTAGTTTTTCAGTGTAATCTCCTAAAGTTTATTGTAAAAATGAGACCTTAAGACGTGATCTAGTCTTTATAATGAAGGATTTTAATAGATGAGAATGATCAGTCCACAGCAGGATTTTGTCCAATCACAGCTCACTTCAGGTAAAAAGGAGCGCTCCCATTGGTCGACACTGATGTCAACAACGAAGGAACAAGGAAATAAACCAAGGAAATGGGTTATTCTGTCACATTACAACAAAAAAATAAAGATTAAATAAAATGTTGTCAATGCTTCGTTTTACGTATTTTGGTCGGAAATTGGTCCAATGTATCTTTTTTTAAATAAAAGAAGCAGGAAAGTTTACTTCACTGTTGTTGGAGGAGACGGAAAAAACTAAATTGGGTACTAGAAATTTAACTGAGTAATAATATCTGCTCCAATGCCTCCAGAAAAGAGATAATATAAAAACGTGAGAAATGGAAGTCAATGGGAGCTTCTTGTTCCCATCACCTTTAAGAGTTGACTCTCTGGCGCCTGTTGCTCTAACTCTTCATAAAACATCGTGACACTGTTCTAACATTATGCCCTTCGCTCAAATCAACAAGAGGTGTTACTGCTTGAAGCCTGAAAAATGTGGGAGTGAAGTCACGTGGAGGACACATGGAGCAGGAATGAATCACCAAAATGTGAGAAGGAGCGAAGGCAGGTCGTGACACCAACAGATTAATTATATTCATTATTCATTATCAACCAAAACATCTAATATTTATAGCAGTAACCTTGTGTTTTTGTATTGATTTTTTAAAGGTGCAGGTTTGGATTTGATAAACAACTTCACAGGATTTGTATTGATAATATACTCAGGGTAAACTATAAATGCTGCTTCTATTTCCTGAATTATGTTAATGTAAGAGGCCAGCAGCTCAACATTAAACTCTAAACCAGGGGTGCACAAACTTTTTCCCTCGAAGAGCCAAAATGGAAATGTATTAATGGAACAAACCAAAAAAAACCCAATCTCTTTTTCTCTGGTTTGTTTAAATGTTTTTTTGTCTTCTTTTTTAACAAGACTTTTTATAAAATCTATCAAAATACGACTAGTTGTGGACTGCAAATGTTCAATGCAATGTGTGACCCTTTAATCTTCGTTAATGAACACTCTTTAATCTTGGAGGTTCATGTCAGCATCAGATTTGTGGAGTTTTCAGATTATTCAAGTGATCATGTAAACAGCACAAAATGATTTCCTTTATCTAATAACAGCAGTAATCTGATTATTGAGAAATCGGATTAACACACCTAGATTTCTTCCCAATTCTCCAATATCTTCATGCATGTAAACACATTAATCTGATTTATTTAGTTCTTTTACATCTGTGCATGTGTCAAACAAAAAAATGGGCAGGAAATGGAAATGACTTTTTTTTCTTTTTAGTCACAACGTTAGCGGAAAACAAAACACAACAAACATGGAGTATGAAGGACAGCAGAAGCATGGAGCCTTTTTGCAGATCTATAAACTCCCACATTAGGAGCTAACGCTAAAAACACGTGTTGCCATGTTCAGCAAAACAAGACCAATGTTTTGAAAATAACAGGAAGGAAGTTTGTGTCTTCAATCAATCTGAAAGAAATGCAATAATGAACTGAAACTTGTAAACTAGGGTTTTTGATTATCGCATTTCTCACACGTCAGATCCAGTTTTTACATTTATCGGATTATTCTGGTCACGTTAACGGCTCACGATTAAAGCAGTAGTCAGTGTGGAAGGAAGTGGAAGGTGACGTTTCTTCCTTTTTTCTTCCATCAGATCTGTTTCCCCTCGGTTCGTTCGTCCGACAGCATGTTTCTGCAGGACTACCACAGCTTTACTATTGTCTGATCTGAGCAGAAAGAAACCGTGACGCTCTGCTTTAGTTCAACTGACCTTTAAAGACACTCTGACAAACTCGAACACGTAGCGGCGTTGTCAATGTGTCCCCCTCGTAAACGCTGCCGATGAATGCGGCTACGAGACGGCCTCGTTATTCAAACCGGCGACGCTCACAAAGCATTTCCGATTAGTCAGAGCTAAACGGTGTACGACCAGGAAGTGACACGTCTCCAGCGGCGGCTTCGTGAAGGACAGAGATCCTCTTTGTGTAGGCGAGTGCTACCTGCGCCATCCACGAGAGCTTTGAGCCGCCGTCGTCTCATTTGTTTGCTCCTGACATCATTTGAAGCTATGCAATAGGAATATACCGACTGAGTTCACCTTTAGACTGCCACGGGTTCACAGTGAATAATAAAAAGCATATTCCTTTTGTGTGTTTAATGAGTTCATTTAGTCACTTCTGTCAATGTCACAAACCGCTGTGAACAAAAGCTCATATAAAAGCAGCAGGAAGCAGCTATTTTTATCCATTTAAAGTTGAATTTTAAAAGCAGTTCTTTGTTTTAGGATCAAGAAAGTAGCGTATAAACCATTTAAGCTGTCATTTTTGTCATATTTAACATCAATTGTCCACATCTATAGATACTTAACTGACTGGTGTCTATTTGAATCATGTTTTTCAGTGTGTTTAATGTCAATTATCCACAAAACTCATGTGATGTCCTCACTTTGTCTCATTATTGATTCTATATCAACAGCTGCATGGGCCTGAGATGTGTCAATGGTGACTTTAACTGAGCTAAACCCAAAATACAAATAAATATCTACCTTCCTTCTTATCTTTCTTCTTCTTTGCTCAATAAAAGTGTCTGCTCACAAAGTTTTCCTCTGAAGTATCTGACCTTTGCAAACATTTTCTTTTTCTATCGAAGCCTTTCAGATGTTTTCTGTGGAATCACAAATTGTTTATGTGCACTCTGCTTTGAATTACTCCACCAAACTGCTCTGTAATGGATAAAAAAGAAGTGTGTCAGATCATTCGAGGCAATTATGCAATTTCTAAGGAGACCGTATGGACGCACTTGATGGATTCTCTTAATGGAGACGCATAACATGATTTAAAACAGAATCAAAACAACTGCACTTTTATTGCAAACTAAACTGAAAAGAGTAGTAAATGGAGTTCACAATAATAGCACAGGACGCCATCTTGTTTTGACTTATGAATAAAACTGAGGAATTATAAGTTTGATCCATGCAATCAAAGAAAGAAAGAGAGAAAAAGAGAGAAAAAGAGAGAAAAAGAGAGAAAAAGAGAGAAAAAGAGAGAAAAAGAGAGAAAAAGAGAGAGAGAGAAAGAGAAAGAGAGAAAGAAAGAGAGAAAGAGAGAAAGAAAGAGAGAAAGAAAGAGAGAGAGAAAGAAAGAGAGAGAGAAAGAAAGAAAGAGAGAAAGAAAGAGAGAGAGAAAGAAAGAGAAAGAGAGAAAGAAAGAAAGAGAGAAAGAAAGAGAGAAAGAAAGAGAAGAAAGAAAGAAAGAGAGAAAGAAAGAGAAGAAAGAAAGAAAGAGAGAAAGAAAGAGAAAAAGAAAGAGAGAGAAAAAAGAGAGAAAGAAAGAGAAAAAAGAGAGAAAGAAAGAGAAAAAAGAGAGAAGAAAGAAAGAGAGAAAGAAAGAAAGAAAGAGAGAAAAAAGAGAGAAAAAAGAGAGAAAAAAGAGAGAAAAAAGAGAGAAAAAAGAGAGAAAAAAGAGAGAAAGAGAGAAAGAAAGAGAAAAAGAAAAGGAAAGAAAACTCCCAAAGCAGAAACGTGCATGTGTAAAGGAACTGGAAGCCTCCATTTAAAAGTGCTGAACACAGATGTAAAGATAGTTTATAGTTCACAGAGTTCACAGTGAAAGTCTCAATGGTAATATTTAAAGAGACAGCAGCAGATATTAAAGTACATAAGGACAGATGATCAACATATGAAGTGTACTTCTATAGCTCATTTCCTTTAAGACTAATGGTGTAAAGTGCTCAAGCTGTTGGTTTGCTCAGCTCCATGTGAGAGACAGACGGAGCATGTGTGAGTAGGCAGAGCAGGGCCCGGTCTCTGTGTGTGTGTTCATTGTGTATTGTGTTGTGTTGTTGTCTGTTCCAGAACGCCTCCTCCACACTCCCAGCAGATCATATCTTCCTCCACAGTTTGCACTAACATTATTTTTTCACTTATCTCTCCGACGCTCCGGTGCATTTCAGCTATTTCTTATCACTTTATGCAAAATGTGCAGATTCACAACTTTCTCTCGTGGGAACGTTTCACAGAATGGCTTTGTGGCCTTGTTCTCGACATATTGAAATGTGTCATGTGTGTTTTGTGTTGCCACGTTCTTAGATTTACCTTTCTGTGCAGATGGTTACGCAACATTCACGGATGGATGGATGGATGCATTGTGTTGTGTTCAAGGATACTGGGTTATTGTGCAGTTTCTAAAGTGATTGTATAAACACACAAGATGAGTCTTTATACATTTTGCATGAATATAAAACTATAATTTACAATAATGTGTCCACACAATGTCACACAACGCACAGAAATGTAATGTGGCATTGTTGCATTTGATAATAGTCTGGGCTGCAGCAGTGGAAGAAATACAACGTTGGTCCAGTTGTAAAGAATAAGTAGAAAATGATTGAAATGGATGAATAAATAGGCCTTAAATTAACAAATACATTCTGTCTCTGGCTTCATATTCCAAATGTGAGAAGCACTAAAAGGCAAGTAGAGTATGACCATTTTCTTCTTGTTTTTTATTGTAATGTGAATCAATAGTCTTTGTGCCATTCTACAAGCCATTTTTATCAACAATTTAACTGCTCATGAACAAGATGAGCTGCACACGTTACCAGCAACCGACAAAGTTTAAATTCAGCTTTAATCAGAGATCAGAATGACTCCAAATAACACTATGTGACTGTTTTAGGACCTGTGCTTCCTCATCAAAGACTGAGATCTGCCTGATTATCATACACATAGGTCATTGTCGTCATATACATTAGACAAATACAAGAAGGATATATTTATTGGAGTACACTGCTGGTGTGACTTAAAGAGACTACAGTTTTCATTGTGTTTTTATGTTTTTATGGTTTACTCACCCATTAATCTGTAATTATCGATGGGCCATAATGTGCGTACTTTATCTACTCTGCACCTACTGCTCACTGTCATGAAAAATCCAATCTTTTTTATAATGTGTAACCATCTCTTTTAGGATTTTAAGTCATTTGCATCACTCATTTTGCAGTTGTTACGGTTATTCTGCTTTACGTTGAGTGAACTTTTCAGGTTGTTAAGACCTAACAATCTACATCTCAACATTTATGATAAAAATGGTGTATTTAACGATTCCGAAACATTTCTCTTCTTAGAAACCCTCAGTCTCTTGTGGTTCGGTTGTTTGTGAGACACATTTTTTCACTCTGGAGCTGAATTCGCAGAGCGTCTGTGAGCAGCTCCGCAGATGTGCTCCGGTCGTCCTTGGAGATTTCCCGGGGCAAACAAAGCCTTACCTCCCCCATTCCCTGAGCCGCGAACACCCCTCTCCCGCTCCTCTCTCCCTTCACGTCTCCAAACCAATGAGCATGTCGCCGCGTGCTGCTCCCACTCTCTGGCATCACCACCACTAGCTCCGTCTCTCCGCTCGAGAACCCCGTTAAAATCCACCGGCAGCTGTCTCAAATCTCACGCTGGAGAAGAGGCAGCGATACTGAAATCAAGGTAAAATGTCTTTATTCATCACTTGGATGTGTGTTATGTAATTCTGCTGTGGACATGCCGCTGTGAGCTTCGTGTCGGCTGCTTGACTTTGCTAATGGTTGGACGGTGCTGGTGATTATCTCAAAATAGAGGCTTTACTGGAGGCTGTTAATGAAGTGCTCCGGCGTCTGCGCGGTTAATATTTTAAAAGCAATAATGAAATGATTGCAGGAGCATGCTCTGCTATCACCTAGCATCCACCTGCTCTGAAGCTATGTTTGGCTGCAAAGATCAACCCCGTCTCTGAGCTTTTGTGACGGGGTTATTTCTTACCCACAGCGAATGCATGTTGACAAATGATGTGACTTACCTCATTTTTCTCCTCAGACCCTGTGATATTTATAGGGTTTTCTCAATATGTCTGTGGGAATTCTTATTTTTAAGGTCATTATTTAATAAAAAGGGTTAAGAGGAAAGCATCTGGGCAGAGTTTTGCAGGTAGAAGTTATTTCATCCTTTTGTATAATGGACTGTCAATATTTCCTTTATAGATAAAGCTTGCTGGGGAGGTGGATGGGATACAAAACCTTGGAAATAAAAGAAAAGAGTCCTGATGTGATGTCGGTTTGCACAAAATCAAGTGGTTCCTTAATAAATCAATCAATAAATGCACACATATATACATCATTTAATTAATTTAAATGTTTATAAATGATGAGATGTCTATTGAAACATTGCTGTAGACTTTGTTTGTTCAGTTTTTTTTTTTTAATTAGCCTGGACAGCCTTTTTTATTGCTGTACTAAGACTTGAATGGACACAGATTAAACTGCCTCTGAACGTAACTGGATGGATTATTGAACCAATCAGAATTCAGGGCGGCACCAACATACACAGAATAAACTTCAGAGAAATCAGAGAAACCTGTAAAGCCAGATTTATTTTAGATGAATCGTTAAAATTTGAATCAGAGGAAATTCACTTCATTCAAACAAGTACCAAACCCTATTGACTTTGTTAATGTTGTGGGTCACACAACGCACAAAAACAAAGTAAGAAAGTTCCATTAGATACTGCTGCAGCTGTTATTCCTTGGACTTAGACCAAAGCATGTGCTGCAGAAAACAGTTAAACTTGGAGCTACTTAAATATCCATATTAATAAAGGATATTTCACATGATGAGATGTTGTGACCTTTCTAGTACGTCATACACACCATTTTCCAAAATACTGCAATGTAAATATTATTTTGTACTGGTGATATTTTATTAATCAACATTTCTGGAACAAGTAACATACATTTACATTTAAACTGAGGGAAAATACAATCTTAATGTGGAGTTTAAAGCATTTTTACATTCACGCCTCAGTCACAGATTACTCAGGATTTTGACCAAGACACAAATTTATCAAAAACAACTGCTCAGTGGGATCTTCGAGTCATGAACTGGTCTTAGTCCTGGTCTCAGGCTTGTCTTTCGTGGTCTTGACTCCAGCCACAGCGCCTCTCGTGCCGTGTTCAGTGGAATAAATATCACTTGTGGCCCTCGTATCAAAGCTGAGTGGGGCTTTGAAGTCCACACAAGAGCCACCTCTGGCAGAAGTTCATACAAACCTTTTATTAAAGGCACATGATCCACTTTTACTGCTGTACTCTTCTGTGCCTCTCATCGACCGTGATACTTATCTGGCACTTTACTGCAACTGTTCATAGGCTCTTTATCCACACAAACGATAGTCAGGATTCATTTAAAAACATCCTAGATTTACATGTGTTATATCACATTTGTTTTATTCATAATTTAATTTATATTCACTTTAGTCCTGGCCATCAAAATGTGCCATAATAATGAATAAATGAATAAATAAAAGTGAATAAAACCTTTGTGGTCTTAAACTCTGGCCTATATTAACAATTCTCATAGAATAATGCGTCCATTTTAAATATAATAAGCTTATATCGTCTGTTTTTTGTTGAAAGCATCAAAGCAAAGTGGAGATGATTAGTTTGTTTTCATAAATCTAATCTGTAAATGTCTTACTTTTACTCCTGTCTGCTCCTCCAAACATGGGTCGTGCCGCCAGAAAGATAAAAGTTTCAACTAAACTCTAAACTTTGATTGATTTAATGTGACGTATTAGTATTTTGAGGTGAAAAATTGGTCTGGTTTTACCTTTTTTTTAAATAAAAGAAGCAGGAAAAGTAGAAAGAGACAAACGAACAAAAACAAAATCAGGTTCTGGAGCTTTAAATGTGTGTATTGTCCGACGCTGATGATGTTTTGTTTGGATGTTGAGGTTTCTACTCCTCCTTCTCAGCAACAGTGTCCTGGGATTGATTTCTGAGCCGATACCGATCGAAGGTTGCGTGTGAATGTCTGTTTGTCGGTGTTTAACGAGAGATTGTCCGGGGTCTGTCTTTCCTAAAGCAGAAGAAAACGAGTGTTGAATACAAAACAGCATTACTCGCATGTTTGCAAACACACAGATATGTTTAGCGAGTTTCTGCGTTAGCGCTGAGTAGCAACCCTCGTTGTAGAAGCCAGGTGTATCGCACAGGCTTCGACTCCGTTTGCCTCCAGTCTCCGTTTCTTTGCGGCGTTCAGCGTGTATTTTATCGCTCGTCCCGCCTTCAGCCATTTATGTAATCAGTTTGTTCCAGGGATTTATTTTGCATCGCAGCGAGCGGCTCGGTTAAAGCCTTTCTCTCCAGATTAGCACCGGCAGCTTGACTTTCATGTGTGTGCAAAAACGGCATCGACTTTACCGGCATCGAGCTGAACCAGTGCATCACATTTACAACTCTTAAACAAATACTCCCAACATTTATAGAGTTTTGGCCATTTCAGAAGTTCATTAACTCACTCAGTCATCTCGTATTAAACTCCAGTAGCGCCCCCAATGACACGTTCTAATTTTATCATCGTTTGCCCTTATCATCTCGACGGCCCGGGGCTTTTAATAGCGCCGTCCACTGACAAGGACATCCACTGGAACGGACCCAGGATCCGGCTTCGGAGCAAATACTTGGCTCCAGATTTGACAGCTTTTGTGAGGCAGGTGTGAGCACGGAAGTGTAAAGGAAACAGGTTCGTTATGAAATCAGGTTAATGTTAGAATAGATTTTGTGATGTTTGTACTGAATAATTGTTTTGTAATGCTCTGTACCACTTTATTTCCAGATGAGGATGGTGTATTTCAGATAATCTTTTGATGATATTGGTAGATTTGAAAGTATATGCTATGAAATAATATGTTTCTTTAAGCCAGGAGATTAAAACAGACTCCTTTTCTCCATTTTGATCAAGAAAACATTTAAAATTAGACTCCTATGTTGCTAAATTCAGGCAGAAGGGTCATTTTTGTTCATCGTAAGTTGTAAGATCAGCATTTATGTTGACAATGCTGGTATTAAAAGAAAATAATTAACAACTTGGGGTGAAATTAGTGTGAAATTGAGCTGATTAAACTTTACTGCTAGCATTTTTTAAATTAAATGTATGAAATAGTCTAGTGTAGATGCAGATATCTTCAATGTTATAATGTTTTATATGTTTTTCTAAACCAGTGCCTAATGGAAATGTGTTGTTGTTTCTCAGCTCTTATATTTCACTTCCTGTTGAGCAAGAAAGTGTGTTTTTTGTTGTTTTAATTCCATGATGCTAAGGCTGCACACGTCTAAGTTAATCCACTGTTAAACTATGGGATTCTTCATGATCCTATAGGATTATTATATCTTGGGTATGACTTTGATACATGTCACACTGCGCTATTAGAAAAAGGTGAATTAAAAGCTCTGGTCACCTTGTTAGTGCTTGTCAACTCCAGTCGTGTTTTTGTTGAGAAAGAAAAGAAATAAACAAAAGAGGAACAAAATTTGGTCCATTTATGGTTTATTTTTTAACAAGCTTGAGGTGAGTCCTTATGTAATTAGCATAACGTAACGTATTTTATAAAGATTAGCAGCATTCAGCCGTGATTTGTTTGTTGCAGTGAAAGAATAAATGTAATAACGTAAAAGGCAAACACATAATACTGTTTACTCTTAGTGTCTATTTTTGTTTTTGTCCGGTGTCCTGTAGACGCTTCGCTCAGGTTTCCTCTCGCCTCGTTTAGCGCCTCTCATCTGGACCGTTATGTCATAGGTCTCTAGTGTCAATCGATAACACGAGAAACTCTCGGTGACAGCAGCTGGAAGGAGACTGCACAACAAACCCACAAACCCCTCTCTGGGATTTGTGTGTGCGGAGTCAGAGAGGCCTCGTGGTCTCACTTTGGTTTGATTATTGCAGCTGTGGACGGTAACGAAGGAAAAGTAGCCGCTCATTTCACTGGTTTCATTTACACTGCTACAACACTTTTATTAAAATAGACATTGGATCAAAAGTAATTATTCAGAGTGATGCGATCCACTTAAATCTAATGAAAAAACATAAAGTAAAAATACAAAAGAACAGATGGTGTCTTTTAAGATGTTTCTGTCTCATTTCAGATTATATTAAGATCATTATCACAAAACTGAAACTATTGCACCATTTGACAAACTTTAAGCTGATTGTGGTCCAGACAGCAAAATATATACGAAATAAACCTCTTAATACTCATACTATAATAACAATTCAATATGACATAAGAGAATTAATCAATGAGGACTACAACTGCAGTGATTGTTTACTATTGAACTATTGAATTAGCTCATTTTGGTTCTTTAGTTTGTTTTGTTTTGTTTTTTCTGGTGGGTTAAGATGCCAGTTTTTGTTTTAGTTGCATTTCTATTTCCATTTTATTTCAAATTTAGAAACTATATGTTCTTGTATTACACTCTTTTACTTCCTTTTATTGTGTAATACTGTAATATCTAAAACATGAACTCTAAAATTATTGTTTTTGTTAAAGAAATGACATCTAGAGCTTGTCAGATGTTGGTGATTTTGTATTTTGCTCAGGTTTCAACAAGGACAGTGTGATAAAAACAACTATTATATTACTGCTGCACATGTTGACACTTTTGATCTGTGTTTTTTGTAGTTCAGACACTTACTCACACGTCACAGACAGCTTAGGCCTTTGCTGCGGATGTGACCTTGTTCTTTTATTGTGAACAGAGTTTGATCTCATACCACTTAGTCTCTAGTGTTACACCGGAGTTTCTCTCATTAATGCAGAACCCTCACGGATCCACAGCTCGAGAAGCACCGAACTCTGTATATTTATGGCACAAGGAGAGAACTATTGAGAAAATAAATAAATCAGAGACTAACACCTCCATTTCCTGAGCGTGTGAGTCTCGAGCACACACGTCAAACTCAAGGCCCAGGGGCAAAATGTGGCCCTTTGCGATGTTTTATGTGGCCCTTCTCTACATTTGGAACGTTATATTTTTGGTTGTAGGTTTTAACGGATTTGATTTTGGCTTCAAAGAGAAATAAAACCTGTTCAAATCCACCCAAAACCTGTTCAAATTTAACTAAAACCTTTTGAAATCCAATTAAAAGCTGTTCAAATGTGACAAATATCTGTTCAAATCTGACTAATACCTGTTCAAATCCAATTAAAACCAATTCAAGTCCATCTAAAACCTGTTTAAATCCAACTACTAAACAGTTTCCATAAAAGGAGGAAATTAAAGTTAAACTTTTGTACGACTCAAATGAAGTTGAAATCTCACATTCAAAATAATATAAATGCTTTCTAATGTCATCATTTTCGGCCTCTGAAAGGATTCTTATTAACATTCGTGGCATTTAATCAAGAAAAGCCATAATTTGATTAAATTATGAGGACGCAGAGTCTTAAAACCATCAAACAAATCTACAGCATTGCTTCATGACTCTAGCTTTTGTATTTTGTCTGTGACGTTTGTTAAGGTCATTGTCCCTATTTCATTTGAATCTATGGTTATAATTACGGCTCAGATTTTAAAGAGGAAATAGTTTCAGCAAAAACCTGAAATTTGTCAAAACCAAATAAAAATGATACACAATCTGAGAACACTGACACATTTAGATTACATCAAAACTTCAACAATACTGATGATGACGATGATACATAGCTATCATCATCAGTATTGTTTTTATTGTTTTATTATTATATTGGCGTTTCAAGGCATTGTGGAAACCTTTAAGTGGTATTAGAGCGAGGACTTATAAAGGGTAGAATTAAGTATAGAATTATAGAAAGAAAAAAATCAATTTTATATTTTCAAGTCTAAAAAGAGATCATCCACATGCTCTGAGGGTTTCTTTTAGATTATTTTCTCTTCAAACGTCACAGACAATTGTCCCTGTTTGCCTTAAAATCTGAGCAGCCGTTAAAACCACGGCGTTATCTGTGAAGTCAGTGGGTCGTCTTCTTCAAATCCTCGTCGAGAACCCTTCCTTCAGGACGGTTATAATGCAATGTCCCGGTGAGACCTGAGTCTGAGGAGCGTGTCTTTTGTGTCGAGGACGAACCGCTGGAGTCTGTGAACTGGACGCAAATGAATCTGATGTAAAAAAGAGCAGTGTGGGAGTGACATTTCTATAAACCAACATGAGTGTTCCTCTGTGTGGAGCACGTAGATGGAAATAGCATTATCTTGTGTCGCTGAAGAACGTCTTTATGCAGCTCTATCCTGTGATGACCCACTGGGACATTATAAAGGATGATTCATGGCCAAGAATGTGATTTACAAATGTAGATTCAAGTCATGGCGACCGAGGAGCTTAGTTATATTATGTCCCGAAAGAAGAGTTCATATCATTTATTGTTCAACCTCTTTGCATTTCATTTAAAACTTTACCACAAAGAACAGAAACCTCAGAGAGTCAAAGAGCAAATCAGTTCAGCAGAAAACTGACAATGTCTGAACCAAATAAAAATTAAACACAATATGAGAAATATTAATTACATTTAGATTACTTTGTGCACATTTATTACCTCTTGATAATAGAAACTTGGCGAAAAGGGTGTTTATTGTTATGTTGTCATCCCAGAATAATCTATAAAAAAATAATTAAAAAATGCATCAGTTTTGTATTTATTGTTTTATTATATTGGCATTTCAAGACATCGTGGTATTAGAGCAAGGACTTATAAAGGGTAGAATCATGAATATAGCTGTATTTAATGATAAAACATTATATAATGGTCCTTTAAATAAAATGAATGGTAATATAGTCTGAACTAGATTTCATTAGAAGTTGGAGATGTATCTAAGACTTATTATTTTAAGGCTATTCTTTTTGCCGTCGTGATCCTAAACTCAACTCGCCACCAACAGCAGCTGATCTTTTATTAAAAAAATAAATAAAACTGGAGACTAATACATGACACCAAACTGAAGTGTACAATTTTAGCTCCGACTTCACCATCGACCTAAAACAATCAGACAATTTTCTCTTCGTTAAACGTTGCGCGACTAAATTACCAATATTTATCTCTGTTTATGTTGTCTTTTTAACGCTGTTTTGTTGTGTTAAAGTGTATTTTCAGCACTGAGTAAGTATTTTATCTGTTTTTTTGGAAGCCATTATTTCCTTGTTGACATCAGTGTCGACCAATAGGAGGGCTTCTTTTTCCAGAACCAAGCTGTGATTGGTCAAAGCTCCTGTTTGAGACTGAAAATTCAAATCTAATTAAATCCTTAATTATTAAGCCTAGATGATGTCTTAAGGTCTTGTTTTTTCACAGATGATTCCTTTTACAATATATTAGGTGCTTAAATGTTTCTTTTTTCCATACACATTATCAGATAACATAATTATTTTACTTAATGTTTGACTTTAATGTAATCTATTAGTTTCTGTTCCCAAAATAAAGCAGTAAAGGTCAGCCTCTTGTGTGATTAAAGACAGGTATAGTGCACAATTACTAGCAAACAACTTTATTTTAGATGATGGCTGGAAAATGTAACAGTCAATTAGTAACTGGAGCATGAATTACAGGTTACATAGCAAACCACATAATGTCCTCTGTACATTTATGTAAATGAGTAGAGCTCTACAGTCGCTGCATTCGTGGATAATTAGGTCAGTTGTGTAATGCAAACATTGATGGGAAATTCCAGCGATAAAAACACACCTTTATTGTGACTGAGTGCTTTAATTATTGGCAGAGACCATCATAAGTCTTAATGGTGTTTGTTTTTCAGATAGTGTCAAGCGCTCAAGGCTTAAAGAGACCAATTCAGTTTAACACAGCCATAATAACACAAAATATTTACAAAAAGTATTCAGTGAAACACAAAAAATGCCCCTTAATTCCACATATTATAATAAATAATACAGTAAATTCAGTCTAAAATATCAACATCCTGCAGAGTTCATATTATTACATTATTTGACACTGTAAAAAAGTCTTTAATTTAAACTTCAGCAGCCTCAGAGGGTCAACACTACAACTACAGCAGCCTCAGAGGGTCAACACTACAACTACGGGAGCCTCAGAGGGTCAAAACTCAAAGGAAAAATCACCAATGGGTTACAGTCAACTTCCAGGTTTTCTAAGACTTGTGGGAATCTTGTAGAACCTTTTTATTGAGATTTTTGTTTCAACAATTCATGTAGGAACCCAAAATACAAAGCAATTTGAATTTAAACCCAATGGGAATTTGAACAAACTACAGCAGCCTTGGAGGGTCAAACTTCAGAGGCTTTTATTTTAAAAAAAAGGTAAAACTGGACACATTTTTCACCACAAAATACTAAATTGTTAGATTAAATGGAAGTTTAGAGCTGACCTGAAACTTTTATCTTTGTAGTTTACCGTTGTAGACTGTAGTGATCCTGGAATTATCTGCTGTTTCTCTATTTTTATCTTTTTTGAGCTTTTTCTCTGTAAAATAAGACATATTTCCAACAGAATAACCAATTTCCTTGGTTTATTTCCTTGTTCCTTCGTTGTCGACCAATGGGAGCGCTCCTTTTTACCTGAAGTGAGCTGTGATTGGACAAAATTATCATTCTCATCTATTAAAATCCTTAATTATAAAGACTAGATCACGTTTTAAGGCTTCATTTTTTCACAGATGGTTCCTGTTACAATAAACTTTAGGAGATTACACTGTTTTTGTGTAAATGTCCTCATAGACTTTGTTGTCTTGTAGCTACATGAGGAATAGAAAACTAAAAAAAGTGGGAAATAAGATGGTGTTTGTAGCTTCTTGAGGCAAAATGAGTCTTTGACCAAGCCTGAAATCATCCACCGTTCATCCGTCTGTTGTAGCTAAAGGTGGCAACATCAGATGGCCCGACGGGATCCTGTGGGCAGTAGGGCTTCCGTTTTTGGAGCAGAGAACAAACCAGCCTACAGCACGGTCTTTCTCTTAGTGACTCAAGTCCCAAGTCTGGTGGCGGCTCTGAAGAGGAAGAAGACTCACTTAAACTCACCAAACGCTGCTCTTCTGGGCCTTTAGCACGGCTCGATCTGACTCACAGTGAATCTTAATGAGTCTGGACGAGGCTAAAACGGGAACTTGAAGCTGCACGAAACGAAACAGACGTGATAAAACCGAGACGTCCTGTGCTCGAGGATGTCACGCGCTAAGACGTTCGTGTTTAGCCTTTCCCGACTGTCCCAGAACGTGTTCACACCGGCTTTATGAATCAGACGCGTTCTTTTATCATTAGCTGAAAACGAGTGCTGCTAGTTTCCGTTTGTTTAATAGAAATAGCACCATTAGCACAAGAAGAATGGCTCAAGATGGCGGGTAACATTTCCACTTTAAACCATTTTAGACTGATACACCATTCAGTTTTATGCAGATGTATGAAAAGCACTGGGAAAATGGATTCATAATCTAAAAATATAGGTATCTACACCATCATACAAAAAAAAAAGTAAATTATTAAAGGTTAATGGTGGCCCTTTTTCATTTTTTGCACCTTTACAACTAACATTTACATATATCACTGCAGATATACTGAAAAATACATTACATATAATTATTATGTAAGAATTAGCATTGAATAAGTCAATTTGATGTTGTTTGTCATGTTTTATGAGCCAGTCGTGACATACAGTCTCTATATATGACTGGAGACTATGTATAAAACTATAAATGAACTGGTCTAGACACTCTATAACAATGTATGTGCAATAATAGTAAATCTACAGCTAGTGCTATTGAGTAAAAAGTAAAAAAAAACTAATAATAACAATTAAATCTGCAAACAGTGATAAGGAGCTTTTACCTCTCGTGAAGGTGCTTAATCTTAGTCCAAGACGAGTGGAGTCTGGATGAAAAATGTGATAAACACTGACCAAAAATCACTGAGAAATCACCAGAATTTGAACCAATGATTCAGGCTTCTTCAGGTTTATAGTGCAGCTGGATCAGAGCCAGATGAATGTCGGATAAAGCTGCTTGTGGGATGATATTTTGAGTTTCTGAATTGTTTTCCACTGGGTTATATACGTTTCCCTATTCAGAAAAAAGTACAGGCATGTCCTAGTTTATCTCAAGACAAAAAGTACTGCAGTCATCAAATGTTAACTTACAAATGCGGGAAAGCAAAAATCCGGTTTTCTTTGAGTGTTATATGAAGAGATGTGCCTGCGAGATTTTGCGCTTTGGGATGACAACACTCGGTTTAAAAATAGGAATGGCTTTTATTTTTTAGATGAAAACACAAGCCTATGTTTAGTCCATGCCACCGAGGAGGTAAGAGAATGAATTCACTTTTATTATTAGCAGCAAATATACAATGCTTTCAATTAAAATCTAGCCCTTCAGCTTCTCACTGAAGTTAAAAATACACTCTCCATTTATTTCTTTTGCAGCTAATGGCGCTCTATCTGAATAGTTTGCTCAGAAAATTCATCAGAGAGCCTAAAAAAGAGCAATTATTTTAGTGTGTTGGATATTAATATCATGGTTTAGTGAGGTTGCTCCAGATTTAACCAAAGGAAAAGGCTGCAGCTCTGAATGTATGAAGAATAAATGTTGACTTGCTGCTATTTTTAGAAGCTCTCAGTGGAGCAGAGACGTGACCTGCACTTGAAATGCTCTCCTTTAAACTTTGTTTGTCACACTTGGACTTTCCATTTTTAACACCAGAGCCAGCGTCAACACAAAGGCATCCTTTCAAGTCCAACAGGTTAGATACAGAGTTAAGGCACGGCGTAAGAGACACTCTGGGCAAGAACATTTAAAAATAGAATCGAGGTTTAATGCATCTTATTCAGTTTAAGATCTATATGGAACTGCACAGACACAGGGGAACTGTATTTTTGCTGTGTCAAGTGTTTCTATCTTTTATGCTCCATATTTAGTCAAAGATTTGAAGTGAGTTATATTGAAGTAACCCATATTCCATTTAAGACACACGTTTGCCTGTTTTAAATGCATTACTGCAGATGTTCTCTCTTTTACGGAGCATTTTTCAAGCAGTTGTTGGTTGTTTTTCGTTCATCATGATGGAATATCTGATAGAAAGCGTCAAGATGGCGACGTTAAAAAACGGCACCATTTTGCGCCGAGTTTGTGTTTAGTTTGAAACCAATGGAAACTGTAAACGGTTGCTATTATGGAAAACACGACACACTAATCCTGTCAGTGCTAGGGGCTAAAAAGTAGACCAAAAAAGCCTCTTTATGATCCTGCAACCACTATCGATGTAAAATGGGAATATATCTGTGGCCGCAGGGCGTCGTGACACCTTAATGAGAGTTCTGCTTTTAATTTAATCGAAACATGTGAAAGAAGCCTCTGTTAAACCGTCTTGTGACTGAGACCGATGCAGGATTTATTAAGGATCATGTACGTTGTAAAGTATAAACCTATTATAGAGTCATAAGACCGTATAAATGTGTAAATGCGACGCCATAAATGTCTTTAAATAAAGTTACAAAGACTGAGAGGACAACTGAGACATTTTATAACGGTTTTAAATGGAATCAAATGAGATAATTAGTATTTCTACATCCAGCCTTTGTTAATGATCGTCCAAAATGTGTTTCATAATGTGTCTGCAGTCAGTCTGACACACCGAGTCTGTCTCTCAGTTTTAAACCAGGACATCGGGGCGATATGTAAAAGCCTGCATTGCACCAAGTTAGGTAACAATAACGAACATGAACATCCGCTCGAGCGCCGCCGTTTCCTCCGAAGCCACCAGAAGACGAGCGTGAACGTCGGAGCTCGTACTCAGAGAGGCATAAGGCGCTGTGTGTTTACGGGAGACTTCAGAGTGCTGTTCCATTTATAGTTGGCTCCTCTAGGAGTTGGTCTTGCTGCATGGCTGAATAGTACATGCACCACTTCCTCCTGACTGCACGGATTTGTCAGGGTCTTTATAAATAGCTCCACAGCACGTGTTCGCAGCGTACAGCGTGAAGCCAGATAGATTCTGACAAAAACGCATGACTCATACACATCTAGAATGAAGACTTGTATGATGCATTTTCATTTGTGATTTAGTTGATATCACACTGACATCGATTAAAGGTGCATTGTGTAAACTGTATTTTTATTGGTGTATAGTTACATCGAAGTCATAGTGTTTTAGAAAAATAGAAAAGTAAAGCTTGAAAAAAACTGAGTCAGTTCAGATCCAATACTTCCTCATTTTGAAGATTTGGGGAATTCATGATCTAAAATTGATCTAATTAGATTTTTATCAGACTTTGTAGCAGTGTGTTTGTTCATTGATAGCAGTATGTCAGTAAGTGTGATTTGTGCCATTGTTTTAAGCTTCAGGACTCTACTTTCCTTTAAAAAAATGAAGTGAAGCTTGATAAAAACTGTGGAGGGAGTCAGTTCAGGTCCTTCGTCCTACTTTCTGTTTGTACTGCTTCCTACTCGTGTTTTTATTTTTGGATTAGGATTTAGGGCATTCATGAACTGAATTTGATTTCATTTCTTTTTTTTTTTCAGTCACATCATCAACAGAGCTTTGTGAATGAATAAGTGAATTATTTATTTAAAAGGGACAGGACACAAATTAAACATTAACCTCATACAAAGAAATAAATATGTTTTGTGCCAGGTTCTAGTTCAGGTGCTAATTTCCACCTCTTGTCCCAGGACAGGTAGATGTTATAATAGTAGCACCATAGACACCAACATGTCCCTGCAGGGCTACCATAGCTGTTCACATGCTCTAAAAAGGAAAAGTCATTGCATTGAGCTTCTTTTATCAGATGATGATGATGATGATAAGAAAAAATGGAACACTTCACAAAACCAAGATAAAATGAAAAGATATTAATATAACCATGGAATTAGTTTCTAGCAACAAAATGGCTTAAAAGAAGAAGAAGAAACACCAGAAAAGTAAGGCGTTACATAAACAAACAAAATTATCCATTTGGTAAAAGTACAAAGACATAAATGTTCAGTTTGTAGTTTTATTTTTGTTTTTTTGCAGCATCTACTGGCATCATACATTCAGAAACAAAATTAGCTCAGTTTATAAAAGTCCTCGTTCCAAATGAGTCCATTATATTCCATCATCTCCAGGACTAAACCTACAGAGAAGGGGCCAGAGGAGACAGAGTGGAGTGTTATTGTATCGACAGCTGGACAAGCATCACGCTCATTCGTCAATATGTCCACGTCTCGCTGCATCAGCTTCACGCGGTGACCTTTAGCTGCTGGCAAAGGCACTCGCTGACAGACGACTGCTGGGCTCCAACGGTAAAGATAAGAGGTGTTTCAATAGGGTTGAAACTGGTAAAGGCCACTGTATAATCTCTAGAAACAGGGATTTAATGAGGCTAGGTCCCAGTTTGCAAATGGGAAGCAAATATATGAGTTCTAGATGGATACAAAAGGTTGCATTGTGAAATAATTTTACAGTTCTGCAGCGTAACCTGAGCAGGATTAAAAGAAATGAGTCATTGAGAGGTTTAGTTTAGTCTTTGTTCATCTCTGTGGGGCACAATGGCATAGAATTAAGAGTGTTTAAGGATAGGAGGTTTTAGGATTGGTTGGGACACTTAGATCAGCACAACACTGGTTAATCTAGTTGTTGCACCTCCTTTACTCAACAATGGATGAATGAACAAAGCCTTATAATGAAAAAAATCAAAGGAATAAAATGTTTAAACTGAACTTTTGATCATATTTCAGTCTGTTGTGGCTGAAATGTAACTGTAATTTCTTCTGCCACATTCACTCTCCATCAGTTTAGTTTACAACCATGATTCACAAATACAAACTGAAAGGTTCATTTAGCTAATGGTGCTTCATGTGCTATCCTTAGTCATCACTGCTTAAAACCTCCTCCTCTTGTTTCTTCTTTCTTTCTTAAAAATAGATCTTCATTTAAAAATAAAGTGTACCTTTCGGAGGATGATTCACTCGACTGACACGAAAACTCTCTTTCCGCTCCGGTGCGTCGCCTGTGCACAAAATATTTGATATATAACTGGGGTTTTTCTAGGGCGCACCACGTCAGCGCCGTTATAACATCAGATACAAGCCACAATGCCTTCACTGTTTCATCCAATCAGATTTATGGACGTATTTAAAGTTTCAGAGAACATTGGACATTTCTTTAGGCGGTAGATGAATCATTTTGTAAATACAAGCTGTCCTCATGGTTGAACCGCAGAAGCAATAACATTAAAAGTTAAAAACCTGGCACATTAGTCCAAATGGCACACACTTAGATGTTCTGTCCCCGCATCAGGTAATATATTACGGCATCTTTGTGCAGGCAGGTAGAGGACACAGACAGAGCATTAAAAAAGCCTGGGCTTCAATAAAAAGACGAAGTCCTTCAATTTAAGCAAATGGCTTTTAGTCAGATGATGATCAGAGGTTCATTTATGCAATGTTCCCAATTGAAAACCCAAGGATCAACATAATCCACTGCACACAGCTTAGTGTAACTGTGCAGACACCAAAACAAAGCTGTGTGTAACGAGAATCTAGGACAACAAAAGTCTGAAGGATTACTATATGTCCATCAAATAATATGTTTGAAATATTTTGTACGATGTAAGGAACTTTCTCTTATTACTAAACATTAACCAATAAAATGTGTCTGTAATCCAGATTCCTCAGAGGATTGTCACAAATATTTCATTCTCAAACCCAGGAGTTTGTTAATTCCATGAGGCACTGGTAGTAACATATATAATCTAACTAACTTTTTAATTTATTTTACTTATTCTAATCTTGATGTGGAAACAGCCCAATAGCAGCTTGTTTGAAATACATCATCAGGAACCTTTTTTTTACCCTTGAAATGCTTAAATTCCAGATTATTTAGCTCACTTAATTATAAAAAACTGATTTCAACACTGAGGGTTTTTGCCGTGTCGGGCCTCTTTTGATAAAGGAGGGAATTGAACTACACGCCAACACTTTATTCCTAAACTCGGTCCAATTTTGTAGAGATGTCGGTGGTGAATGCGGAAGCGCCCTTGCCCCATCTGGAGTGAGTCACGTCCCAAAGGCGAACACTGACAAACATGACATGACAGCAGTAAATGAGAAAGGACAGACTGTGCTCAGTCACGGGGCAGTGCCACACCATTCAGTCAGATTAATAGTAATAAGAGAAATGGAAGTGTATAAAACAGGATTTCCCAGAAGCACGGCTATGATTTTTATTCCCGTTGTTATTACTTTTTTTTTTTTCAAAGGATATTTGTTCACTTTTGTCTGTTTCCAAATTAATATTCACAGGAAAAACAATCACTTGTGTTTTCTGTGGATTAAAGGCTCGACTATAATGTTTAACTTCAAGTTTACAAGAAAAAGGGAAATGTTGAGTCCACAGTGATGCTACATTAATGTGGTCGTGGTTAAATTGGACCATTCAGCCATTAAATAAAGAGTGTTTTTTTACCTGAGATGCTAATAAACTAGGCAACCATACTTCTGCATAACCATTGATTTACAAATGAAACAACATTTAGAGTCAGAGTTGCTGCAAATAAAACTGAATAAACATGACATTTATACACATTTTAATAGTCTTGTTATAGTCAAAGTAATATAATAATTTGTATTTCTCCGTTGCCCAACACCACAAACATGTTCACGCTCTATTCCTCTGCAACGTTCCCTGTTTTCCCTGAATTTCCTCAAAACTGTATGCTCCATTTCCACAATTGGTCGTCAAACCAGTAACTTTTAAGATAAAATGCCTTTTGTTTCCAAGCGAAAGGGCAAAGGTCAAGAAAAAGAGCAACCAGAGAAAATAAATGAACAGAAAAAAACAAAGACAACATTGTTTACGTTGTGCATATGACTTGTATTTTCGTGCCCCAAATCCATCTATGTGCTGTTTTTTGTTCTTTTTATTCTAGGAACAGATGGCGTTGTGTTTGTGCTTTTTCTCTTCTTCTTCTTGTTGTGATCATTTACGTTAAATGAACAAGTGGCGTGTCCAGGACTGTCCTTATTCTTCTTTTTTTACAGCTTAAGCCACTTGTGCTCGTAGTTCTTTTGTATTTTTTTTTAACAAATGCGTTTTCAGAGAGAGATCTTTAGTGTGTAGTGAGAGAATTTGGAAAAGTTCTTTGGTTAAAGCATTGCTCAAGGGCTCAAGATACTGCATTATCCAAGATATTTTAATATAATTAGAAAATAGCTTGACGGAGATAAAAAAAAACTTTGGGTTTAATGTTAATTTTAAGACAGCTTGTAGTTGAAAGATTAAATTCCTATCTGAATGAGGCTTGTTCAGCATCCTCTGTCCTCTTGAATATGGAGCTACACCTGCTGCCTTCATCAAACTGGTTCTGTCCTGTTCCGTCCTTATTTCTATGCATCTTACCTTCAATTTATTCATTTGATAAAGCTACAACATCAAAGAATTAAGACGGGTCTCAGCTCGAACGTAAAGTCAAATAATAAAAGGGCTAATTTAAAGTTTTAACTCAACGGTATTGAAAAAAAGAACATTATAGACACTGACTATTGTGTGTTTTCTTGCAGGATTTGCAAAATGAAGACCAGACTCGGTTGCTTGTCTCACAAATCCGACTCCTACAGCGACTTTTCTGAGTTCCTGCCACCGGCCCACGAAACCACAGCCAGATGTCAAAAGTGAGCGTTACACAAACAAGTTTCCACCTGATCATCCATAACATTATGACCACTGACAGGGTTTAACATCAGGCTGAGTATTGCAGTCACATATTTCATTACATCTGTTTTTCCATCATGAAAATAAAGTCTTTTGAGCCCATTTTACAACTAGAGCCCAAGGCGGAAGAAGCAGCTGCGGTAGATAATGAAAAATACAATATTCCCAATGGTCTTTCAATAATAAATCCACTTCTGTTGTGAGTTAAAAAATGCATGAGAGTCAGTGGCGGGTGAACATCTCACTGAAGCAGCTTCCTCTTTTCTCGTTTGTTTGTTAGACTTTCAACAGATGAAGTTGTGCGATGGTCCGAGTCGTTCAATGATCTCATCTCACACAAATGTAAGTGTTTCATGACATGTTCTACACTTAAATAACACAACTTACACCACCTTCATTTATGGCAACAAAAACAAAGAGTTTAGCCATCATAATTGTGTAGCACCAGCTTTGTTAAATGGTCTGCTACACAAAACCATCTACCAGAGACAGACTGGGAGAACAACTTTAACATTACTACTGAAAATAAAATGAATCACAAAAGCACTGACTGACTTTAAGGATGTCCTATTGCCAATAAATGTGAATATTCACTGACACATAACTCTTTAATAATTGTTGCTCAGTAAGAGAGTTTAGGGTCATGTTTTTAGTGACCTGTTTTGACAACATATTTGTTCCTCTAAAGCAGTGGTGTCAAACTCAAATTGGTGAGGGGCCGTGATACTAAATAAAAATCCTGTCAGGGGCCGAAGACTGTGACACTTTTATTTAAATTTGGAATGGAAGATTTGAGTCTTACAAAAGTTATCTTCAACATTATTTTTCCTCCTTTTATGGAAACTGGTTGTGGTTGAATTTAAACAGGTTTTAGATGGATTTGAACAGGTTTTAGTTGGATTTGAACAGGTTTAAGTTGAATTTGAACACGTTTTAGTTGGATTTGAACAGGTTTTAGTTGGATTTGAACAGGTTTTAGTTGGATTTGAACAGGTTTTAGTTGGATTTGAACAGGTTTAAGTTGAATTTGAACAGGTTTAAGTTGAATTTGAACAGGTTTAAGTTGGATTTGAACAGGTTTAAGTTGGATTTGAACAGGTTTTAGTTGGATTTGAACAGGTTTAAGTTGAATTTGAACAGGTTTAAGTTGAATTTGAACAGGTTTTAGTTGGATTTGAACAGGTTTAAGTTGAATTTGAACAGGTTTTAGTTGGATTTGAACAGGTTTAAGTTGGATTTGAACAGGTTTAAGTTGAATTTGAACAGGTTTTAGATGGATTTGAACAGGTTTTGGTTGAATTTGAACAGGTTTAAGATGAATTTGAACAGGGGATTTGGACAGATTTTATATATCTTTGTAGCAAAAACTGGCTTAACCTAAAAAATGTAGTGCCAAAAAATAAAAAAAACCTTCTAAATGTGTTGAAGGGCCACATAAAACATTGCGGGCCTTAAGTTTGACAAGTTGAGCAGTATTTGCAGTTGAATCTTTTTTTGTTTGTTTGTTTAAGTAAAATTATTCCAAACAATGCTTCATAGCAAAAAAGGGAAGAAACTAACACATCAAGGAAAACAAGACGCTGTGATTTAGTGAAATATCAGATTCTGAAGAATGTATTAATGAGCAATTATATTACATTACTTTATTTGAAATGGGACAATGCAATTTTATAAAACACATGATGAAGAATGAGTTTTAAAAAGCCAGAGTTAGTCAAAAGTCTATTTTTCATCTGTAGTCCTTGGTCTTAAAGGGTTTTAAAATACACTTAGACTGGACATAGAACATGGACAGTTCAGCACAAACACAAAACAGAACAAAACAGGTCATTACCAACAACTGAACAACTATATGTTCAATTAATACATGTATCCTTGTCTGTGGTAAACTCTCCTCTTCCAGACAAATAATAAAAAGAGCTTTTAATGACACACTTTACCACATGGAAAGACAAGACTGAGACAGATACGTTGCTATATGGAGCTTTCTTACACCGCAGCATTATATTTGTGTTATAGTTGTCGACAATTAGTTTGTTCCGAGGCACTATTTTTACCTGGGTACAACTGTGGCCAAAGAAAGACAATTTTAAGGTGAACTCAGCTCCTTCCAACCTCCGCCAACGCGTTGTAAAAACAAGATATTAATAAAAGCAGCTATAGGACATAATGAACACAGTGTGAAGGAAATAAGGCGGCCGCAAAAAGCTTCCTGTTTCTCTAATAGTTTCTATTTTTCACCCACCGCCTCTGAAGTCCCCCTCGGAGCTGGACTTATGTAAGACGTGGTTCTGCTGTTGTTGGAGCTGCATAATGACTCATAAACCGTGACCTTCCCATCGGACCCGACGAGGCTCCGAGTCAGTCGACCGGGTCAGGGTCCCGCCGCTAACGAGCTAACGTGACGTAGCATCGCCGACGTAAACATGTGGACGTGGAAGACGTCAGTGAAGAAATGTAAATGACCTAAATGTAATGAGCACTGACACTAATGAGGCTTACTAAACTGATCTAGTTCCTGTTTAGTCCAATGACGCTGTTGTGTCACTGGGAGCATCTAAGATTACATTATCATATAATATTTAATAGAACTATGTCAGATTATTACACTGTGTATTCTACTCCACGCTTTTTATTAAACAAAGAATACATGAAGGCTTTAGAAAAAGGAAACTCATGCACTTCTGAAACAAAAGACCATTGGATTGGTTATAAAACGTTTTAAAGCTACAATCTGTGTTTTGAAATGGCGAAATAAATAGTCCTAATCCTTCCACAGTTTTCATTTCAACTTATGCACATTTCTTTTGTTTTTTTTAATGCAACAAACACCTCAAGCAGCCTCTAACACTTCGTCCAAATGATTCAATTGATCTTCCTCTATTGACTCAGCGTGATTAGATTTAGAGCCAAAAACATGACTTGTTGTGACATCTTTTGCTGATTGGTCCCTGTTTCTGTGTCTGACAAACGTAGGTTGTATGATCTATTGTTATTATTATTATTATCATTGAAGAATATTACAAAAACTCTGGGGAAAATAGCCTTAAATGTGAAAAGTCAAAATTTAGGAAATCAGAAATGTTTTATTCTTTCATTTGTGTCTTGTCTGAGCTCTTTTTATTGGACAAAAGCATTGTTTATATTATCTTAATTTTCTCCCTTTTCTTGAAATTGATGTGGATTGCTCCTTTGCTGAGGCCGGGTTGTTCTCCATAAACTCCAGATAGACTGCTCCAGGTGTAAAAGGTTGTTGGCCAAATAATCAAAATAATTTAGCCAAAGAATAATATCAACAGATTCTGCAAAATTAAGTGATTCTCACCAAAACTGGGAGCTAACAACTCAATCAAACGGATCAAAAAGGCTGCAGAGTTAAATAATCTTCAAGCCTCATTCGACCGTTTTTGGACTTTTGCCCTTCATTTCTCCAACGGGGTAAACTGCTTTGGCTCCAACACTTTGTCCCGATAGGATTTTACACATTAGTGACATAACTTCATTCACCAAGATGAAAAAAGCTTCTATTTTAATCATTGTGATGTTTAATTTAATTTGTTCCACGTCTTTGGGAGCTTTAAATAACCTCACGACGGCAGATAGACAACAGTAAATCGGGGTTCCCACTGGTTTTAGGACTTCCCCGGGACATTATCAGTAAAGATTTAGCCCAAAATAAATGAAAAAAGAACACACATAAAAACAAAATCAAAGAAATTGTCATCTACAGTCTCCAGGGTATTTTTTTGTGCTACTGCAAATTATTGTTAGCAAATGAAATAATAGAGTAATCCCAGTTCCACAATAAAAAATACAAAGCTATTCAATAGAACACCTTGTAAATGTACATTATATTATTTTAAAAGCACACCATTATTAACACGTTGAATAGTTGCAGATAAAAGAACAAAAAGTAAATGTATTATTACTGTTTGTTTGTTGAGTAGCTAATTTATTTATTTATTTATTTTTCAAAAGTACACTTATATTTCTTTCATTTTAAAAGTCATCTCAATAAATCTGTCTATGGAGTATTCATACGACACAACCATGTTTAAATGCACTGAATTATTGAAGAAAATGCTCTTTTTTTGTGTCATTTTTGAGTAATAACCAAAAATGCTGTTAAATCAAAGCACCATTTTCACTAGATTCATATTAAAAAAAGCTGTAGCCTTGTATTCAGATGTTTCCCTTCTATATTTTTGTCACAAAGTACACGTTTTTTAGGTTTACCGCGTGCCCTTAACGTTAATGACATTAATTCTGAGAAAACATTACATTTTCCAGGACATTTACCGTCCACAAGTGAAAAGTAATCAGCTATAATCCAGATTTTACAGGATGCATAGGAAGAATTAATCTATTATAATGTGTTTCCAGTCCTTGAAGCTTATAATAGTCGGATTATATATGATCTTGTGGCTTGAATTTCTTGGAAGTGACCTGTAAAACTAGGCAGTGGCATTTTGCTCCATTTGATCTATTGAAGTCTATCCTTAAATCAATGACATAAATCAGTTCAAACACAAAGAGGCGAGTGGGAACATTGTTCATTCACACAGAGGTTGTGACATAACACTATGCATTACACATCTCCATTAGAAGTTAATGGCACACGGAAACCGAGCTGGGAATAGAGGGTCCCAGAGCAGAAGGCAGCGGTAAACACCTGAGCTTCTTCCTGTTTCAATTGACCGAGCATTACGGACGTGACCCACACATGTTCCTTACACAAACACGGCTGTAGCGTGTGGAAGAGTTACGAAACACACGCTTAAACCACGGCCACACGACGGGATTTTAAAACGAAGCAGACGGGGATTTATTAAGATAATTGTGACAGCGTGACGCCCTTTAAGCAAGTGTTTTTTGAGCCGTTCTTTTCTACATAACACTGACTTTTAGATTTTAAAGACACGTGTACTCTGCGGGACGAGGAAAGTTCAAGTAAGATGTTATTAAGATTAACTGTAGCCGACAAGGTGTCCTTTAGTTTCTGCGGCGTAGGACAGTCTTCTGTGACGGTGGCGCTATAAATTTAATCTAGATCCAGATAATCTTATCAAATTCAAACCTATTGTAAATTGTGACGATCCCAACATGTCATGAACCATATCAGAGAGGTTCAGACTGAATCTATGACCGGGACACTACACAAGACTCAGAGAGGCTTTGGTTCTCAAAAAAGGGCAGAATCTAGCTTTAATAGTAAGAGCTGGGTTTAAAGAAGTAATAGAAGAATATGCTTATCATCATCATTTAGCACCAACATGCAGACTTTTAGCTGTAAACTCTCCTATTTATTTTCCTTTTGGCAAATAAGATTAGTCTTTTACCTTTGTTTGTAAAAGAAAACACATTTATTAAAGACTATGGCCCTTGGGAGCTCAGCTAAATGTTGTCAGAATCAGTAAAGATTCATTTTTTGTTGCCATTTCCAGATTTTTACACAGAAATAGTCAAACAAACATCATTAACAAACAGTTTTTCGACAGTTTTGAAAGTTAGCGGGGTCAGGCTTTGTGGACAAACTTGCTGTAAATAATAATCAAAAGTTCTTCTGTATTTTTCAACAGTTTTAGTTTGTCTTATTACATAAAATGATGAGGTTTTGAAAGGAACATGCGTCGACATACAGTCAAAAAACTACTTCTACACTTCCTCTGTGCTCTCTTCATTCAGTAGCGTTGATTGAACTCATTGGTTGTGATAATTGTACAATCAAACTGCAGCATTATCAGTCTCAATGTTAAAGTGCAACAAACTACAACAAAATCCATAAACGACAGGTTACGTATCGTCGTAACAAGAAACAAGAAACACGAACCGCACGACTGTTCTCTGAGTCAACAGCTCTGATCTAATGTAAAGCAATGCACACGACGAGAACTGGATGTACCTTTAGCAGGATATTACCTTCACGGGGCTTAATTGAATCAAAATGGACACTTGGCACGTCACATTTACTGCAGTGCATCGGCGTGGCGCTGTTTGTCGGCTCTGACCTTGTGTTCGGTGCCGCAAATCTTATTATTGAAGAACATGGAGTGAAATTTAGTCCTGACACCGGCCCATTTCAGACACGTTTGTACATCTTAAAGCCACGATTCACAGTCACATTTGAGTTTGCAGAGTGCACCACGTTGGATTGAGACACAGACGACGCTAAGAGTCAATGGCTTTACTGCACTTACAGGGCATTTAACCACAAATTATTCTTTTAAATTTCTGCAAACCGTGCTCATGTTATATAAGCTTCATCTGTCACATGCACAATTATAAACAGTAAACGTGAAATGTAAATTTAAACCTGCAGCAAAAAGCAGAAAAATGTGTATACTGTATTCAATTCCACCTTTAGTCACCTGTCTGCTGCTTATTACTGTCTGAGTGCATGTCTAACTAATGCATATGCACTGATGCTTTATCAGGCAAACAGAAAAGAAAAAAAGGAAAACACGAGGCAGGTGGAAATAACATGTCAACGTGACCCGGGGCTGAGAGAAAACAGGCCCTGCCTCTGTGTTATCAGCAGCAGAGAGCGCATTAATTGGCCATTTATCAGAGCAACGAAAAATGCTTTGAAGGGACATTGTTTTTGTTCGAATAAAGACATCACTTCTGGGAACTAGGTGTATCTAAACACAATGACTTATTGAGGGAAACCATTGTATTTAAGATGCTTTTTAGAACAAATAACACTGTCAGAGGCACGTTTCACACCTGTTTATGTTTATCTAATGTGAGTGCTTTCAAAAGTGCTCAGGCCCAGCGCTCTTCTGAGGGTCTGTCACGTCCAGGAGCCGGTCACCAGTCGGGTTTTTTAAGTGTTTTGTTGCGTTTGTCGTCTCCTCTTCGGCCTCTGATTGTTGTTTCGTTGCAGATGGACTGGTCGTGTTCAGGACGTTCCTCAAATCCGAGTTCAGCGATGAAAATATCGAGTTCTGGATGGCCTGCGAGGACTACAAGAAAATCAAAAACTCCACTAAGCTCGTGTCCAAAGCAAACAAAATCTACAAGGAGTTCATCGATGTCCAGGCCCCGAGGGAGGTGTGTGTCCTTCCATTACCCTTCAGTGTTAGTCTGACACCAATCTCTGTTTATTTTCTATTCTATTTGACTTTTAAAATACTGGTGCATATAAACCTAATAATTTGAGCGTGATATATCTACTTTCATTTGCTTATCACATCAATTATGGCAAGCAGTCATTGTTAAATTACATAAATATTATTGAATTAACTGTCACTTTTACTGTGCAGATACAACAAATACAAATATACAGTACTGTCCCTGGTAGGAGTGTAAATCTTTCAGTGTCAGGCGATTACGATTCGATTCTTGGGGGTCCCGCATTGATTCAGAAACGATTTTTGATTTAAAACAAATTTTGAATAAGAACCATTCTTTTAATTTGGTTTAGATATTAGTGACAAAGCAAAATAAGAGTAGTCCTTGTGTCAAAATGTTAGGTGTCCTTAAAAATGCCTTTAATTTGGTCGAAAGCAGTAAAAGCAGTGAGGGAAGGCTGAGTGAATGTAGTCAAAACATCTATTTGTAAAGTCTATGATTCCATTCGATCCAATTCAGCCGAAGAATCTCGATTTTCCGATTTTTTGTGCCACCCCTAGTCCCTGCTCATATCGCCACTGTCCCTCTAGTGGCTGCTAATGGTACTGCAACAAAAATCTATCAAAACATTCTCTGAAAAATATGGGATAGCATCTTCTTCTCCTAATGGCAAACAAAAAAGTTATATTTTGATGTGAGTGATGAAGTCAAGGCAATCAGCAGTTTTCTATTTGGAAAAAAGGGATTGTCATACAGTGCTATAGATCTTTCCACAAGTGTTGTCATAAAAATAGAGTAAAATAGATGTAAACTGCAGCAACAAAAGCAGCAAAATACACTAAACTTCAGAGGCAGCAAAAAGATTGAAATCAGTAAATAAAAAGTCTGTAATGATGACACTTATTTAATCTTAATGTAGGTTACGCAGCTCTAGTAATTCATATTTTAATTGAAAAAGGGAAATCTTGTTTTTACAGTCTTTGATGAAGAAGCACAGGTCCTTAACCCAAAATGAAGCACACAAAATTGTAGACAGATGGTTTATTTGTTGTTCTTGCACAACATAATCCAAAGCATTCAATGTCTTGTGTCTATTAGCTTGTTTAGCCTAAATGCTTTTATAAATAAAGCTGAAAATCAAGCCACTTGCTCAAAATCACTACAAACAACCATATTCATACATTTTTAATCTATTAAAAACGTATTGTGGTCTGATTAAAACCAAAATCCAACACTAAAGGGTCTATATACACAGTAAGTAAGTAAGATTACTGGATTATCACAAATTCCCAGTAATTGTATATTCGTTCTTCCAGTAAAGCTCACTCAAAACACTGTGATGTTTTTGCGGTTTATATGAACTGAGCACGTGTTTGCTCTCCTTATCACGGCAGATAAACATTGACTACCGCACCAGAGAGAAGACCAAGCAGACCCTCCTCTTAGACCCCACCCCGAACAGTCTCAACGAGGTCCAGGCCAAAGTGTTCAGCCTCATGGAGAAAGACTCGTACCCACGCTTCCTCAGGTCCAAGATGTACCAGGACATTGTGAACAGGGCGCACGCACACGGCCAACGACGCTCGGTTTAACCCCCAAAAACAAAACTGGACCTAAACCGGAGGAGGACCCTCTGAAGATTTCTGTGAATACTGTGAAACGGACGAACGAGATGTCAACCTGTGTCTTGTTGTTAGACCAGATCCATGCATGACGTCGACCCTCTTTAAAGTGGAACGTGACGAAGAAACATAAGCTAATGGTGTTACCTCGTTAGTGCTGGGTGATGCATTCAAAAACACAGCCTGTTGTCATTCCCACGTTAACGTAATATACCACTTTTGGTCAACGGCAACTTCTAATATTTGTTGAAGCCTCAAGGCATTTGGTACGTATGTTTTTAGATGGTTTGATTCTATTTTTAAGAATGACACACTTATATAATTATTATTGTGCAGGGATTCATTATTAATAATATTCTTGTGTCTAAGTCCAGTCCACCTCCGTCCTGGGATGTTTACTCATCCAGTTGTAGTTGGGTTGGCCTGGAAGAGCCATAGATTATATTTGACACATGCAACAATATAAACCTGAACTATACTCTTCTTTTTTCACTAGGAAGGTCAAATTTAATACAAGAATAGAGCTATTTTTAATAAAAACTCAGTGTAAAATGGTCAGGTGTAAAGTTCCACAGAGTTGGGTTGCATCCTTTGTAAATTTAAGTGTTTTTTTGTTGTTGTTGTTTTTAATTGAAACTTTAAATCAGTTTGGTTATGTAATGAAAAACAACATTACTATAAGCATCAAGAAGGGTGTCGTAACAAAAACAGAGGCTGATGGACACATTTATCTCACTGTCTGATACAAATCTACTTTTACTACTCCACTCTCATCATCTGGTTTAAACTAATGCTTCAAAGATGGTTTCCTCGAACACCTGAAGGCGCCTTCAGGTGTTCGAGGACAAAGTGTGTGGCTTCAACCAAATCCTGGTATATTACACGTCGGGAATGAGAACGGGCCGAAAAATATCACTTCACTCCAACATATCGTAGAATAACTATCTGCCATTCAATAAAAAGTGCCATTGTTCTCGTTTGGTTGATCAGATTCCTTCATAAACCTGTAGTTACTGTAGGATTGTATTGTTATTGTAATACATATGTCATTAGAGCACTTTATTATTTTCCTTTTTTTCCCATCGTCATAAAAAAAAGATAAGTAATTGTTGTGTTTGATCACCCAGCACTCTTTTCGTGTGTGTTTACAATGAACAACAAACATTTATCTGAAACTGTGCCAAATTAGATTGCACTTATTTATTGCTGTAGTTACATAATCCTGTGTATGGTTAAATGGTAGACAGGTACAATATGTGACATAAATGTGGAGTACTGTTCAAGGTCGGGTTTGCTCAGTTTCGCTTTCAATTTACCAAGACCAAGGTTATTTGTTTTATTTAAAATATTACTAGAAGCACTACGTGAACCTTCTATAGCTTGTGGATCTATATTGTCTCATATTCATAGAGTCTGAAACCGTCATTACTCAAACATGTTTAGTCCTGGTGGATTGAAAGCGGCGACCGAACCCCTCCGTCCTGTTCTGAGTCGGTGTGTTGTGCAAATATCCCGTAATTATCTCCAGCATGATGCACTACTCAGTATCTATTCAGACTTTATGGCATTTACAGCATGACAAACTAATGAAGTGAAGCATATTCTGTATTCTTATATTAACATTTCAGTTCTGTGACACTATGTGCTCCTTTTGCACTTGTTTTTAAATCAGGATTAATGTTCCCTTTAATGCATGTGTAGCCTGCTCATAGACTGTAGTCAAATAGAGAGAGACTGCTTTGTAAATGGTCTGGTGAGGGTTATGCACGTTCAGTTTTTACTGCTGTGGTAATGACTGTCCTCTGTTTCTCTACCGTCTATGAGCCCCGTCCATGACCCTACTGCAGAACTGATGGAATATAACTCTATAGCG
This sequence comes from Rhyacichthys aspro, assembly GCA_036850595.1. Classification (NCBI taxonomy): domain Eukaryota; kingdom Metazoa; phylum Chordata; class Actinopteri; order Gobiiformes; family Rhyacichthyidae; genus Rhyacichthys; species Rhyacichthys aspro. Next base: position 2,882,102 of record CM072151.1, read on the forward strand.
CTACGATGTTGGGACACTTTATTGTACTCTCCTTTATATTTTGTGATTAAAATCAAACCTGCATCTCTTTTTTGTGTGTCTGAATTCACTTTGAGAAGCATTTGAGGGCGTTTTAGAAAAAATGAAAGCACATTGATCCATTGACGACGCAGGGACCGACCTCAATTCAAACAGCAGTCTGTAATAACTATTAACTAACTTAACAAATGGAAGCCTTGTCCAACGCAAAACATTTATTTGTGACTCTTTACTGAGACCTTGTGGAGCCATAGAAATGTCACGTAAGCAGCGTTCAAAAAAATGTGAAAAATATCATTTCATAACCACCACAAGGCCCTACTGACTGTTGCCATGGTAACTTACGTTGCATAAATGTAGTGACAAACACGTAAAAGTTTGCAAAGTTATCAAAAAAATGAAGTAAAACTAAATGAATTAAATGAGTCCGTTAACCTTGAACATGACTAACAGGTCATAAACACTTAAGTTACGTTTAGTGACTTGATTAAACTCAGTGTTTGGCCAAAGAACCAAAATAACTATTAAAATAAGTATCTTTTCTGAGCTGTTTCTCCTGCACAAGTCAGGAATCAGAAATCTCACTGAGCAACATTTATCAGAGCAAACAGATCTGTCAATACAGCTTTCACTCAAAGCACAAAAGACCTATTTTTCTGTTTAGACTCAAAGGAAACTTGGGAAAACATTGAAGTGTGAACACAAGGAGGTCGGCTCATGATCCGTCCCTGAGTGTTGTTGTAGGCCCTTTGGCTTCAGCCCAGACCAGCCCAGACCAGACCAGACCAGACCAGACCAGACCAGACCAGACCTTGCTGAGTAGAATATCTGCTTTAGGAGCTTTTATCTCAGTCATATCCTCTGTGATAATGTAGATTCTTAGCTCCAGCTTCCGTCCAACGTCCAAAGACAAGGATGTGTCTGAGTTTAAACTTGAACTCTGTCCATGAAGTGTTTTTTTTTAGATTCTGACCCTCCAAAACTAAAGGGCACGAACTCAGAGAAAATTGTATCTTAATCTTCATATACGTTTCTTTTTGCATCAGTCCAGTCACGCTGTTTCCTGCGTAACGGAGCGTGACACTGAGTGTAGCAGCTTTATGAGGCATGTCTGTGAATCATACAAATAAACAAAGGTCAACAACAAACAGCATTAGTTTCTTCAGAAAAAGGAAAAAGTGTTTGCAGGCAACTCCACAACAGAACAAGAACAGTGTCGCTGCGTTTTCTGCTGCTCTGGAAAGTGTCGGGGCAATTTAGAGTTAGCTTTCATTGTCCACACTGTCCCTTTTTAGTGACAAACTCCAGCCTTTACTCACAACTGTTGTTATATATACAGAGTTTGTGCTGTGTTTTTGTATAAAACTCTTCAACAGGACGCATTTATCAAGTTTGGAACAACTCCTGCAGCGTACACTCGAGATGTGATTCGGTTTTTTTACAAATCACATCTTTAAAGTTGACAAATTGATATTACATTTGTGATTTTTTACATTTGTGGAGCTACGTTAAGTTTATAAAAGTGACCATGAAGTACTTCTTTCTATCAGCTTTACTTCTAAAAGGTCAGACGTTGCGATGACTCACTCCATTTACAAATATAGTCGTCCACGGGAGTCTTTTAATAAACGTTGAGAACGACTAAAATAAAGCTGTGATTAAACATTAATGACCGTGTTTCTGTGCGGTTTTATCTGGGGCAGCTGTAGGACGGCGGCGACCTGTGTGACATTACGCTTCCATTAACTGTGTTGTTGTAACAGGCGACCGCTCACAGGATGAGAGCAGGGTGAAAGTGGGACAGGCTCGCTTTACTAGTCACAACACGGACGTCTGCTGTGAATGTGGGCCAGCAGACACAAACCGGGGAGAAAACTGATGAGACTGACCGCAAACACCACACTGTCTCTGTAATCATCCCCGTGGTGTGATTAGAAAGGGCGATTTTATTATAAATAGCTCTGGTTTTGGAGAAAATAGGTTAAGATTCATTCAGAAATCAAGGTTGTGTTAAGTAGAAAACGGATCTAAATCTCTGGGAAGCCATTCGTATAAAGAGCATCACTGATTTAAAATAAATCTTTACCACAAAACAAACTATTTAATTGACACACATTAAAAAACGTTAATAGAGAAATTCATGCAACGTGTGAAAAAACAACCTCAAGACGTCAAACTTTTCTATTTTCCACTGAGAAGATCTCTTTTCTTTTTTCTTCTTTTCTTAATACAACTGACTCCTTGAAGCACACAATCTATTTCTCTTTTTCTTTCCAGTTTGATTAATAATAATATAGTTAATAGAGTTAATAGTTGAATATGGAATGACATAGTATAGCTTTACCATTGAATATCTGGGACACACTGTATACCTTTAGTAAACAAGTTTTGTGTGCTTTTATTCCCTACGGTCTAATGGTTGTTCTGCCTCTTAATGGTGTCTTCGGATGCAGTGGTAAACAGATTACCCATGGTGCACCGCTGCTATGACTATGGATCATGGCTCAAAGTGGGATAAACACACACATATTTGTCTGTGTGATAGAAAACACATCAAAGTATAACGTCTGTATGACACCACATGATCCTTCACGAAGAACACGGTGTATCTGAGCAAATAAATGAGATCCATCCTCGTTTATGGTCTTATTTTAACATTTAAACGGATTGAATGTCCCCAACAACAGGGTCTTCACTGTTAATAACAACATTCAACAGTTAAAGGTGCATTGACTAAAAATGTTTGTATATGTAAGCAATTTTTGGTTTGTTTTTTTTTTGTTTTTTTTATTCATGTGAGAAAAAGAACTGTTTAATCACATAATAAATATTGTAATAGGAATCATCGATGAAAAACAAGACTATAAGACATCATCTTGGATTTATTATCAAGGATTTTCCTGAATGGAAGCTTAGGTTTAGTGTATATTCAGTGCTGGATGTGTGTTTTTGCAGAGAAACAGCGCAAAAAAGAAAAACATTAACAGAGAAAAGGGAAGCAAAGTGAAATGGGAATAAATATTGGCTTCAACAACACAATGTTTAACTGAAGAACTATTTTGTAGAAAAAAAAATTGGTCCAGTTTTACTTGTTTAATAAAAGAAAAGGTGGAAAGGTCCCTGGGCTCCGGGAGGTCTGAGACAGGGACGGAAAAAAGAAAAACTGGGGAGAGACTGGACAAACTCAACACTTTTGGACAAGAAGAGTATTGTCTTTTAAGTCTTACACAATGTTGTTACAAACTCTGCCGACACATTTCTACAGGATTGTTCACACAGCGCCATGAAATATTGTAAACTATTCAAACCATGTGGCGTAAAAAACCAACAATAACTAATTCCATGCCAGAAAATTTGAACTATTCTCATCTAAAAGTGATTTATCATAAAATGAATACCTGCAACAACCATGCACATGTTTACTCTGCTTGTTTAAATGAGAAGAAACATGGTCAAATATTTTTGGCCTTCAGTATTTCTTGTCTTGTTGTGTTTGGTCATGACAAAGCAAACACAGTAAATGGAGTGTGTAATGTAAACGTTGTATATCACTGGTCATTAGCAGCAGTCCACTTGATGATTGTCTTGTTTTGCAGTTTGTGATCTTTGACCTTGTTCCACATTTGTTCAGTTCTTTTCCAAAAAGCTCACATTTTGATTGGAAACCTACTTTAAGACCTACTTTACTTTTTTAGACATTATTTAAATGCATATTAAGGTCAAAGACATATACAGCGTTATGTGAAGGCTTTAGCTGCTCATCATTCTTCACCTTTTTGCTTTTTGTAAACAACACAGCAGCCCACATTTTGAGTAAAATACGGTGTGTCTAATTTAGTATCTTTAAAGCCACACTGTGTAACTTTTAACCACTAGAGGGCGCCCTCCTCAACAGACTCTGTGATATTACGACAACTGCGTCATTTTACAGATGTCGCTTGTTTTTGAAAGAAAGCTAAACAAACCTCTGTCACACTGGGTATTTTTAGCGTATTTACGACTCTGAAAGGCTCCAGAGTATTGGCCTATTTCTGCTCCTTCTATTTGAGCCGTAAAGAGTGTGTTACTCATAATATCTGTGCGTTCTGGCGACAAGAATTATATATAATTTCTATTTCTGTCCAGCTGAGGGTAGTGTGTCAGTGATGATTCTACCGATGTCACGACTAAGAGCCATTAAATGATTACGAGAATATAGATATTGGGGCTAAAAGTTACAAATGAAACGGAAATACTGCTTTTGTCGCCATTTGTTGTTCTAATTCCACTGATTAAATAACTGTACGTAATCTTAATGTCCCCATAACCCCAATAAACACAGCTATCCCTTCATCAGAGTCTCAAGTACCTTTCTACAGTAACAAAGGTGATTGTTTTGCTCTTCTGCCGCTGGGACTTATTAAACCCAGTTCCTGAATGATTGGTCTGTTCTCTTGTGTACGTCCTCTTCCTCCTGACAAACAGCAGCGCAAGAATAACAGAGCCTGCTGCTGCTCATATTGACATTTGGTGTTTGTTATGATCTCCTTGGCAGCGGGCACATTCATCCCGTCCCTATGCATGAGCCAGAGTCAGATATCAAGGCTGTTGTTGTCTGCAGTTTCGCAACCACACAGTCGCTGGAGCGCTAAAAACACTGGCGTCCATTCAGCATCTGTTTCACCATGATCGGTTTTGTCTTGAGGGGATGCTATGTTGGTGTGAAGTGAACCATTGTGCTTTTTCAATTCAAGAGAAAGTGTGTCTTCAGGGAGAGAGGTTGATGGTTCTAATCATATCTACATTCATTTGTAATTTATGCTTTTGAACATGTATTATTCACCTCTGCGCCACAATAAATAAACTCGTGATGCGGGAACTGAGGATGTGAGTGTCCATCTCAGCTTTGGTTTGGTAATAATCAAAAATCTAATGTTCTGTTCTGTCCCGTAACCATTTCCAGTGCAGTCGTGGGCTTTGTCAAATCACGAAAAAAGGATCAGACTGTTCTTATTTCCTAGAAATAATATACTGTACCTCCAGTGTCCCATCTCGTCCCATTGTGACATAACATGTTGTATAAGGACAGAGTCATGCTGGCTGTGAAGATGTATGTGTCTGGATTATGCCACGTATATATTCAAATGTACATTAACCACAAGCACTGGTTCCATTTCTTTCTTTTGTACAGATCATTGAACACATTGAGAAGTTTAAACCTGCTCTAGTAAAAAGGTTCTTACACCTTTTATAAGTTGAAATTCCAGCACTTTTTAAGCATTTTCAAGGTGTGTTTTCATGTTTTTCAAGCACCTTACTGCAGTAAATGACATGTTGACATACACTGAATGTAGTTTTTCTTATTTAGATCCATCGTGGCGTAAAAAAAAGACTTTGTTTGAATTGCTAAATACTTAAAAAATGAATCTTGTGTGATCAAAAAGATGTTAATTTATTGGATGAAGTTTCTTTTTACAGAAGACTGACATCTCTAAAATGAGCTACAGTCAGATTTTGTTCGGGTTCCAAATCTTTTAGTTTTTCTAAGAAGAAAATGACTCAAGCACTTTCGGGACTTTATCCAAAATTCAAGGACTTTTACAACCTTGAAAACACAATACAATTCAAGCATTTTCAAGGATTCCGAGCACGAACCCTGTAGTAAACGTTCTTGTTAAGGTGCTTTACTTCACGCAGCAGTTGTCACTACATTTAAAAGTTCACAAACTCAATAAAATCCATCCTGTACCACTTGTTTCGTCTCCTGCTGCATCTTCAGACTCATGGTGTGACTGTGGTGGAAGTTCTGGGTGTGTTTGTGTTTTAGGTTTGATGACAAAGCCACCATTTTACTGTCACTAATTTGACTCGGTTGAATTACCTGGAGATAGGGATTAAATCCAATCACTTCCAGGTATTCAGCTAAAGTACTTTCCCTTTGCAAAGGTTTTCTGTAGCTCTTCGAGTCATGTTCGAATGTGCTCTGATAATGGTAAATAATAATAAAACCTGATATAATTTATAAACTGAGCTCTGTCCATTATTGATGCAGAAATCAATAGACTCTTCAACTGAGGATGTGACTGTGCATTTGAGGTTTGGTTTTAAAGTAATGCAAAATCAATCAATAAATAAGTCTGTCTGTGAAGGTTTTCATTGACACAGGTCCTTATCCAGTTGTACAATGCAAAATGATTAAAATAAAGGGCGTTTGTGCAAATCTGAGCTTCATTTAATGGTAATTGCTTTTCAGAATCAGTTTATTCAGTGTCCATTTGTACAGTTCTCTGGAAATCCAGCTCAAATCCACAGAAACCAGACACGATATAAGAAGAAATGATGTGACCTTGTGTCGCTGCAGCATATTTAAATCCAAAAGGCATCATTACGTTGTACTGTCCCCTCGTTTTATTTGATGCTACATGTGTTGTTCAATTCTGTAGCTGCCTTTAAACCCAAAGCTAAGCAAATTACCCACAAACCACCTCAGCTAACCCCCTTCCATCGCAGTAACACATAAAAACCAGCCTCTGCCCCGGTGCATCCAATAGAGACACCAAGGGTTTTGTTGTTTGATTGCTCATCTTCTACACAGTCTAATAAAGAGACACTATCTAAATCTCTTTATTAGACTATCTAAACATATTTTTGGCACAAGGTTTTAACTGGAATTGAACAGGTTTTAGATGGATTTGAATCAGGTTAATTTGTTAATGAAATCTTAAGCCAGTTTTTGGTACTGAGATATATATATATATATATATATATAATCAGCTCAAAATCTAAAACCTTTTCAAATCCAAATAGAACCTGCTCAAATCCTTTTAAAATCAGTCGAAAACCTGTTCAAATCCATCAAAAACCTGTTAAAATCAGTCGAAAACCTGTTCAAATGTGTCGAAAACCTGTTCAAATCCATCTAAAAACCTAGTCAAATCCATTTAAAACCTGTTCAACTAAAACCTGTACATCTAAAACCAGTTAAAATCAGTCGAAAACCTGTTCAAATCCATCAAAAACCAGTTAAAATCAGTCGAAAACCTGTTCAAATCCGTCAAAAACCTGTTAAAATCAGTCGAAAACCTGTTCAAATCCATCTAAAAACCTAGTCAAATCCATTTAAAACCTGTTCAACTAAAACCTGTACATCTAAAACCAGTTAAAATCAGTCGAAAACCTGTTCAAATCCATCTAAAACCAGTTTCCATAAAAGAAGGAAATGAATGTTAAAGATGACTTTTGTAAGACTCAAATAAAAATGAAACCTTACGTTCAGAATGAAATAAAAGCCTTCCAAATGTCACCATCTTCGAAAGAAATGTTTGTTTTTTTTCAGACAGATTGTGTGCTTGAACATTTTTAGAGTGTATTAGTATTTGTGGCCATAGTTTCAACACCTCACAAAAAAAATACAACAATTCAATCTAAATACTGTACTGTCACTGTGTCATCTTGTCCTAATCTGAAGCCATTTGATTTTAAACCAAACCTAGGCCAATTGCCCATCGACCACTCAAACCAACCTTTTACCCATCACAGTAAAGCTTATAAATAAAGCTTATACCCTTCTGTGAAAATCCCCTGCATCAACACTGGATTGTCAGGCTTCTATTAAAACAGATGATGTTGCTGTGGACAGGTGCCTGCTGTGGTCAACTCTGACAAAACTAAGGTTTAAAAAGGATTCACCAGACGTTCAATAGTAAATATAGGTCTAGAGTAGGCCATAGTGATCTTTGGGAATGGGAACATGGGGTCAGTAGGGTCTGTGTAGTCAAAACACACTCTGTATTTATGTAAAGCAGTGTGAAGATAAATGTGGACTATTTTCTGACCGCAGTTTTACCTTCAGTACATTTATATAACTAGGACCGTTCAGAGTATTAATAGTGCTCACATGTTTCTGGATGGATCTATTTAATCAAAGCAAAAAGAAGATTAAATATGTTGTTATCATTGTTATAAATAATGCAATAACATGAAATCATCATCCTTTCACACTTTGCAGAGAAATGTGGCAAATAAAAAAGCCCTTTAGTGTGAAAGAAGAAATTAAAAATGTACTGTTTGACTGCATTAAATATAGATATAGATTGTCTTTAGAGACTTTCTGAACTGAAAAACCCCTTTAAGCTTTCTTATCTATAGTTCACGATGCGTTTTCTGTTTATGCATATAATATAAATAGAAAAGTAAAGAAAGGCTGCACAGTTAAGTTGGAAATTGTTACAAAACCAACAATACCACCTTGTATTCACTATTGTGTAAGTCTTGCCCCAAAGGTAGAAGTAAGATATAAACTAGAAACATGGAAATACTCACATGCAAACATTTTATAACAGTCTCATCAATGGAGTAAACACATAAGTTGTATTTAAAACCACTTCGACTGAGAACAAGTCCTTATTTATTTTACTTTTTCATTTAACACATGATCAAAAATAAAATGTGTGTGTAAATATGGGATTAGTAGAAACATGAAAGGCTTATATACAAACCACAGCCAGACAATTACACGTCTATTTACGAAGAAAACAGAAAATAGAAATCGTTTATATAAATAATAAACAATAACGGTCCTAGTGTTGAACCTTGTGGTACTCCTTATGTAATAATAATATGTAATAATCCAGACTCTGAGCTTTACAAAACTCCTGAACGTGAGATGTTTTTACATAACTCCCAAAATGAAATAACCAACACTGTCTGTCCCAAAGTAACTCTCGGGAGCTTCACGGCCGATCGCTCAGAACAGTTTGAGTATTTTTTCGTGCCGACCTCGGTGTAAGTGCACACCGGGGAGCAGCTCTGGATCACAGGCTGCTCTGGGGGAAGCACACTCCACTAGTTATTGTTCAACAGCTACAGCAGCGAGCATCTGGCCCGGGCCTGGGGCGGGACGGTCCTCTGCACTCACGGGACGGTCCGACAGATGAGGGCCCCGAGGCTTCCCCGCGCTCAGAGTCCCACTGAGGCCAGCGCTTCACGGATACGGGGTTAGGACGGATTTAACTCAGCTTGGTTAACAAGTACATTTTATATTATTGGTTTTAACGATCATGTTTCTATTAAAATGAGAGTTTATTGTTTGTTTTAAAGCACATTTCGATAACAAATGTGCACTTCAATGGCTTAGATTTAGTGTAAGTCTACTGTATTGATTAATTGAGAGAATTTAAATGACTCTCTTCTTCTCGTGTTGAATGGGTAAAGCCTTGAGGTACATGTTTAAATGGTTTGGATGGACTCTAAATCAGTAAATTCAGTGAAAATGTAGTAAAACTGTAATCCATTAACAGCCACATCTCATTATCCTCGTTGTCAGTGTCAGGACTAGATTCTTTATTATTAGTAGTGCATCCATATTTAGCTCAGCTGCTTAACACAAGGTTCAATCCTACAAAAACAGACTCTTTTTTTAATCCAGGCAAAATATTACATCAAAATCACTCTTTTGGCGTAAAGAATACAGGATGCTGTTTTTGTTATGGTTTACGTTCTGTAATATTCTGAGGAACCCTAATCCTACGTTGACATATCTGAGTCTTTTATTTGCCGTTAGACTTTAAAATAAGCTACTATAAAGGTGCATTCCCTCATTCATTTTGTCCTGTTTGCTCTCGTTTGTTTGTTTTCTGATAAAGTTAGGTCTATTCGCAAAGATGTAAATGTGCTTCGATGCAGAATAAAGAAAACTGTGAGCCACAAAGTCGACCAAAGAACAAATCAAAGGGAAAAAAAGTGAAACCAAAATCAATCGAATAAAAGCAAATTGTTGTGAAAAGGTGAAATGACAGACGTCGGGCAAAAAGGAACAGTTATTTATGAAATATGTTGAAAATGTGTTTTATTCATTATTATATTCATCACAACATAGCAGAGAACTAATAATTCACATATAGACCCTTTTTTGTTTGTTTCTCTTTAGTCATTTATAAAGCAGCACCACATAAAGGTGAGTGTGTCTCTGTGTTGTTCAGGTTTAGTTTGTTTAAAAGAGAACCTTGTGGAAGTGATCCAGACCAATTGAAACTGAAATTAAAGTCCTTTGTTCTTTGGGACTGTTCTTTGTGAAAACAACCTGTATATAATCCTCACCTGAGACTAAAAAAATGTTACTTGACTTTACGAACTTTACGTGAAGCCATTACTCTGTATATTTACACACCACCTCTATTAAAACCTGTTTTAAAATATATAACATTAATAAGTAATTGTCTGATTTCTTGAAAACATGAATGATTCTGGATAATCACCTCGAACTGGAAATGTACATTGTGGTTTTCTTTATAACTTTTCCTCACAGATCCTTGGTCAACCTTGTTTCATTAATAAATAGAATCATAATAAGATTGCTCAGTCATTTGGAGGAAACAGGCTTCTTTCATTCACACTCATTCATCGCTGTTTACCAGAATGTCATGGGTCAATTCGGTCGAAGGACAAGGGTTTCCCAGCAGCTCATCCGTCTGTTCGTAAATGTTTTTGTCCGTTTACCTTTTGAATGGCCGTCCAAACCTGAATGTCCCTGTTTTACTCTCAACTGAGTCACTACTGAAATAGACCTTCACCAATCCACACAAACAAACACAGCTGTGTGATGCCGGGAAGCTCCGCAGATTCTTCTTTTGGCACTGACCTTAGACTCGGACGAGGTGTGTGTTTTTCCGTTTCACTCCATTTACTCAATAAGCACAGATTACCAACACAAAGAAAGAGTGGGTCGGACCGGAAGCTGTTGAATCCTTTTTATTAAAGATAATCACTTGCCAGGGCTTTGGGGAAATAGTTGTTTTTCTTTTAAATTAGTTTAGATTATATATTACCGTTATATTTGTAAAGAATCATTACAGAAACCAGATTTAAGTTAATAAAAACAAGAAAATAAGAGCTAGACCAGCTGTAAACCAAGACTAAACCTTGGCTAAACCTAAGACTAAATAAAGAACCAAACCTAAAGAATAAAACAAGATTAAACAGAGTGTAACACATGGAATAAACATTTACTAAAACCCTGAAATAAACCAGGATAGAACTGGGCTGAACCAGTCTTAGAGAAGGACTAGACCCTGGACTAAACTGAGGACTAATCAGAGACTTGACTCTTTTTAACGTCATGTTTATTGTGATTTCAGAATGACCTTGAGGCGAGCGCTGAACCCAGTCGGTGAGCAGCATTTATAGAAATATAAACAAAGCCACCGTATGGATCTGTGCTAAAGTCTGGGACAAACTGCTGCTCAACAATAATCAGCAGTTTCGACAAACGTTGAGCTGCAGACTTCAAAGCTCTGCAGCTCTGCGTTAATGAGCACTTAAAAAGGGAGAGACTCAGGATCGGTTTCCTCCAACATGAAGTGCTTTGCCCTAATCGACCCAGGAACTAATAAAAGCACGAATGGCCCTTTCATGATCACTGCGGCTCAGAATGTCACCTTGACTTCGGCGTCTTCCTAATAACGAGCCAAGTGCCAAACAAATTGTGCTGCTTTCCTTCAGACGGAGGAAACTTTGTGAATGTAATCCATAAGCAGCTTTATATTGAAGCGCTCATCACTTTTAAAGAGTGTTGAGTCAGGAACATGGCTCTCCTATTCCTTCTGCTTTGCAACAAACGGAACATATTATTTGTAATCTCATCTTCAGGAACAAAAGGGCTGCTGCAGATGCTTTGGGTTTGTTTTGGAGCCACAGAAGCTGGAAACCTTCAGTCAAACAGGAGCTCCACGTGTTAAAGAGGCTAATGTGAAGCTATCTGACTGAAGCTTTGTGCAAACTGAGACATACGACAGAAGAATGATCTGAAACAATCCAGAAAATCTACATCAGAATGACTAAAAGTGGAAGAAGGAGAATTTGGAATGATCTGGTAAAAGTCCAGACCAAAACCTGGTTGAGATGATGTAGGGGATCCTTTACCTGATCGCTGTCTTTTTAAGAGACATTTGAAACACTGGATACACTCAAATCATGTGTTATTTTATTTTGCCTGCCTGAGGTCTGCTGTGGCATTCATTACAGATGTTTATTAATGTCCATTGTCCCTATAAAATAAAATAAAATAAAATAAAATAAATAAAATAAAATAAAATAAAATAAAATAAAATAAAATAAAATAAAATTAAATTAAATTAAATTAAATTAAATTAAATTAAATTAAATTAAATTAAATTAAATTAAATTAAATAAAATAAAATAAAATAAAATAAAATTAAATTAAATTAAATTAAATTAAATTAAATTAAATTAAATTAAATTAAAATATTAATAAATAAATTAATACATTAATAAAAATAAATCTGAAATGAATGATAAAGTAACAAATAAATAAATTTGGTAGGATTTTGGCAAAAATCAAAGCAAAACAGGGGGAAATCCTCCCAAAGCAGAGGTAATAAAGCAGATGTTAAACTCTTGTTAGTTTAAATTTTATGGAGAGTTGAATGACTCACTCTGACTCACAGCTCTGATATTTGTCAAAGAGAAACACTGGAGCTAATATTAAGTGATTCACATTTTGTTCTGAGCTGCCGGTGGTTAACACAGACCAGTCTAACACTGCTGCAGCACAAACTATATTTAAAGATGACCTGCTCATAAACCTTCATAACTATTATTAGACCTGAATAAAGATCCCAATACTAGCATTAGTCACTGGTAAAGATACAATAATAGTGTTTTACAATTCGTTTATGATATTACAATGGCCTAGTTTTGATTTTCTAAAGTGATAAGTATCCAAAGAGTTTATAATTCTTCAATGAAATACTGTAAAATGGTGAAAGTGTTTATGTTTAGTTCAAGTGCTATGAATAATACTGCCAGCTATTAAAGTCTCCTATGATGGCACATAAATGGTACATCAAGGTTAATGCAATATATACATAAGGTTAAAATCAATAAAATATGTAGCTTTTAAAGTCATTTTAATAGTTTATTGATTTAAGAGACACTGTGCAGATGTTAACCATACTCCGTACTGTAACTCTGGGTGTACAAAGTGTTCTTATTGCACTTATTCATTTAATAAAGTGCACAGACTTGTTCTACATTGCTGTACTTCTTTATTCGGCCCCATTACAACACTTTAGATACATACTGAGACAGATTACTGCAGCTGTCATTACTTTTAAGTGTTTTATTTGTTTGATTTTATGTTAATATGACTTGGAACTTGTCTCCAAAATCAAGGATCCATTTCAAAACAGTTTGTATCTTGCTTCTGAATATTATGCTGCCTCCATTTAATAGGACACCTGTCATGTAACCTAAATAATAATAATAACCTGTAGCGACAAAGAGCGCTTCAGTCCTTGGCCTACTTTTTATGCTAATGCTAGCCACCTGCTGCAGATTGAAAAATGGGTTGATAACAGGTTTCCATCAGGGTATTATCTCCCATCACATTGAAGAATACACCAGTGGTGCTCTCGTCTCGATCCGCCGCGGGCAAGCGAGGTTTCGAGGTCCTCTGCCGTTTACAAGTCATTTTCCTGAAAGCAACACCAGCCTAGCGTCCCCCTGAGGCGAGGCTTATTCGTATTTCCAGCTGAGATGAAGATGAAGAAAGTTCTCGACGGGTTCGGATGCTTGGAACTGGACGGATAACAGGTGGCATCAGGTGAACGGAAATGGACGCAGTTTTAATGGGATTAGAGATGACGAGGTAAAGCGGGGACCCGGGCTTTTATGTCCCAGATTCAACCAGGACTATCTTTGTTTGGTAAAAGTGATACGGCGCCGCTGAAAGGCCCGGTGACCTTTTATTTGAATTTCGCTCCAAAAGGGAAATGTCACCCGGGGCTTATCAGGACTTCACAGTGAGGTGTTTTATTTTATCTGTAATTCAAGATCTATTTCAATGCGCCTCGTGAAAAGAGATAGAAGATAAGGTTAGAGGCAATTTTGAGCAAGTATTCGATGTACAATGGAAAGTGATAATATACAATAAGAGAGATTATGTTATGTTGAGGCTAAAACAGTGTCCTTTATCTTTTATCTGCATTTTTATGACGTATTTGTGTCTAAATTTTATATTTGTCTAAATATATGCAAATTGTTATTAATGTGTAGGTTGGATCAGCTTGAGTTGAAATAACATTATCGTGTTTATGTTTAGACGGTAAATATTTGGCTAAAACTTTGAACTACTTTAAATTTATTTCAAATTCTTATTATGTTATAGTTTCATTTTTATTTTATTTTTTTACTTTTTCAATCATTGCTTTTTAATGTAACTTGATTCTTCCTCTAAACATAGCCACAAACTGTTATTATCATAAATGTTATCCATTTTGAGATGCTATTTTACATTTTCTTAACCATATCTTTACTTTTAACTTCAACAAAATGCGCATTGACTTGAACTCAAACATATTACAAGAAAATATAAAACAATATATGCTTAAGCAAAAAAAAAAAAAAAAAAAAAAAAAACAAGGCTAATGTCTTTGGAAAAAAATGTAAACAAAGGAAAAACAAAAACAACTTTCTGCTTCCTTAACATTACTATTTTTATGTATTTTATTTTTTATTTTATTCACTAAATTATCTGTTTATTTGTACTTTAACAGAGTCATTTTGGAAACACTATGGTTATGTTTAGACATATTAGCCATGAGTTAAAGTTAGCTCCTTGGTAATAATTTAAGTTAGAAACAACAGCAGAAACAGTAGAAAATATTATACTTTCGGATGTTACATATACAAATAAATCAGAATTATGTTTATCTAAGTTAGTGTTAAAAGATTTCATTTTGTGATCTTAAATTATGAGAGTTACTAAAGATTATTTGGGGATATTTAGCATTATTTCTTGTAAAAATGATGACGAATGATGACACTTTTTCTCTGTTGATCATCAGTTTCAATGTATGACCCGATAACCCCATTAGCAACACTATCATTGCTCACGCTTCTCGTCAATGAGGGTTTGTTTTGATTGAAAACAAATACAAATCCTGTTGAATGCTTTCTAAAATGACTGTAGCAACATTACTGAGTCACCGAGGTGAACGCTGATGAAGAGACAAATAAATAAAGATGGAAAAATACAAAAATAAGCATCAAAAAAGCACCATTTTTGACAGATGCAGGTGGCGTTACTGGAAGTGCAACCTCATCAAGTCCCACTGTTTCCAAGAAGAACATCATTTTCCTGGAAAAAGTGGACATAGGCTTTCTCCTAGAATTTCTCAGTAAAAAAAAACAACCCTCAGACGTTAGGAGACAACCGTCTGAAAGATAAAACTCATTCACGGTTTACATTTCACGCCAAATCGGAGCCAAATAAAGCCCGTCTGTCTGAGGCATAACGACAGGTTTGTTTTGACAGACATCACAGTGAGTCTTACAAATTCAATTTAATGGAAGACATTTCTCAGAGAAGTATTTCTGGGACTCTCAGATGTATATATTTCACAAACGGAGCTTCTTCTCGTCCAAATAATTGAAACAGAGACAGTGTATTCTATGTGTAATAGGTCTATAGCGCATTTATTCAGTGCACAAGTCAGTGCAGAGTATATGGGGAAATATAAAAAGTACTGAATAAATAGTACAGCTTTAATTTAATTCAGATAGAGTTAACAATGGTTTGATTTTCTGGATAACATTCTGGTGGATTTGCAAAACTAAATGTCTCCTACTTTTAGTTTTACAGTGGCATAAACTCTCAAAAATACAGAAAAAATACATGAAAACCTCAAACTAGAAGCAGAAATAAATGTGCTGAACGGAAATGCAACGGCACTGCTCCAATAATCTCAGTTTAAGATGCACTTTTAGGCTCAGTTTTCGAACACAACGACTGAGTTTATTAAGAAAGCAGAAGCGTTCAAGTTTAAATAACGTAGGATTGTATAGTATCATGTAATAAATGAGCTTTTTGGCTTTTGAACTGTTGATGTTCACATTTACAGACTCGTTCTTGTACACAGTAAAGTATTACTCAGATGACACACATTTTTCCTTTTCCTTAAATGTGTTTTTTCTTTAACAAAAATATGGATAGTACAATTACAAAATGAACAAAAGCTCAGAAGTCATCTATATTATCTGTATTGACACTTACTGAATGATTTACGTGTGATAGTTTCTGTTTCAGACCGAGACGTATCCAAACAGGAAGTACCTAACCAAATATGTAGTTTCAAGTTTTTATCTTTATTATACTTTCTTATCAAAAACATACTTTGTGGCTCATTCACTGAAGCTCTCTCTGGTTTGATTGTGTGCTGCTCAAGGCCAGTGAATCCCCGGCTTCTTGAAACACCCACAACACAAAACTCTTTTTCGTTTTCTGCTGCTGTTTCCGCTCGTCCTTGGCTGTCTGCTGTGATAAAGGTGTGTTGACATCATAAATGAGCGGCTGAGTGGGCGGCTAGGCTTCCCCCAGGCTTCTCAGACCTGGCATTGTTACTTCCTAGCAGCCAGTGGTTCAATTAAATCCACTCTAGAACAATAATGGCATTAGGTAACCCCTGCTTCTCAGCTTGAGCTACCCACCAACATTAGCTGAGTCAGTCTCATTGTGGTTGCCTGGTGTCTGTACAATGTGAGCTCCCACTAACCCTTTGTGAGACCGGATCTTTTTGTGAGATCAAAACCTCTGAAACACTGCTGTTGCCTAGATTTTAAACCCAAAAGGTATGTTTTTTGAAGTAATAACCTGTTTTTGATCATAAACTGTAATGAAAGTCAGTGTTTTGTGTCTTAACAAAGCACAAAATCAACAATCTTTTACTGCAAATTTTAATCTTTTGAAAGAGCAGTACTGACCTACAATCATAAACTGATATTCATAAAGAAGATTATGGAAAATGGCAACTATTTGACGACATGTGTGCTGTGATTGAGAGGGTAGCGAACATTAGCAATTAGCTGCTCTTTTTATGCAACCATTTTGGCAAAAGCAGCTGGAACGTCAAATTCATAGAGGAACAAGGGTTATTTATATGACGTTTTAGGACCTGTGCTTCCTCTTTAAAGACTGATAAAGTGAGATCTGCATGATGAGATTAACATATGCATTGATAAAGCCTCAAAACCTTCATTAAGGTAAAGTACATGTTGCATATAAGATAAAGAAAGACACGCAATGGTTGGAGACTTTGCAAATATTAGCATCTCATTAAGAATCTGTCCTTTTAGCATCATTAATCATAAAAACACAGCAGCTTGGACAGAACTCAAGTCCATCAGTGTAATATTAAATCATTAAACACCTTTAACTGTTGTTGCCACACTCTGGGCTTTACATCGATCTAAACTTTGTCTTTTTATGTTTGTTGTGAAGATGTTGTGGACAGAAGTTTATTGTTTTTATGTCAAAGCTAAACTCTAAGACTAGGGCTAATCCCAGGATAAAACTAACACTGTAAAAACAAGTACATTTTCTTATATGGGACCAAGGCTCAACAGAAGGATTATCAGATCTGTTCTACGAAATAAAAAACAAAAAAGAGGCTGATTTTCTGGAACATGTGACTTCTATTTGATGAGTCAGCTTTGAGTAAACTAGATTCAGAAGAAATAATCGATGCTGTCTCATAAAATAAAAGTAAATCGAAAGTTTTGAGTGAACAGTGAACTATATTTCAGAAACTGTAATATGCCATGTTGCTCTGTTTATACTAATGACATGTGCTTTTGGGGAAGACCTTGTATGTCATTATCATTATTTATAGACTGTTCCCGGTGCAGCACCAGTTGTTAGTGTTGCAGCCAAGAACAAGTCCAAACTGATGACAGGGTTCCCATTTGAAGCTTCATTTTAAATCACAATTAGATGAGAAATAGCCCTTTTATAAATTCTCTTGAACACTAACTCTACCAGCGACCAGTATTCAAGGCACTTTTCTGAAATCTCTGTTAGAAAAATGAAAGAAAATGAAATTTAATGGAAGTCTCACTGTCCTACTTGACACTTTTGATGAATATTTGATTCAAAAGGACAAAGTCTTTATGTCTGTTCATTGACAAACTCATTTCCTGAGAAGACTGCTGGATAGGGAAGGATATGGAAAGACAGTAAAGTTTCTGATGTTGTTGAGCACACAGCTCCGGTGGGTCCCGGTTCTGAGAAAAGCCCCATGGCTCGAGGTTTGTGTAATGTGGTGGGTGCAATACAATGATCTCACTGTGGACCGGGACACGGGGTCGGATGTCCTGCAGTGATCTAATAACTCTGTTGGTTTCCTCTGCCTTTAGTTCCTGTGAAAAGCATTTGAACTAAAACTAAATAAATAACAATTAAAGCTGTAAACAACAATCAGTAACACAAGCTTCATTAGTTCTGGAAAACCTTCAATCTGCTGGAAATGGGAAAGTTGGGTTGACGAACATCTGCCGATTTTGAATTTCAGTCACGTGACCTGATTTAATCACTTTACCAGAACAAAACAGTAGAGGATGCCACCTGTTCCTTCAATGTGTTCCTAATGTACCCTTTTTGTGCTTAAAAACAACATAAGCTGCATGTGCATCTTGTGACACTGTGTTTAATTTTTTTATGTCTATTTAAAGTATATAAATCCATTATTTTAAAACAGAAGTAAATTGGAAAAAGAAAAAAAGAATTCATTTAATTCAACCCAACATTTAGTAGTTTTAACCCAACATATGAGTTAATTTTTACCCACAATTGGGTAGAAAACATAACCCAACATGTAACCCAACCTAAAAGTTATGGCTCGGTCCATATTTGACCCAGTTCTGGGTTAGAAATTGGGCATTTTTTAGTGTGCAGTTAAACCTACATTTTCGACAGCAGATTTAGCATTAGCCTGTTGTCATCTTAAACAGGATGATTTTGGCGAATGTCTCCAAAAGACGACAAAGCCTCGGGACAGAACATCAGCAAATGGCTCAAAATGAAGCTGTGTTTTTAAACCAACATTACCTGCATGGTCGTGTAATCATAATAAATAACAAATGAATTAGATTACTTTATAGCTATCATGCTAAATAATACATTTCTATGTGAAAGTATCATGTTTTATTGTATTTTTTTGCTCCTTTCTCACCTAAATCATCTATGTAATGAGTTGTCAGCTAGAAACTTTTTATTTACTGTTTTTAGTTTAATTTTTCATTAAAATGTATGAAAAAGTTCAATACTTCTGTCAACGTCAAGTCTGTGCAGTTAAACATATCTATAGATTAAACAAGGATTGTATTCTTATCCATCATTGTTTAATTGATTGCTCTGAAGTAACCCACTACAGTCACTAATAACAATAGTAACATGTTCGCTTCAGTGTTTTTTGGCTCATTTATAAAGACTGAATCCAAGGCATGTGCTGTTTAATCACAAATCTTGCAGTTTGTGTCGAATTGTTCAATTTTTCAATTAAAAGACACACATAGACACAGAGAGTTCCTTCCAGACACATTCATGTGAAAGTCCCAGCCGCTGTTGAGTCACGTGAGGTCCTGGAATCAAACCGGTTTTAAATCTACGAGTTGCTGGACAAACAAAGGCCAGATAAGCATCGTGGAGTCAGACAGATGGGAAACGAGCGTAGCAGCAGCTGTACATTCAACACACACTAACAGTAATGTAATTAAACCGAGGGAATGAGCCGTTTCCTTCCCATCAGCCCCTGGACCACGCACACTTTACCGGGTTCACAAAAAGGTGATGCGCTCGGAAGCGTTTTACGACACTCAAACTGAGTCGTTGCCATAAACTTTGCTAGTTCATTGTTAATTGTTGTTGTTAATTGTTAGTTACTTAATACAACTCTTGCAAAGAAGAGGCATGCGTTGAGTTTCCCGCTTCGTTTCTGTGATGGAAAGAGAAGCAGGAGTTGAGTCAGAGCCGTGAACTTCCCAGAGTCACTCGTCACAGATCAGTGTTTACATGTGTCGCTCAAAGCAGAGAACGGACACGCATTTCCTGCAGAAACAAGGCGGCCAGGTGTTTTTCAAAGTGACCCTGGTACGTGCCCAGAGTGAGGGGTCACACAGAGAATAATGGTGGCGGGATTTTGAGTTTGTTTGTTTTATTTAATTTCAACAAGGGTTAGGTCTTGTTTAGTTCTTGGTGTAGTCTTGGTTTAATCCTGTTAAAAATGTTGGGTGCAGCCTTGGATTAGTCTTTAATCCTGGTTTAGTTCTGGGTTTAGCCTTGTTTTAGTAAGATTTTAAATGTTGTATTTAGTCCAGGTTTAGGAAGGGTTTTAATCCTGGTTTGGAATCTTTTGGGCAAGTCTTTAGTCTTGGCTTCAGTTCTGGTTTGGTTTTAATCCTTGGTCAGTTAGGGTTAGATTTGTTCAGTATTTTGTAATTGTCGAACTACTTATTTGTACAATCCAAGTTTAGAGAAGCAGACAGGAGCAATGCCACAGAGACTAAACTATGCTCTGCTGTAAAAGCTGCTCGTAGTGATGAGTTCTGGAGACAAACGCGATAAAAACAAAATAAAAATGCATGTAAATACCTTCTTCTTTTCCACAAGTGTATTTTTTTTTTGTATGGTCCCATCAGCGACATACGTGACATTAAGCCTGTGTTATTCTCCCGTCTGCTTCTCCAAATCGAAAGTGCACTGAAAATTAAACACTGCAGGGGATTATTTACCAAAGTAAGACCCTCTTTATAAAATACAGGACTATCCCTTTGAGCACAGGTTTAATCCAGTCCTTTGTCTTGGATTGAATCGTTTTATTCTTGGCTTTGGTTTTAACTCTTTTGTCGGTCGTTTTTGTCGTTTTGTTGGTTTTGTCGACTTCTTTGTGTTTTAAAGCAAGTTTAAATAACATTGAACTTTGTCTGCTTTTAAAACTCAAGTCAAAATACCCAATTTAAGAGTCTTTTCAAAATCTAAAATTGAATTCTTATGTGAAATCTGCCTGTACGTAGCGTCCTGAAAGAGAATATTCCAGATAAACAGACAACCTTTCATTGTAAAGTGTTTTCAGGGACATGGGGAAAACCATATAGATCATACAACAACATGCTTCATTGCTCTGCAGTAATTTCCCAAAGTCCTCCCTCTGACTTCATCTTTGTCTCTGCTCGTCTCTGATTGGCCGACAGCTCCGGTGACACATCCAGAGCCGGGGGTTGGAGTATATAAGCCGAGCCGCTGCTGGTTTTAGACAAACGCAGTGTCTCTCCTCGCTGGAGCTACTCAAACGGATTCTAAACCCATCTATTCAAGACAACACCCTTCAATATGTGCAAAGGATTAGCCGCGCTGCCGACCTGTTGCCTGGAAAGGTACATCAGTGCACCGGATTACTCTGCTGTGTTGTTTTGTGATGAGGAAAAGTCCAGACGCTACAATTTGCATGCAATGTAAATGTGATTATAGTTGAAGCAAGGTTCTGAAAATAATGTTTTATTTTGGTTTTAGGGCCAAGGAGTTGAGGGCAAGGCTGGGAAGCATTCTGCAAAAACCCGACTGGAGCCTACTCTGCTGCAAAATCGGGAAACACAAGTAAGTATCAGGCAAATCTACAACTTTTTTTGAATATATACAGTAAAGATAGTGTGCAGTTTAGCCCCATCTGTAAATATTAGCAGAGTATTTGTTAAAAATGAAAGTGTGAAATGCAAGTGTACTGGCAATGGGTTTAAATTTAGCTTGTTATTTTTGTCCAGATTATGAGAAATCCAATCATCCATATGCAAGAGTATATTTCAGAGCTTAGTCATTATAATTGTGACAGCAAAAGCATTTAGCTCAGAATAACACTGTTTTGCACCAGGTTTATTAATAGAACATTCAAACAAAGCAACATTATGAACTAAAGGTGGTTCTATTCTGCAAAAAATCTTAATAAATCTAACCGTGTGTGTTATTTTTCAGGCCAACCTTGGAAGAATGTCTGAGGTGGAAAGAGTCGTTCGAGAAGCTGCTCTCGTGCAAATGTAAGTAAACATTTCCAGTCGACGCACGCCTCTCCTGCAGCGGCATCCATTAGCGACGGTAACTAATTGAATCTGTGTCTATCTCCTGCAGACGGACTGTGCGCTTTCACCACGTTCCTGGTCTCGGAGTTCAGCGAGGAGAACATCGCGTTCTACTTCGCCTGCGAGGAATACAGAAACACCAAATCCTCCGGCAAACTGCCCGCCAAGGCCAAGAAGATCTACGACGAATTCATCTGCAGCGACGCTCCCCGAGAGGTAGATATTAATAGAACGCACTGAGTTACTGCAAAATACAAAACATAGACATGGATTTGACCTCAGACAGATTCAAATTATACACACAACAATTCCAATAGTGCAGCACTTAGTCAAATATGCAACTTTAATGTTTCCCAAAAAGCACTTATTACACTGTTGAGTTGCATTAAAAATCCCAAACTTTAGAAAGATATAAAGATATAACAGTGCTTCCTTCATTTTTGGAAGTGTCATTCCCCAAGAAGAAGAATGAAATCCTAAAGAATATGGTGAATATGTTCAAGGCAACACTAACAACAAGTAACTAACTGAACTGAACCATTAAGAAAAAGCACTAACCTTGGCCCTGACCTGAAAATAAAAGGAAACACCCTTATTTTCATTTCCTTGAAGATGTCAGATTAAAAATATGCAAACAAACCATGTTATAATCACACTGCACACATTTTTCAAAGTGATTATGAACAGAAAGTCTGAAATGAAATGAACTAAATTCCTTTATTGTGCATTGAACTAAGGCTTCAAGGCATAATTACATGAAGATTTAATGAAAGGCTTAATACAGGTCTGTGGATTAGTTTAGCAAAGGTCAAGTTCTTACAAATGTAGATTAGAAACACATTTTGACAGGCAGACTGAATAGAAAAAGTCTTACATCTTTTATTTGCATTATTTCTGCTTTGGGTTTTGTTTACTAATGATCTTTGTCTGTTCTGTCTCTGTTCAGATCAACATCGACCATGAAACTCGTGACATCACCAAAGCCAACCTGTTAGCCCCGTCTCCGTCCTGCTTCGACATGGCCCAGCACAAGATCTACCTGCTCATGGCCAAAGACTGCTACCCCCGCTTCCTGCGCTCGCCGGCCTACAAAGACCTACTGCGCCAGGCCAAACCCAGCTCCAAGCCCGGCAAACACCACCGGCCCGAGAAGAAGGCGTGAGCGACCGCCGCGGGTCGAGAGACGATCCTGAAACAGTTGCCTTTAAAAGTTTGAGAAGTCAAAAAGACGGGCAAGCTGCATCGAGAAGCTGGACGCTGAAGTGCTGATGCAGAAGTGGTCGTGGGCGCAGATCCTGGTTTGGTTTGGGGACGGATCTCTGAAAAGATACAGAGATTTTGGAGAAGATGTGGAAAGACAAGATGGCTGCCTTAACCGATGGAGCGTTGTATGAAGTTTGTGAACTGACAATCAAAGATAAAAAAAAAAAACAGCTTTGAGAAAGACTGAAAAGCACTTTTTTTTGCCTCTTTTGGCAAACTTTTGTCATTGTTGTGATGTGCAATGTCCTTTTGTGAACAGACGACTGAAATTTCTATTTATTATTATTTATTTGCCAATAATATATTATTTGTTGTATTTTTTACAAAAGAACGAGACTTTGTGCAATATATAATTTACAGTAATATATGAATATTTATATGACTGTCTCCTTTTGTACGTGCCAGAAAATAAATTAAAGTATTGATAATGACTAACTGTGTGGGAGTCATTAAAGAAGTGTGGGTTTAAACTTATTTGCGTCATTATTGATGATCAGAAGAAGTATAGTTTGATCATTTCAGACATTTCAGATACTATACTTCAGCTTTAAACTAAAATCTATAGTAGAACACCATGATATATTTACTACTATATGGAGTCAATGACTTTCTGTAGCATTTAGTGGAAAATAGACTTGCAAACAAAGCCAACAGAGGTTAGTAAAGTCCATTATAAATACATAAACATTACATTTTAAACATAAATTTTGCCCTCAAGGTGCCTATAAAGATCTGTTCTGTTTATGTCCAATAAATGAGCCACTGAGAACAAACCTAACCCAGCGAGCTAACAATCATCCATAAATCTACTGTAGAGTCAAATCCACATCTGCCCCTAGTATTCATCTGCCCCTAGTGTTGAACACAGCAAACACGTCGTTTAAGAAGCTGTCTCTTCACAGAAAGTAAAAGGGAAAGGCACATCAGAAAATAGGAACAAAAGACCTTTTGTAAAGAAACTGAATGATGAAAAATTGAGTTTGAAACCGCTGCCTGTTCAATGGTTCCTATTACCCGCTGAGTGTGAAAAATGACTATTTGCTCTTGTTTTGAAGCTTCCAGCGACGAGTTTTACACCAAACAAAAAGCTTTATTTCCATTGAGTTATATCTAAAATAAGAGTGTAAGACTTGTGAATTTGATCTGACCTGCATCTAAAACTAAATCTGATAAATACATAAATGCAGCCTTTTTTGTTCCCTAAGAGTTAGATTTACTGTTGAGTCATGTTTGATGTTGAGGTCAATGCATTCACTCTTTAATGAATCTCAACCTTGGTCTTGACCCAAAAATAAAACACAATTTTTCCATATTTTGTGCCTTGAAGATGTAAAAGTGTATCTGTGGTAAATAATGTAAAACTGTCTGCAAACAGGAACAAAAGACCGACATAAACCACTGCCCCAGACCCGTTCAATCGCTCCCATTACCCACTGAGCTGTGAAAATGACACACACTATTTGCTCCTGTTTGGAAGCATCCAGCGGCTAGTGTTACACCAAACTGTTTTTCACCTTGGAAACAGCGACGCTCACACACGAAGCTGTCAAACGACGACTGCGTCCGCCAGCTCTCAGACCGTGTCTATCTTTATCATAGATGGAGCTTTCTAGCAAACAGGAAGCTCAAAGTGAAGCAATGATAGCGCTAACGTAATAGCGAGGGCCATAAATCCACAACTGTTTGCTCTAAATGTCAAACGCAGGTGATAAATGGTTAATAAATCCTCTGCTGCTAGGCCCATGAAGACTCACAGTTAGATAACCACTTCAGTATTAATCAGAATAATGCACGTTACCTCATTTCTTTGTATGTTCATAAACGTTGCAGACGTGATGGCTCAGATAAGTGTGTTACAGAAGCGAGAAATAATGGTCAAAAGTCAGTTTTGTTTATTCATATGTCATCGAGACGGTGTAGAGAGAAGAACAGATGGTATAAGGCTAATGCATATCAACAACGCTGCCTTATTTTCCATAGTAACACACGCTTATGTACCTGCACATGAGCATGAGCTAAATGTATCAGCAAGCACTCTGTTCTGGAGATATGACCGAGAAAAAATGAAACAAAACTCACTGGAGTTCTTTAAATGTGGTGCAGAAAAGGCAAAACTAAAAACTGCAAAACAAATAAATCCACTGTAAATATCGACGTGAGGAGAAGCTTATTTTGAGGCTGAACTGTGACCAGTGTCGCTCGATGAAAAAGGTTTTAGATGTGTTTTGATAATGTGGGATTTGGAGGGATTAAAAAGAACAGTGTAATCCACAATTTTACAAACACATGGCTGTCTGGCTCCTCGTGTTTCAGTCAGAATCATAAAAAAAAAAACAGACCAAGTGCAGTAAAATACATTAAAATGTCATGTGTCGTAGTGGTTCTTAGATACACACATACACTAATGGAAAAGACTGAGTAATATTTGATTCATAAAACACTTTTGGGGACTGAGATCAAGTCAAAAACAAGACGAGGAGGAGAAGAAGAGTCTGAGTCAGTCCAGACCAATAATAAACACACTGGGGTTTGCATTTGGTTAAAAAAAGCACTGAGTTACTTTATTTTTTAAAGGATTTATGCTCAACAAACAAACTAACAGCACTAGTGTCATGTGAATGAAGCTGTCCTGCTGCAAACAGTGAAGTTATACTGACATCTGCTGGATATGTTCAGATTTTCAGACTAGAGCTGTACAATCTCCTGAAAACATCACGTGAAGAACTTTTGGAGCAAGATCACAAACCTGACTCATAATGTAAACCTCAACTCAATTAAACTATTACAAATAAATAACGACAGAGTTATTTATTTATGCTTAATGGACTCTTTAGTCAAACTTAATTGAACAATAAATGCAGCAGAAACTGATGATTATTAATGCTTTCTGTCATATTCTATTACTTTATATGCATTGTTTCAGTTTACAGTAATAGCACTGGATGTTATAATATCATTATTATTGTTATTTACTATAATTCTATTCTTTTGGTATTATTTCCACACAATTTTGACAAAAGATTTCTTCCCCTTTTTTCACAGTGGTTTCTATTGCCATTTGTCCTTAGACTTCTTCTATGCAGCATTAAATCTAATTGAATCTAAATGAAGTGTGTGTACTGTTGCAGTTTGACACCAGGGGGCAGTAAAAGACTAATATCCAAACTCATACTTTCTCTTAGAAATAAAAGTTTATCTATTTTTACTAAAGTATCAGCAACCTAAGAATCTGTTTTTGAACTTTTGTGGCTTCTTTGATGAACTGACTTTGTAACAAATGGAGTTATTGATTATTTTGGCACAAGCTTCAAAAAGATTGTGACATAATTGTGTAAAAGCATCATCAAATCAAAGTAATAAGAGCCACATATCCATGGCCTGTACACATTATTGGAATATGTTGAATATGCATCAGATATTTGAGCCAAGTTCATTAATTATCGCATTAATTCCTGATGCTTTACCAGGTTTATGGATGGACCTCTCGTGCTGCTGCTCCTAAAGACCTTCAGATGGTGCTCAAGCTTCATTGTTTCTGTGGTTGTCGCCTCTGAACAAGAACGTTCTGGATTAAACGCTCCAGCTGCTCACTGCTTCTTCTACAAAAAGGTTTAATTATGACTCAACTCTGTCCCTAAACCATCTTCTCGTTTTGGGTTGACTCAGAAACTTCACAAGAGTTAGTTTTACTTTAATACCAGACACTTGACAAGTTAATTGGGTAAAGACAAGTATTTTTTATGAACTAATAGCAGCGCAGTGTTGTAATTGCAGATTTAAACAACACACTCGTCCCTTGTTGCGTCCCTTGGAGAGGACACACTGTATGTTCATTATCGATCGCATATGTCCGTCCCAAAGTCCTGACCTCAGTCCAGAACCAGCGCCAGGACACATCGTGTTCCTGTCGTCTGTAGAAAGTGGAGGCGAGACTCCCTCGGTGGTCGTTCGACTCGGAGGAAAACTCGAGTGGATGACCCAATGTACACATTCTTGGGACGCCTCACAGGACTGGACTTGTGCTCTTCTTTTCCCTGAAGGAGCGCTGCCTCGGGGTGTTCAGGACTCACAGAGGCACTGTTTCCATTTGGCTCTTGAAAAAGTACAGGTCACCTTTATGTAATAATTATAAAACAGCAGAAGGTCAGACTATTAATTCACTTTCTACTTGAGCCCAATTACACCTCACACTTTATAAAACATAAGTAATAGAATAGACCAAAACATGCACAATACTTGATACTAGGCAGGGGACAACATTCAGGATTCAATTCTTTATTCCAAGATTACAACAAAAGCACTAAAACTCTGCTTCCATTTCCCACATTTCTTTGTGAAGCTGGGTTTTCAACAGAAACAAGATGAAAGAATCCTGGACACAAACAACACACTTCCATCACTTCACAGATGTCTCATTTCACTCTTTTATTCTAATTTACCCAAGTTTTACCCAACTTTTGTGGTTATTGTGTGACTCAAACCTCTTCAAAAATCCTAATTAATTATGTAATCTGGCCATATCCAATCATTCTGTCTGTTTGGTTCCAACGTGTTCTGAGAGAGTCAAATATAAACACTTTGGCAGCGTTGAGTGTGTTAATGGGTCTGGGGTAACAAAAACTAAACTATTTTATATATTATTTATACATACACTGGGCAATTTAAAGTGTTTTACATCATTTAAAAAAAGCATAAAGATTTACAATTAAAGATGAGACAATAAAGACTTTAAATTTTAACTGTATCATTAAGTGTCATGTGTTGTGTTCCTTTTCTTCAATTAAACTACATTTTACACAATGCACCTTTAAATTTACTAAAACTTGCTGATGTTGACCGTAATACGAGGTATATTTTGGAACAAACCTGATAATATTGACAGAAATCAGATTCAAAACAAAGTAATTTCCTTCTCTCTGCTTCTTATTTTTTTCTCTAAACTCAGATTCCTCCGTTTGCTGTTGCCGTGGTTACTGCTCTTTGATTTGGGGAGTCAGAGGTGCATCACATGTTCATCCGCAAGAGTTCACAAATAACCGAGCGGATTTGTTACACGTGAGATTAGAAACAGCATTTTTTCTCTGCATCATTATGAGCTACCGTCAGCCTCCGCAATGTACTTTTCTAAAGGCCACGAGAGATGAGCTGTGTGCCGTACGTGGCGGAATGAATAGATTTAAATAAAGAACTGTGAATGTTGTTGTCTATTAAAAAGTGGGGAGTACAAAGGGCTTTAATTTGAAGAGCAATGTACCGAACTTGTGAAGCAACATTAGAGAAGCAAAGAAACACATGAAAAGATAAGCACCGACTTTATTCTGTGAGCGTGGGAAATCTCCTCGTGGTTCCCCAGTGAAAAGAAAAACTGTCTACGACTCCTCAGACTTCCTCTGGACGCTGGAGGACGCATCATTAAAGTCCACAGGAGCTGCTGCTTTACAGACGTTCCTCAAAAGCGTCAAAAAAATAAAAATAGTGTCTGTGCCAGTCGGTCACTAAAACTTTCTTTGTGTCTAAAACTCAACAAAGTAGTGATTGTGTGATGAATAAGGAGCTGTCAAAACAAAATGCACTTTCCCACAGTTAATAGAGTCAACAAATGTAGCAATAAAAGACATTTATATAAAAAAAAACTTAGTGACGCCATTGTCCGACACAAAAAGAGTCATTTCTGGTCAGTTTTCATTCATTCAAACACAAAACTCACATTAAACCGGTCTTGTTCTTGTCATAAACCGTTATACTCTAAGAAAGGACGCTAAATCTTGTCAGAGTTTGTTAGTTTTAGATAAAAGTTGGTGTTTCATTTGATATTTAATGATTAAAACTATTGCACGACCCGTCTAAGTTGCATTAAACACAACCATAACTTCAAAAACAAATAAATCTTTTAATTGCAGATTACAAATTTCACTGAGAATTGATCATTAAAAATGTTCTACGGTATATAATATATTCTAAACCTCCAGCCTACTCTCTCTTATTGATCCAAATTACATCCAGATAAAAATGACACAGGAGGCTTTTATTACATCTGGCTTTATCTGATCATTCTGTCTAGATTTTGCACAGTTCCCTAAAATTTCACACTGAATTACAAAATATTACTACTACTTTCTGGCAGCTTTGAGTGTGTTAATGGCTCCGGGGTAAAAAACAAACCCAATTTTACTCAAACTAACTCTCACAATCACCAGTTATTGTCCAATTAACCACAGATACTGACACTTTTCATTGTAAGGAGGAATTTTATACTAAATAAGACATTTCAATCTGGATAAAATTCACATTACCAACTTCTCTTTTTCATTTTCTCGCTCCACAAACTCATTCTCTGGCTTCCTCTGCCAATGATAAAACCCATAGTTTTTTTTAAAGGTGGTTTTGTTTGAACTTGAAGTGTTTTCTTTGGAAAGAGAAGCAGGTTGGAGGACTGTGCAGCTAGTATTTCACAGATACTTCTCAAAATGACTTTTCCGTCTTCCATTTGAAGTTGAATGATTCAGGTCTGTTATGTATGTGCTCATACTTCATTTCTTCAAAGCAGATCTAATCGTGAGCTTTAGCAGAACGCCAGTGTTGAAATATTTCTATCACACTCCTTTAATAATGAGCTCCAGATGGGGTCAAACCTTCTTTCACGCTTCAGAGATGTTTCAAACAATACGAGAGTCATTCAGAAAGTACAGTCTGAGCCCTTTACGCCTGCCGGGTTTGTTATTGCACAGCCTCTATTTAAAATCCTGACCGAGAAGTTGCCAAGTCATTATGAGGAGAACTTTCAAAGCGTTCAATACGACACATTTATCTGTTGTTTATCCCCCGAAGAATGCAAACTTACGCAACGCAGCAAAGGTCAACAGTCTGGAAAATCACGGCAGCGTCGTTTTAACGGAAGAGATATGATCAGCAACAACAAGGAGCTCAGATGGAAACGCAGAGAAAAGAGGGATGTTTCTGCAGAAAAGTTCAAAGATAAGGAATAATTCTCACTAGATTTTCATAGTTTTTGTTTTTGTAATTGAGTTTGGTTGTGTAGGGAGTCTAACAAATGTGATTTATTATGATAACTATGACATAAAGGCAGGCTAACTCAGAGATGGAGAACTCAAGACTCAAGACTCGAGTCACTGGGATCGTTTTTGGGACTTGGGACCAGACTCAGACTTAGATTTGGACTTGTACTCAGGACTCAGACTTGCCCTGTGACCATCTCCAGAGACACTCCCCAGCAGCTAAAGATGAAATTGAAGTGGTCATATCGTGTTAATAATTTTGTTTTATTTGAATATCCAAGATTCTGTTCTGGATTCAGAATTAATCCTGAAACTTTTCTCAGACCCAACCTGGACTTGGACTTGGACTTGTCACTCGAATTTCGGTAAAAAACAACTCGACTCGGACGTAACGTGGACCTTGTTTTGATGACTCGAACTTGCATTTCAGATGATGATGACTCGACTCGGACTTGAATTGAATTTCTTTTTCTTTTTTTGTGACTGAGAACTCGAAAGTGACTTTGGTTTTATTGCGTTTCCAGTTCTGGGTTGTGTGGGATATTTGGGCGACTTAACTTTAAGTAAAAGGTGCTTTGTGGCTTCATGGTTTTCTTTACAACTGACAAACTCTTATTATGTTGGACAAAAACTGAAATACATTTATTGGATTATGATCTGGATGGATGAGAATCTCCACAGACCTTCATTCACTCACATTTAGTCATTGTAATTTAAGATTGACTCATTTATTTAAACACAACAAAGAGCATCAACCTCTGTCTTATTGAAGCAGGTCTTTGGAAAAACTGTATGTGTATTTATTGTAGCAGAACATATTAAGACTGAGGTTGTATTTCAAATAAAGTTGTCAAGCTGCAAAATTATGTATTTATTTTATTTTGCTCCTCACTACATTTCAGTTTTGGATCTTTTCAGCCAAACACGGCCATGCTTTTTGAATAAAGTATGTTATCTAATCTTATTGTGGGACAAACAGTTCTTTTTAACCCATACAATCCTGTTATTAGACCGTCAACAGAAACGAGGGCTCTACCACAGGTTAATAAAGGCACATTTAATAAAACTGGGCTGGGCTTTTTGTAAGTATCCACACAACAATCATTATGAAATAGCAATTTTTTTAGCCTCATTAAATTTTTCACAAGAAGCTACGGGCAATGCTTGATTATCTTTTTAAATTTGCTCACATCTGAGAGAGGAATATTACAATAAAGAAGGCTAACAGCAAATGAACAGTTAAATTTAGCATCAGTACAGTTATAAAACCAAGAAAGACAAGCTATTACTGCAGTCGGAGACAAATATAGAATAATACAAATGACAAAACACTTCCACTCTCTAAAAGCCACTGGACAACAACAGTGTCTTTTATTCATAAATCCATGACAGATGGATAAATGTTTATTATATTTATAGCTTTTATTACGAACATAATCTACAAGTTTCAGTTCAATCACTTGATTCATGATTGTTTATTTTTATAGGTCTACATTTGCATTTATATTACGCTGCCCACTGCCTTGTTTTTGCATTTTCCAGTAAGATTTTCATACATTATTAAAACTTCAGACTCAGCTGAGCTTTTAACAAGTCGACATTGACCAAATACAATAAAGTAATGCTGTAAAAGAACTGAATCAGACACTATTTATACTGTGTAAATGTCATCTACTCATGAAATTCGATAAAAAAGGAAATAAAGTGAATGTGTAAATTTAGACTGTAGATAAAGAAGAGTAATAAAAGTGATTATTTTACTTATTATTTTGAATTAGGAAATCAATCATCAAATCAAAAACAAACACACACATAAATCATAAACATCAGATGTCTACTCCTGCTTCTAGAGCCATTATATCCAGGGACCTGTTTGGAATTTAAATGGTTTGATTAACACTGAACGTACATCTTTTTATCCTCCTTCCTTCGTCCTCGTTTGTTCTCTTTTCTCGTCTTCTCTGGAGACGACACAAACCAGCGCTCTCTCTTTCTGCTTTGATCTAATCCCACAGTGAGTTCACAGCAGCTCTGACCATACGCTGAACTCGTTCCATTAAAACCCTGCTCCTCTCGAGGCACTGAATGTGACAGGTGTCAGAGTTCCTATGTTTAAGGCCATTAGTGAAATGCACAGGACATTAATGTCCACAGCACAGGCCTGGATCTGACAGAGAGTGATTGATCTGAGCCTCTGCTTGTAATGTTTTCTTTGCATTAAGCTGTGTGTGCTCTGTAGGAAGAACAGGACAGGTGTGTGAGCTCCAGAGGGAACCGGCCATTAGCGCTATCAAGGTTTCACACTATTTATTTAGAAAGTCAGTGATAACAAGGCTGCTCCACAAAACTGTCAACTTTTTTCAAGGTTTTCCAGGATTTGTGTGAGTTTTTTATGCTCAGGCTCACATTAAGAGCTCTGTTTTGCTTGGCCATTGTTATTAGCTTGGTTTGACTTACGCCCATCTCTCTTAAAAGTAAACGAGGCTAGTTAAATGGTTGTTGTAATGGTTGTTTTTCTAAAGATATGTCAGATATGACGATGGAGAGGAAGTCAGAATACACTGCAGTAAGTCTGGTTGGTCTGGACTGTTGCTGAGGCTCACAACATATGCTTTAAACACTGTTGATGTGCTTTAAAAATCTCCAAGAGCTGTCAACAAAAACGCCAAATACGGTGTTGGAAATAGTAAATAGGAACGGGCTGAAGAAATAAGTTGACTATAGTGAAGTAGAATATAAAAAAAAATGGAACACATCAGTCAAAACTGCAAAGTAGCCTCAAAATATCACTCGCTGCATTTGCTTTTCTTATAAAATAGTCATTAAAGCAGCATTAAACCCAGGCCTGGACAACAGTGTGTATCTGCAGGGCTACCATAGCTATTCACATGCTCTACAAAGAAGCCTGGTTAACAATTCACTGAGCAATCTCCTAATATTTAATGGAGCTCTTGAAAAGTTTAAATGAGTGAGATCAGGTTTGGGCTGTTCAAATATACAGAATTAGTATGAGTTTTACCATTTGGATCTGGAAATAATGGATAATGATTCAGCTCAAGGACCAGTTGGACTTTTGGACAAGTGTATTTTACTACAATTTACTACAAAAAGAGCACATTAACTAAGAATAAGTCACGGCTGAGATCAGAATGTGTTGGGATCAAGACAAGACCAAGACTTTAGTGAATGAGACCAAGTCAAGATCAGGATCAGAGAATAATCCACTGGAAGAGATACAAAATCCAAGTCCAGTCTGAGACCAAGTCCAAAGTCACCGAGAGGTTCGTGTCCAGGACAAGACCTTAAAAGGTTTTTCCTGTTAATGGGTTAACGTCAGGGTTTGTTTTCTCTGTTGGGGACACGTTACATAACAGCCACCCAGTAACACAACCAGTGTCAGCGTCTTGTACTCTAATGGAAAATCCATTTTCTGCCTACACAGCACATTTATTTCTTTAAGGCAGGAATGATAACGGACACATCATTATTGACCCTCCTCAGTCTTCAGGCCGTGGTTTTGGAACAGCGCTCCTCTCGGGCCTCTCTGTAAGATCCACCGGAAAGGCCTCTGCAAACAAATATCTTAATGAAAATAATGAATGGTGCTGTGGGAAAAGCAATTTAATTTCCTCCCTTCAGTCTCTGCGAAGCGCTGAGAAACCGGACACCTCCGTAATCTCCTGTAGAACGGACACTTTAGACTTTAGTCTCTGGAGCAGGTTTCATTTTACACTCAGCACAAAACAACAAAGAGAATGGACTGAATATAGTGCAATAATCCCAAATAAAACCAATGTAACGCTTCCAGACATTTCAATAACTCAAGGAAAAACAATTATGGATCATGCCCTTCCTGAAAATAGGACTTTTTTTTTAAAGTTTGTGAGAAAATATCAGGAAAATGTGAGATTAGAACAATATGAAATGATAAATCCATAAAGTCATGTTCCGTTCCATTCTGCAGTGGATTGAACTGTTGCTGTTGTTGAGGAGAAAATGCTCCATATTTTCTTTTTGTTTTTAATAATAAGACTGCTACAGGAGCCATTAGCCCGATACTAACGGCTCGGTTCAAGGTGTCTCCTGTTCTTTCTTTTATTTAATGTTCTATTTCTGCCAAAAGACTGCTGCACGGAAAATTAAACTCAAATAAAAAACAAGAAGCAGTCACTGTCTTTGTTCCTTTTCTTACATTTACAAATAGACTCACAGTTTACAACCAAGTGTGTCAGTCTTATCTCTGACTTTAAATGCATCCCACATGTTATTACCGTCTTTATTTAGCCGCAAAGTTTATGTCACGTTGTAAAGTTAGAAAGTTTGTTGAATGTAACTCTAAAAAACTCTCTGACCTTCCTATTCATCATTTCATTATTAAAATACTGTGGTGTAGCTGTAACATCTGATTATATAAATGTGGCAGGACAGTCGTGAAGAATATTGTGCGAGAAATCGAATGAAATAAAGTAAAAATACAACGTTATGAATAAGCTTAGTCTGCATCAGTGAGTCACTCAAGGTTTCCTCTATTAACATGTGGGTTTTTTATAAATAAAAGTATGTAATACACCATGGCTTCTCAAAAACACAGGGCCAAAGATAATTTAATAAGTTTGAACCAAAGAGGCCCATTCATGTATTTTCATTTTTTGTAAACATCAGAGAAATTAGTGAAAAGCTGAAAGGAAAAAAAAAACTGAAGAAAATATTTGTTGTAATTGGCAGTCAGTCTATTTGTGCTTACATTAACTCATATTCACTGATATTCAATAGAAACACCTTTGGACGATAAGAGGAAGCTAAGGTGCTAAAGCACACATGTCAAACACAAGGCCCCGGGGCCAAATGCGGCCCTTTGTAATGTTTTATGAGGCCCTTCAATACTTTTTGTGAGTAATATTTTGGAAATTTAGGTTTTAGTTGTATTTTAACAGGTATTATATTGACTTATACAGGTTGTAGTCGGATGGGAACAGGTTTTATAAGGATTTGAACAAGTTTCAGCTGCATTTGAGCTGGGTTTAGTTGGATTTGAACAGATTTCACTTGTATTTGAGCAGTTTTTAGTTGGATTTGAATAGGTTTTAGTTGGATTTTGGCCTTGAAATGCTTCTTATTTACTATTGCGGCCCCTCACTTCTTTGTTTGACACCACTGTGCTAAAAGGACCCCATCGTTGAACTGGGAGGGCTTCTTCAACTGGTCAGGCTTAAGAAGAAAGACCATAAGTGGGGCACAAACAAACCAACAATGAGCAAGTGTTCAAACCCACATCAGTCCACTTCAGAATCAAGAAACCAGAGAAGAGACCAGGAAAAAGCATAAGAAAACAAACCCTGGATTAAAAGCAGTCGACTGAGGCGGTCTTCAGTCAGATTCTTATCCTTCTACTGCGTCAACAGACTTTTTTTTTCCAAGAACAGTCCACGTTGTCTTTGATATTTAACCAAGGCTTTCATTTCTGTCGTTAGTATTTTCTTCCCAAGCCAACACTTAGTAGTTTTACACATTACTGTAAGAGCAGGGATGCTGTCATTAGACCAGATTTATACTTACAACATCATTTCTTATCAACAAGCAATACTTTTTTAGGAAAAGCCTTACATAACACACTGATTTGAGCTGGTTAGTCACTCCACAGTTTGAACCATTATTGAGACAGACCATTATTTTTAAAGCAACACGAGAGAGAAAGTGTCAAGTCGGCACAGGATATTATTAGAGAAATATAGAATATAGCAAACCTATGCAGGGAAATTGTATATTCATGTTATTGTGTTTTAAAGCATTTGCAATAAAGATATAATTAATGAACGACTGGAAATAGACCAGGAAATTGTAAAATAGTCATTAGTTAAGAAAACTAATAATAATGGCAGCTCTTTACTGAGATATGACCATTAATAAGTCGTTAGCTCTAATACGCAGGATTTTCATGAAGAATAAATGAATATAACTCTTCCATTTCACAGTAATGGCCCTGTAGAACAAATATGATGAATGTACCTGTTTATGATTGTTATGAGACCAATTATAATCAATTTTTGAAATTGTTTCTGTAAATGTTTTGCCTTGAGTTCCATTTTCCCTCGTCCACATTTTTCTTGGAACATCATTTATTTCTTGCATTAAAACTAAGCCCTGAAATGTGTTATTTCCTCAGAAAAAGACCTACAATACAATATAACTTCTGGTGTCTTTTTTGTTTTTTTCCTTGAAAGTTAAAATGTCCATGTATCAAGACAAGACTGAAATCTTAAATGGTTTAAAACCCGTCATCATTTATTGGTATTAATCTATTTTTTTTGTATTTTGTTTCTCCAGAGCAGCCTACATTGATAAGAACTGACAAGAAGCAACTAAATTAAACTAACAAAAGTGAGAATCTGGCAAAGATTTAACTACAGGCGGTTTACGTGGGTCGTTTCTGCCATGTTTAGCCAAAAACAGAGAGATTTTTCTCTCTGGGAAGGTTTAACTCTTGCAGATATTCAGAATGTTTCAGAAGATATTGCCATTTTTATTTGATTTATTTATTGCAAGAGAACAGAGACAAGCTGAAATGGCCCCGTTCTTGTCCAGTCTGAAGCTGCTGAAGCT
Organism: Rhyacichthys aspro; assembly: GCA_036850595.1. Lineage (NCBI taxonomy): Eukaryota > Metazoa > Chordata > Actinopteri > Gobiiformes > Rhyacichthyidae > Rhyacichthys > Rhyacichthys aspro. The sequence continues at coordinate 2,918,899 of CM072151.1, forward strand.
GATTGGTGTTCACTCGAGGAAACAGCAACAATGAGGCTGTATTTATCTGATCAGCGAGCCCCTGCTGACTTCACCCGGAGCCCATTTTTCCTCCAATTCTTCGACGTGCTCAAAAAGTCAGCGACTGCTCTGTTCTGCTGGCTTCACCGCTCACATTGTTGACCTTTAGTGGGTCGGAAGTGGCCAAAATGTCACGCCTCTGATGTGTATAAACCCGTAATAAACTCAATAAAGGAGATTGCTCTGTTTTGGGGAGAATAACAACAAAATAATGGCAAAGATGAAGCTGTTATATATATAAATATAAATATAAATAAATACTCTTTCCTTGAGCCAGACTTTTCATCTTTTACTTTAGAACACACAAGTCAAACTCAAATGTTTTATGTGGCCCTTCAATGCATTGACTAGATGATATTTTTGGCACTATTTTTTTACTGGAATCCAATTAAATCTGTTCAAATCCATCTAAAACCAGTTCAAATCCATCTAAAATGTGTTCAAATCCATGTAAAACCTGTTCCAATCCATATAAAACCAGTTCAAATCCATCTAAAACCTATTAAAATCCACATAAAACCAGTTCAAATCCATCTAAAACCTATTAAAATCCACATATAACCTGTTCAAATCCATTTAAAATGCATTCAAATCCATCTAAAACCTGTTCAAATCCACATAAAACCTGTTCAAATCCATTTAAAATTCATTCAAATCCATCTAAAACCTGTTCAAATCCACATAAAACCTGTTCAAATCCATTTAAAATTCATTCAAATCCATCTAAAACCTGTTGAAATCAAAATAAAACCTGTTCAGATCCATGTAAGACCTGCTCAAATTCAACTGAAACATGGTTAAATCCATGTAAAACCTATTAAAATCTAAATAAAACAAGTTCAGATTCATCTAAAACATATTTAAATTCAAATAAAACAGTTCAAATGCATATAAAACCTGTTCAAAACCAACTAAAACTAGTTTCCATAAAAGGAGGAAATTAATGTTAAAGATAACTTTAATCATCTTAAATGAAGATGAAACCTCACATTTAAATTTAAATAAAAGCTTGTCAAATGTCTCCATGTTCGGCCTCTGAGATGATTCTTATTAACTATCCCCTGACCACTTTGAGTTTGACGAAAGATGGAAAAGAAGGTGGAAAACTGGCCTCTGGAGCCAAATTCAAGTTGTTTTGTAAATCTTGTAATCTTACATCGACGATTTAACATTAGACACAGAATGATAGTTGTTTTTTGAGTTCTAAAACGAAATGGTTCTGCACAGGTTTGACGTCTTGCCTCTGATTCCAAAGAAACCTCCCACACTTCTCGTGAAATCACTGGATTTGTCTTGAATATAATGAGTCATCCAGCCTTTCTTTTTTTGTTTTGTTCCCATGGTCTCTGGACTGAAGGGTATAAAGGTCTCCAGTTTCTTCTGCCCTTTTGAAAAATCCCTCGTGGGCAGAGTTTGGGCTGGAGACCTGCACCGGCGCATGTTAAAGCTTTCATCAGAAACTGCCACTGCAAGAAGTCCTGAACAGTAAAATAAAATCCACAGAAGTCCATCTGTTACACACAGATCCGTTTGAGCCTGATGCACACATAAGACTTAATTATCACTACATTTTATCAAGTTTTGGTCATCTAGCATGTTTTGTGAATTGATTAGGACTTTAAATAATTGGTCTTAAAGCCATTATAAGCAGAAATTTTATGAAAAGAGCTCTTGTTTTTTTTGTTTTTTGTTTTTTTTCTGCATCTGTCGGAACTGTCTTAAGGAAATCCAACTCAAATTAGTCCAAATTTTAAAAAAAAAAGTACTTCCTGGTCCACTTTTTGCCATTTCATGAACTAAAACTAAGCACTAAAATGCATCCTATTCTCAAGATCTAAAAGAAGGTCTAAGTTTTGAAGTCATTATTTTAAAAAAGTCCAAATTCCAGGAACAACTTTAAACTTAGCCCTGCAAAAACACACAAAATATCAGAAGTTAAGTTAATAAATGCACAAAAGACCTAGTTTTTTGCAGTGTGACTCTTGTAAAATCACGCTAAGAGCTTGATGCTTGAGTTCAGTCGAGTTACATACAGGTAATCTCTGCAAATCTCGCATTATCAATTAAACTTCATGCATTTTTTATGAAAGAAAAAAAAAAAATCTGCTGTGTTGTCTCTATTTACTCTAATGACTCTGCTGCTGACAGTTTGGCCTTTTCAGAAACATATATAAGTGCCTTTTCATCAGGTTTTTTCTGGTTAGAGAGCTATTTGTCAGTGATACAAGAGCAGTAGTAAAATATCTCTGCTCTTTGTAAATATTTTAAAATTTATTTTGATGAATATTGTGGGTTTAAAAATGTCCAAATGAATACTTTATGCATTTCCAAAACCAATGACAAACAGCAAAACAAAATGAATGATATTTTTTGCAGTCCACACATGTTATTTAACGTTTTAATCAAAAGTCTATGTTCGGTAGAAGACAACATGTAAAGAAAACATTTTGGGCCAGGACTAAAATTGAAAGGAAATGTGTTTTTATGAAGGAAACACCCACGTTCTTTCTCCCCAGTTCTTTTCAGACGTAGAGACTAGAAACAACAGACACAGCTTGGTTAACTTTGACACAAAAGTAGATTACCATTAGCTGACTTTTAATGTTAGTATAGTTAACAGCAGTCTTGATTCAAAAGAGTGATCGTATGAATTAATCGAGTCAGTCTGAGAACAGCAACTTTAAATTCCAATTTTAAAAACACTTGAACACTTCAAAGAGAGACCATGAAGGCACCTTTTGCACACAAATAAAGTTGGCTTGTCCTGAACCTAGCGTCAGGTTGATGGGACAGATCAGTACGGACTAATCCAATAGTGCAGTGTAGTTAATGTTTCTAAACTTTTATTGATGGGACCCATATTTTAAACTCAGGCTCTGGTCCAGCATTGTTCTGTTTTCTGGGATATTTCTTCTTTTTAATTTCTCATTAATGTCATAGTTTAGAGTTATTATTCTTAGCACAGTGTCACTCTGACCTTTCTAAAAGCTTTTTTTTTTTCTTTTTTTCCCCCATTTTTGGCCCCAACCCTTTTTTTTTGGAACCACGTTGGGATTTTCTTTCCCCTTTTGATTTTATGTGACTAATATTTTTGTTCTAGACGCCTTTACAAACTTAAAACAAAAATAAAACCTGTGTCTCTGCGTAGATATGTGTAAATACACCAATAACAGATGACAAAACTGTATATTATTATCACATATGCAATTGATCCATTAAAAAAAGTCTGAAAAAACCACTTTATTTGATTCTGATGTATATGTTTCCTTCTGCAGCTTGTCTACGCCACTGATGGATTCCGAGCTGGTGTCTTGAGTGCATCATTAGACGGTCATTGACTTTTAGAAACAGTGTTTTATTGTGAAGCCTGCTCTTTCTGTCGCTCATTACGTTCATAAATCCAGCGTATCCTTCTGTCAGCGAAGCACACACAGGACCTGGATGCCAGCCGCTCTGGTTTATTTAAACAGTCGTCGCCTTAGGCCTAAGTCCACACGAAGTTAAAGGAGTGGCCTCTGCTCCACTGAGGCTTCCAGGAAAGGTCCAGCGTGAAAACAAACGCCTATAGCTTTGTGTGTTCCTCGTGAACGGGACGCTGCACTGACGAAAGTAAACAGCATTGTGCACATTCTGCAGGTAATGGTTCCCTCCTGCTCAAAGCTCGCACTGTCCAACACACAAGGCTCATTACAGAAAGCTTTGGAGATGACTTTTTAGACACAATTACTACAGAAACCTGTGTGAAAAGACAAAATAAGACATGTTTTTGTCATTATTATGTCTCTGTCGTTAAAGAAAATGCGATGCTATTACATAAATGATTTTAATTGGAAAAAGCAACTGGAGAAGGATTTTTTTTCTATGCACTTAAAACATAAAACTTACAGTAGAATATACAGCATGATTCTTACTCTTGTTACCAACATGTTTAACAATAGAAGAGCATTTTAATAACAGAGAAAACAAACATACTCCCAAAATTCTGACACAGTTTTGCAGCTTTTCTGTGAAGTTTAAAGGTGTAATATACAGGATTTTCTTAAAAGATAAAACAAAAAAGGTGATGACACAGTGGAAACCTCAATGTAATACAAGGAAAGGACCTTTCAGAAAAGAAAAGAGCGAACATTAGATCCTCCAGAAACCCACCAGGGCAGTAAAGGGTTATTATAAGTTTAAAAACTGTTGAGGAAGAGCATTTATCTGTTGAAGTTTGGAGGATTTTCCCATAGCCTTTAAAAACTGGACTCATCTCATGAGATTGAACCAACTTTGAAGTTTGTTTACTTTCAATGTTCTGTTCTTTCAAACTAAGCATGAATCCTCGACTCAGAGCACTGCGTATTATTCATAACGATGTACATTGACAGTTATTAAAATGTGCTCTCACGTATTTTTACACATAGTTTATTTAAATAATACATTTTCTTTTTAAACCTAGTTAATATTTAAGATGTTAGGGATGTTTTCAATTCCTTGGACAAGGATGAATCAGATCATAGTTGAGTCAGAGTTTCTTTTTCCTGGCTTCCTATTGAATCAACAACAGTTTAAAATAATTCAAAACCATTTCATATTTCAGAAATAAGGGATAAAGACAACATGAGGCATTTACAGAGAGCTGTTTTTAATTCCTCGGACACTGATGATCAGTAGAACTACTCTCTCCTGAACTAGCATCTTTTCAATGGCTTCCTATTGAATCAAGAATAGTTTAAACTAAGTATATTCTTCTGATTAAGACACACAAAACGAAAAGCAGGTTTACTCATTGAGAGCCTTTAGCTTCTGTGCACCTTTGTTATGGAACCAGCTCCACCTTAAAGACTAGGCTTAAGACATTTGTTTTTGGCATTAGTTGAGCTCTAGACGAGGTGCTCTAAGTCTAGTTAAGGTCTAGAGGTGTCGAAGTCACATCTACTCTCCAGCTCTATTTTATACTCTTTCTCAAACTTTAACTGTTTGTCGTATTTATAAACTTGTTCATAGCTCTTCACCCTTTGACCCACTCTCTCCTTCTTCATCTTGGAGCTGAAGAGAGGTCTTTCTGCAGGAGTCTCGTAGTTGGACGTCCTGGAGATGAACTACTGAACCCTGACGACCTTCTTTCTCCTGTAAAGTGCACTTCGATGAGTTTTGTCTCAGATATTCACAGACCTGAGATATTTGAGTTGTGCCTGTGTTTGGCTTAATGTCAACAAACAATGCTTTTAATATTTGATTTTTTTCATGTTTGATGATTCACTGAAGCTGCAGAAGATCTGAAGAGAAGTGTCAGGAGTAAACTGCTCCAGGTGTGAAGCAAATACAGAGACAGTTTGAAAAGGGCAAATAAGACATATAGCCTTGGCTCCCTCTTCAAGCTGCTGCCGTCGGGGCATTGTTGCTGCCCCTCTACTGTTCTCATTTCTTGTGCTTTTGACAATGTTGCATCACTGTTTCTCTGAGTAAACAGACAAAGCTAGCACAAGAAAAGGTGCCTTCTCTATTTTTATGTGTAGAGTTACTTCCTTGTTGACGTTGATGTCGACCAATAGGAGCGCTCCTCATTCAGGCGCGAGCTGTGATTGGCTGAAGACCCAGTAGTTGCATCTTAGTTTCTTTCCAGGGGATGAAACAAGTTCTGAATTTGTGAAAATACAAGAAAAAGTATCACATTAGTATTACAAAAGAGAAGAAGCTCATTGTACTCATTTCTGAGGCACAAACATGAATGTACTGCCCTCGCTACAGGAGCTTGTCTAATCCTCAAAGGTGTTGATATTTTAAACAAACCACACTGGACAGAGCTCTTAGAAGACCTCTTAAGGCGGACTTGTACGGTTCTGGAGTCTGTAATGTTTGACCGTCAGCTTTAACACCAGCTTAACTCAACCCAAGAGCAAACTGCACTTGACTTGGTTTTAATTGGACCAAATGCACGGGACGTCACTTTAATTACTCAAACTGTAAATGTATACATCTTTCATGAAGCTTTTCTCTGAGCTCTGGATTCAGGCTTAGTTTTCAAAAGAAGTACAGAACATTAAAAGTAAATAAACCTCTTTTTTTTGTAATCTCATGAGGTTCTTTTCCATGAACCAGAACAGTGCAATCATTTGAGATTTGGGGAAAATCCTCACAATAAAGGAGTCCACTCACAACAGTCGGACTCTTACTTTAATTTAACTCTTATTTTTGTGATTAAACAAGCCTCTGTTTTATGTCACTTAATCAACAACCACCACAGCATTGTTTTAAATGAACTTATATTAAAGAGTCATAGAGTTAGTAAGATCATAAAGATGGTCATTATAACCTTTCAGTAGTTTTATGCACCATTTTCCATTTGAAATCCTCCAGTGTTTTATGTTTTGATGTTTATATAGTTCTAGCTTTACTGTGTTTGATTTTGTTCCTCTTCCATGTCTGAACACTGAATCAGCTCAAAACTGTTTATGGATGTCTTGCACAATTAGTAAAATAAAATAGTAATAAAAAGACTTCATTTGTTTAAAGATTTAAAAAATAATGTCACAAAAACCACTTGTTTTGCAAATTTATGTCCACAATAAACACTCTTCTTACTATCCTCCACCTTATTTTTTAGAGCAAACTGGATCCATTTTTACAAAACAAACACTACATTACATCAAACCAAAGCCTAGAGCTTACGTTAAATTATTTTTTGCATTTCACATTGCTTCCCTTTTCTCTATTTTTTTCTCTGAGTAAACAAAGCTAACACAAGAAACGGTACTTTCTCTGTTTTATCTGTAGCCGTTACTTCCTTGTTGACGTTGATATCGACCAATAGGAGCACTCCTTATGATCTTGTTTTTTTCAGAAGATTCTTATTAAAATATGCTTTTAGCTGATTAAACAGTTATCCTTAAATGCAAGAGGAAAAAATAATATGGATTTTTCAACTCTATTTTGACAACATATTTGAACACATTTGACTTCAGTTCAAACACAATACTTCCTTTTTTCATCCACAAATAACATGTTGTATATTTCTCAAATCAATGATGTGATCCAGTTTGCGTTCACATTACACTTTTAGATACGTACATGTTTTAATTCTCTAAAAACCTCAGTGTGCAGTATATATTTTAAATGACACTTTCTGACACAAACTCACACAAAGATGAATGGCTTTGGGAACATTCAACTCATGCAACACTTTTCTCACGACCAGACTTTTGAATAAGACACTTCTGAATGACTTTCTAATGGCTTTTGCTGCAGATAAGAATCGATCACCGTAGAAACTGTGTTATCTGTGTTTTGACTGGGTTTATAATCATAGTTATCCATCCACAGTCACGCTGCCGACAGGATGAACGACAAATAAGGGCCGCAACATCATTTAGGCACAAAAATAACTCTGTGTTTGTGATTCTTTTTTGACGTAAATCAACTTTGACAGTGGACATTAAATGAAGTTAAATGTTGCTCATGTTAAAAGTCTTGCTTCATTGAGTTGAATGGAACACGCTGTATTTGTTGACTTTAAACAAATAATAAAAAAAATGTCAAGAATAAAGGTTTTATTATTGTCCCAGTTCAGTTTGGTTTAATGTTGGCAGATGTACATTTACTTTACGTTGTTTTGGGTAAAATTGTAAAAAGTTGAACAAAAAAAAACATGATCAACATCTTTAATAATATATAATTACTTCAAATAACACTTTTTGGACCAAACAGATCATTTCTGAACGAGAAGTGCATTTACTTTTCTTTTTTAAACACATGAAGTCACTTATTAACATGTATTAATTATATTCATTTAGTTTCTTAGTTCGTCTCCTCTATTTCCACTGGGTTTCTTCTAAGACAATAACATGTCCCTCCAGGGCTTCCGTAGATACAGAGAGTATAAGTGTGAAGTGGAGTCGCAATCTGCAGTTTTTCCACCAGATGAAACCAAAAACTACACACCACCAGTGACTTTTACAAAATGAATGGATGTGTTCGTTCTTTAACACATACTTTTAGCTACAAAGGTAGAAATCAGTCTTTAAAACGAAACATGACTCAACTGAGAGTGAACAAATGGCTCAAAAAGATTTCCAAATGATTAGTTCAATCTCTGGTGTTTTAAAGCAAAAGGAAATAAAAAACTATGACTTTACTGAACTTTACCAACAATGACGTTAATAGAAGCACAGTATTTTTGTCTCTTATTTTCCGTTTCCGAAAGGGGCTCAAAACTAACCAAAACAAACATTTGGTACCACTTTGTTGTCCCCTCGACTGCAGTAAAAGGCTGAACTAAACACACTTGCTCTCTTCTTTCACTGTTACTGGGAAAAATCAACATTATTTACTCAAATAAACAAAATATTAAACAGCCATATTACAAGAATTGCTGCTGAATATTGAACTTTTTAAATAAACAGAAACAAAACGAGTGTTTATTAACAACTGCTGTTTCCGTTTTTAGATTGATTTGTTAATCTTGCTTAAATCTACAACATTTAAATTGCTGTCTACATTATATTAAACACAAGCAGAACGTGAAGCATGAATGAGTAAATGCTCTCTGGAGTTTTCAGGAGTTTAGAAAGCATAAATTCTCTGTTTACTATGGTTTATTGCTCCAGTTTACATCTAAACCTCCGTCCTCTCCTCGAGCTACTCACAGGATTTACTCAGTTCTTCGTTTTGATTATTGAAACCTGCATTTTTAAAGTTTTACCTCAAATATTATATATACATTATATATTTCTTTTATAAAATCACAGCTGAAGCGAAAACACAAGCCTCTTACCTGAACCAAACTGTGTTATATTCACTTAACTAATTTACTAATGTACAACTAATGTGGTGCATTTAACAGATTATATGCAAAAAAAAAAACTATTGTGTGAAAGACAACAGGTGTAAACATTATGGATCTGGCTTTAAAACTGCAAATAAAAGACACTCACTTTGGGTTTGGCACAATTTTTATCACTGACGGTGCATTTGAAAGCACATAAAACACAAAAAACTATTGTTTAAACCTGTTCTGGCAGATGTTAAAACCTAATCTTAATCTGTAAAAGAGAAGAACATAACGTTATTAGAGAATAAGTAACTGCTCAATGAACAGACCTCTTTCATTGTGCAAGTAAACACAATGTACCTTGAGATATTACGTATTGCATCACAGGTGGTCCTTTAAACGCAACGCAGACCTGACTTAGCCAAACAAATTAGGAGTTATTATTACATCTAAGAGAAGCCTGTGTCCGAGCTAAGTGCATCCTGCTGCTGACCTGCCGCTGATTGAAAACCTCAAAGCAAACATTCGCTGCTAACCCGCCCTTCCTGGTCCAGGCCGCACACATTCCAGTCTGATTGGTTTAGAGCTTGGCCCGCGGCCCAAAGGACGCCTGTATAAAACTCCCCACGAGCCCCGAACGCACCCAGAACGCAACAGGGACTCTGAGACTCACCGAGAGCTCACAGGAAAGACTTTGACTGCACTTCTACTCCAGTTGTGAGAGGAAAAACGTCAGCAAAATGTGCAAAGGATTAGCCGCGTTACCACAGACCTGCCTCGAAAGGTGAGTCCTCATTTACCTGGAGACAGTACCGCTCGCACTGGATCAGCATTTTAAAGTCTAGTTCTGCTTCCAACAATAGGAAATTCAACTTTGGACTATTTTTCAAGTGACAGCATCTTAAACTTTTAAATTAACTTGTGTTAGAATGTTATTTCAGCTTAATTTGTCCTAAAAGTAGAATTAATGACAGGTTTTAATTAAGAATGCTGTTTTTTCTAACCTTTTAGACATGACTGCTTTTATTCCTTTTAAAAGTGATCTGTCCATGTTCTAAGGTGTACATTTATCCACTCTAGACTTGTTATAGTGTATTTGATTGGGCTGGAAACTTCAATATACTGTAATTTTTGGTTTTGCGTATTAAAAACCTTAAGTTTGCAACCTTAAATTAACACAAACTGCATCTGCACAGCTGCAAACTCACACGGCACTGTTACGTCTGTGTATCTAATCAGATCTGTGTGAAGTGTGTTTATCTGGTGAGATGTGTGTTAACTCACTCACAGATACAGACAGAACCACAATAAAAACAGTAGAAACAGAAGGACTCAATAAAGAGGAATAAAATGGCAATAAAATACACTAAAGTGAAGTAAAATAATAAAATATGAATCAATGAACATGGACAGACACTGCTTAAAAGGACAAAAACTATATTGTATCTTCTATAAGACTTAATATTAATATAATAAAGTCTATTTTTAAAAAGTCAAGTCTTGTCCTGCATTTATCTCAGCGAAGTCAGATCTAAGTAAGATCTTTTTAGATTTTTTTTTTGTGGTGATGGAGTCAAACCTAAAACTATGAAGGTTTTACAAGAAAAAAAAAACATAATGTAGAAAGATAATTTAACTCTGAAATTCCATAAGTCAAATTTTGAAGAAGAACTGTGTAGACTTCTTATTATTAAGTTACTTTTGTTGAGAAACAATGTCAAAATGTGAGGAATACTTGTTAGGATCAGTTTAAACATCACTTGCATCCATTTTAATTTCTGAGGTTTTTGTAAATTAAAGTACATTTGTTTGTTACAATTTGAGTCATGTTTTTGTTGTAAATAGATAAATAAATATCCACCTTTCATTTATGTATATATTGACTCTAAAGTAAGTCATTTTTTAACAATAATTACATTTTATGCTTTTTATTTTAAAACCTCATAAAGCACTAAACCAATAACATTAATTGTATAAATATTTGTAAATGCACAGTTGTTTTTTAGGTGTTTTTAGATTAACTTGTGGGAAACTTGTGTAGTTATGGCACAGGACTGTCAGGATTACAGAAGAAAAGAAGAGGCTCAAAGGAGAAAACACTGCCTTGGTTCAAAAGGAAGCTCATGAATTTATATCTAAACCTTTTATTTGGGGAAGTGTTTGTCTAGGAATAAATGTTGATCTTTGATGTCAGATACAAAGGGTTAAGCGTCCACATGAACAGAATGTACCGGGCTTAAGTCAAAGAGGAGGCGGTAATAAATATAACGATAAAGGCTTGAACAAACAGGCCGAGAGTGAATGACTTCATGGTTTTAAAAGAGTCTGTCTGTGGTTTAATCAGAGCCAAGGAGATAAAGTCCAAACTGGGAGTGTTGCTGCAGAAGCCGGAGAATGCCATCGACCTGATCATCCCGTATCCGGAGAAGACCGAGAAGAAACCGGAGAAACTGCAAAAGTGAGTGGAGTTACATCAGAGTTTAGGACGATTCAGGCTAAACAGGAGAAAAAAACAACATGGAGCAGGTTTGAGATGAAAACACACAGAGCTTTAAGTCAGACTTTAAATAAGAACACTTCATCCACAAAACACATGGGATGCATTTAGTCAGGGATATTTTTGGCACTCGGTTTAAGATGGATTTGAACAGGTTTTAGATGGATTTGAACAGGTTTTAGTTGGATTTGAACAGGTTTTAGTTGGATTGTTGCTACAAAAATAAATAAAATCTATCCAAAACCTGTTCAAATCCAATTAAAATCTGTTTAAATTCAACTAAAACCTGTTCAAATCCATCTAAACCCTGTTCAAATCTATCTAAAACCTGTTCAAATTCAACTAAAACATGTTCAAATTCAACTAAAACATGTTAAAATCCATCTAAACCCTGTTCAAATCCATCTAAAATCTGTATAAATTCAACTAAAACCTGTTCAAATCCATCTAAACCCTGTTCAAATCCATCTAAAACCTGTTCAAATTCAACTAAAACATGTTCAAATTCAACTAAAACATGTTAAAATCCATCTAAACCCTGTTAAAATCCATCTAAAACCTGTCCAAATCCATCTAAACCCTGTTAAAATCCATCTAAACTCTGTTCAAACTCAACTAAAACCTGTTCAATTTCAACTAAAACCTGTTTAAATCCATCTAAACCCTGTTAAAATCCATATAAAACCTGTTGAAATCCATCTAAAACCTGTTCAAATCCATCTAAACTCTGTTAAAATCCATATAAAACCTGTTGAAATCCATCTAAAACCTGTTCAAATCCATCTAAACTCTGTTAAAATCCATATAAAACCTGTTGAAATCCATCTAAAACCTGTTCAAATCCAACTAAAACCTGTGCAAATCCAACTAAAACCATTTCCCATAAAATGAGGAAATTAATATTAGAGATAACTTCTGTAAAACTCAAATGACGATGAAATGTCACATTTAAAATTTAACAAAATCTTCCAAGTGCCACCATCTTCTGCCTCTTTAAGGGTCTTATTTAGTATTATTAACCCTCACCACTTTGAGTTTGACCAGACACAAACTAATCTACCTTTTCACAGTAAAACCTTTATTTTTCTACATATTATTGTTTTCCTACATTTGCATTATACCTTTTAAGGGTTGTCCAGCCATTAAATCTCTCTCTGGAGTTTTAAATAGATGGATGCATACTTCCTAAAGATTTGCATTATTTGGACAACTCTAGTGTAAAATCAGAGGTTGATGTGACCTTGTCCTGGTTCCTCCTTGAATCAGTCGATACTAAATACCTCTCGTGAAACGAAGCACGCTGTAGGAACGCTCCAAACACAACACAGACTCCTCATAAAACCCTCGGAGGCTTTTACAGTGTGTTTTTAAAATAAATATTGGAGGTGTCAGTGTTGGGAAAGACATTAGAAATCACAGGGACCAGCAGTGAGAGGGTTTTATTGAGCACACGTTAATTACGACGCTTGTAAAAATATCATTATGACAAACGGTGGTGTCCTCAGCTGAACGGGATCTGACTGAACCCAATGAAAAACAACAATTATTAAAACTGAATGAACTCTTACATAAGATCTTTTTACTTTTTTTAATGCCTCCGATTTACCTCAACCATGAAATTGCTTTAATACGACTCATGAAATTGCTTTTTTCATATTTAAACCTCAACTTGAGCACTTCATGTAATAGTTTCTATTTGTGAAACTAGAGCGTGATGTGTTTTCTCGATGTAGAATCTAAATAATGTGAACAAACACAAACAAATGGGGTGAAATCTAAAGATAAAAGTGCAGATTACAATTCCAAACGTCTCCTTTTCAGAGAATGTGAACAGCTATGGTAGCCCTGCAGGGACATGCCACTGTATATTCACAAAACCACTGGAAATATGTAACAAATCAGTGTAGTTTGGAAATGTGAGCTTTAAATATAAATGTACACTGCTCAGTTTGTCCCCTCTGAGCCGCCGTAGAGAACAATAACAGGAAGAAAATGAATATGGCTCCTTCCAAGAGTGTTATTCAGTTGTAATCAATAAAAGTTTAGACTAAAATGTGACTGATTTTACACAGTGTTACAGGTTTAATGGGCAGATACAAAGCTAAAGGTGACAGGACAAAACAATTAATATATTCAAACAGTTTTGGAGTTTCAAATCATGCTGTAATAACAACACAGCTTAAGAATAATGAATTAGTGTTTTAAAAAAAGATAGAAAACCCACTGTATGTGTTATGCCCAAACCGTAATCACTCTCAAGTCTTTTTAAATTAAAAATACATCATTTAGTCTATATATTTTCTTATGGAGCATTGTTATTCCACTTATCAGTAAATAATACTGACATTTTAAAAGAGCTATACGTTCAGTTTAAAAGACAAGGCAGAGTTGCACATAATTAACTTTCAGGAGGCGTTAGTCTTCTCTTTATGATAAAACCGAGCTGTTACAGAGCCATTAAAATGTATGAGCAACAAAATGACTTCCCGGTGTGTGTTTTTTCAATCTTATCTCCTGTGTTTGAGGCTACGCTTGGTCCTTTATGGATTTTTTAAATTCAAAGTGACGAAAAATAAAGATATTTCTCGGGTAAATTGGAGTCTTGAGCTTTTGTCCTAAATGGAAAAAACAATCTATAGCATATTACTTTCCAGCAAATCAGTGATAAGACTTATATATTTTTACATTGCATATTAAAAAACAATGTTGGTTGAATTAAAGTGATGTAAAGTCAAGATAAAGAAAGAACACCACTCTATAACAACAATAAATAAACCATTTCGGATCAAACAGACGCTAAAGCTTTAGCATCAAAAAAAGCATCTGGATTCAATCATTAAAACTGAACCCAAGATGAGAAGTTTTTTTTTGCTCGAGCTGTGACTGAAAACGTCTAAACTTCAGATCACTTTCAAATAAGTCAGAGGTTATCTCAAAGTTCAAGCAGCTGAGGATTTAAAAAGCAACACAAGACACAAATCACAAAATCAAAAGACACAAAGAAAGCTTGAGACGAAGGACTAAAACAATCTGGAAATGAACAACTGGGCGAGACGCTTGAGAAATACACTTAGAAGGAGATCCAGGAGGAGGTGCTGCATCGGTTTTTGCTTTGGTTAATGACAAATGCAATCGCAGAAATGGAAAGTCGTGCTGCGTGACCCTTTCAAAATAAAACGGTGATTTTCTGTAAGATGCTGCATGTGTGAATGTGTTTTATATTCGTCAAAAACACTGACCGACATAAACAATTAAGATACGGTTAATATTATAAACGTGGCTGGTTATTTCTGTAAAAGAAATAACCACAATCCGTTTAATATTAACCCTTTATTATGACCTTTGAACCCCACTATTGCCAATCTTAATAAAACACAGCTACATGTGGGTAATATGAGACCAGCTGGTGCTATTTAAGTTTCCTATTTGCCTGATTTAAGGTTCCAAAAATGAAACTGTTCGAAGCTGTCTACGTCGTCAAAGCGCCGCCATCTTTGTTCTGCGTTGTTTCATCCCTAAAAAGGAAGTCTCCGAACACATTTTTGTTTGATATCGTTAGCCCTTGATTGCAGAGCTTCTCGTTGATGTCTCTCGTTGATCGGTTCGCACATTTTTCTAGACTTTCTCTCCGTAGATTCAGATCAAAGGCTTCCATCGTTTATTGTTCCCTCGTTTCAAGTCTTTCATGAACAAAATGATAAAGCCTAATTATCGTAGCAAGGTCATTGGCTGTTTATGCAATATACTGTTCTCGTTATTAGCCTGCAAAGATTATTAAAAGCCCTTTAATGCTTCAATCAATCTTCCTTCATACCAATATCATTTGTCATTTTGGTGCATTTTTAGATATTAGCAAGTATTAATAGCTTGAATCTTTTGAGACATTAACGTGATATTACTGAAAAAACTGCAAAACTTTTGGCAAGACGTGTCGAGTGGAGATAAAGTTTTAGAAAACTTGGATGTGTTTCCGCTGCTGTGAACTCTCTGGAATACGATTATAGATTATGACTATATCATCAAAGAGGCTGCGTGTTTAAAATGATAGTACAAAAATTCAAATTGCAGGCTTGAATAAAAAGGTTGATGGGTGATTAATCTCTGCAGAAGTTGAGCCAGGTCAAAAAAAACGAATACGTATGATATGATTAATGGCTGTAAAAACACATTAAAAACATTAAAGCAGTGAGTCGAGTCTAATCCAGCTCTGTTTCTGTAGCTTTCACCTGCTCCACTGTCAAAGATAAGTTCCAGATCAAAGAAACCAGGACAGCCATGTTATTAAAGTCAGCTGAACTCTGAACTCCTGCTTCATTCTGGGTTCAGCGTTCAGCCTGGAGTATCTTTGACCTAAAATAATTGTGCTATCTCTAATTTTTTTTAAACTTCATCTAAATCAACGTAGAATAGAGAACAGAACCAATATCCTTGAGTCTTATTGTACACCAGGACACATTACATGATTACAAATGGGACCCAGACATAGAGGATCTACATCTTTATTCACAGATTCGTGTAAAGATCTGAGCCAATGTGAAGTCCTGAAGCTCTATTGAGAGTAGACTGAGAGTGTGACTGGTCTTTTCAATCCAGTGTCTTTCTGAGAATATAATACAAACTGTTGATATTCGCGAGCATGTTTTTAACCTCGTGTTTCTTTTTTCCAGGCCGACCCCGGACGAGGCGGCTCAGTGGCGCGAGAGTCTGGACCTGGTCCTCAACAACAGCTGTACGTATTATTCTACTCTTTCTGTTGCTTTAAACTCTTGACGCGTTGAAATGAATACTGTTGATTTGAAAGTGTCCTTGGTCAAGATACTGAAGTCTCTTTAAATATGTGAATGTGTTTGGTTGAATAGAAGCTAAAGTTCACACAACAAATGGATCGTTGAGAGAAATGATCTTCTGTGTTGCTGAATGGCTCTTAAATAATTCATTTAACGTGTCTCACATCCCGCTGATGTTGAAATGTCTCATCTAAGGTCTTCACATATACAGATACACAGATATTCCATTGATTATGAACCATTTAAACGACACGTAACCTCTCATTAGACCTTCAGACGTCCTTTAGGTGATAATAAATAATAAACGACTATCCGCACAAACTAATTCATCACGTTTATTCGTTTGGGCAAAGCGTGACATTGAACTATTGTGAAGCTCTACGTTACAAAACAAACTCATAATTCGTTGAAAATCCGGTGTTGTCGTCATATTTATTGTTTATGCAGCGACAAAAGATGATCCGTTTGTGTGAATACAGCAAGGTTATAACCACGGAAATGAAAAACACACGTCTCTGCGGCTGGTTTCAAAGTGAATGTGTCATAACCCGGAGTTCAAATAAGTTCAAATGGGTTTATGGCATGGAACGTGAACTATTGAGTCACGGGAAAACCACAAAAACGTGCCTTGATAACCTGCTAATTGGGATTTGAAGTACAACCCAAGGCACGAGAAATAAAAGTGAACAACAATTGGTTTGGAAGCTGAAATGCGTTTAGTTTTTTGATTTGAAAAGTTTTTTGTGCTTGTTAGCGTCCAGATGTGAGAATGCACTCAATCAGTTCCCTGCACAGAAATGTTCAGACTCTCTGTGAGAAAGCGTATCTCCGTAGTTAAAGGCAGCCTATCGTGGAGCTGTTTACGATCGGTTTCCCGGCTCACGGCCAAACACAAAGAGCTGAACGTCATTATTTCATGCTTCTGTGTATCTGAAGTCGGGGGCTTCGTTATGAGGCTGCAGGCGTCCTGGTTTAAGTTTAACTGTTCCCAGAGGAGAGAGCGTGCTGTTTGGACGTCTGGACTCTGTCTGAGCTCTGTTTAAACAGGTAGCACCTCACAGACTGGGGTTTCCATAGCGACCGCTGGATCCTTATGTCATTTATTTTTCCTTTATTTTATCTTGTTCTCACGTGGCCTCGGAAAGAGTGACCCGAGTGTTGCTTTAACTGTGATTAGGATTAGGTCCACGACTGAGGAGAAGGAGGAATGACAAAATATATTTTCGTGCAAATTTATTAATTCAATCTTACATCTTGTTGTGCACTCATGCCATTTTATGTGGCCCTTCAACACATTTATTAGGATTTTTCTGGCTGTATTTGCACATGTTTTAGATGGATTTGTTTTTTCCTTCAAAGATAAATGTTCAAATCCATCTAAAACCTGTTAAAATCCAAATAAAACCCGTTCAAATCCATCTAAAACCTGTTAAAATCCAAATAAAACCCATTCAAATCCATCTAAAACCTGTTAAAATCCAAATAAAACCCATTCAAATCCATCTAAAACCTGTTAAAATCCAAATAAAACCCATTCAAATCTTCTAAAACCTATTAAAATCCAAATAAAACCCATTCAAATCCATCTAAAACCTATTAAAATCCAAATAAAACCCGTTCAAATCCATCTAAAACCTGTTAAAATCCAAATAAAACCCATTCAAATCCATCTAAAACCTGTTAAAATCCAAATAAAACCCATTCAAATCCATCTAAAACCTGTTAAAATCCAAATAAAACCCATTCAAATCCATCTAAAACCTGTTAAAATCCAAATAAAACCCATTCAAATCCATCTAAATCTATTAAAATCCAAATAAAACCTGTTCAAATCCATCTAAAACCTGTTAAAATCCAAATAAAATCCATTCAAATCTAACTAAAACTTGTTCAAATCCAACTAAAAGGTGTTCAAATGCAGCCATTAAAAGGAGTCACCATCTTCGGCCCCTGAAAGGATTCTTATTAATTATTGGTTTCAGACACTGGTTGCATCTGTTGCCTTGAATCAAGTGGAAGTCTGTGATTCCAACATAAATATTTATAACCTCTTCTCATGAACTGGTTTTGTGAATAAACAAATGCAAAGGTTCTTACCGTACTTCCTGACTCTCAGAACTGGAACCAAGTTGTGTCCTTTTTTTTCCAAAACACAAACTTCTCCAGATCTTTCTCATGTTTTCGTTTCTTGTTTTTTTTTCTGAGCACATAAACGCCACTCAAGCTGACGCCCTCTGACACTTCCTGTTATTAGAACGTAGCCTCTGACGCACTCTGCTTTTCTAATCGCTCCGTGGGACATGCTTCAGACGCTGCTCGCAATTGATTAGAGACAACTGTGTGAAAACTGTACACAGACTTTAAAGATTGGAGTATCACGCTAATGTAACTGCTCTTGTTTTACGTCCATTTTGTGTTATTTACTTTTTTTTTAAACCAATACTGAGCTCATAAAGCAGGGGTGTCCAAACTTTTTGCAAAGAGGGACACATTTGATGAGAGTTAAATTTTCCAAGGGCCGGCAATCTCTTCTGATTTTCTTCTTATTCCACAAGAACAGGTTTTGGATGGACTTAAACAGGTTTTAATCAGATCTGAACAGGTTTCAGTAGGATTTCAACAGTTTTTTGTTGAATCTGAACAGGTTTTAGATGGATTTGAACAGGTTTGAGATGGATTTGAACAGTTTTTGTTGAATTCAAACAAGTTTTAGATGGATTTGAACAGTTTTTGTTGAATTTAAACAGGTTTTAGATGGATTTGAACAGTTTTTGTTGAATTTAAACAAGTTTTAGATGGATTTGAACAGTTTTTGTTGAATTTAAACAAGTTTTAGATGGATTTGAACAGTTTTTGTGGAATTTGAACAGGTTTTAGATGGAGTTAAACAGGTTTTAGATGGATTTGAACAGGTTTAAGATGGATTTAAACAGGTTTTAGATGGAGTTAAACAGGTTTTAGAAGGAGTTAAACCTGTAGATTAAAGCTGCTGCTGTTGGGGTCATAAACTATAGATTTATCAATGAAGCCGAGGGCCACATAAAGTCTCACCTCGTGCCATGAATAGCCCCCGGGCCTGACTTTCTGTTACAAGATAGAGGAAGTAAAAACAAGTCAAATATTTTGTTACGGCAAGAAAAGTTTACGTTATATCTTGTTTTATCTTTACCGTAACTTTTTAGGAGCTCGAAACTCATCAGAGTAACAGATTTAAATCCATTTTGATGGTTTCTTGACGTGAAACGAGGAGACTAACCCCTGAAATTCACAGTAACTAATGGGATGGAGCTGTGTTTAAAGTCTCCAGATAAGTAGTCATTGAAGTGGCCGCTGTGCATCCAAACATGGCCCCCTCCAGATGTTAGTGACCACTCAAACATGTGAACACAGACGCTGTTCTGACACGGCTCTGTGGGTGGGATCTGTCTGAAACACACACACATATATACACACATATGTTTGTATGACTCCATAACGTCTCCAGGGAAACAACTTTACTGCAGATGATTTATGATGATGTTGCCGCAAACCTCCAGCCCTTTATTATTTTCTTACGTGACATTTTGCATTAGCGTTTTTCTCGTCGTGTTAATTCCCAGCGGGTTTGAAGTGAGTTATTGCCCCTCGTGCGTTGTGCTAACTCCACGCGACACGTAAATGACATAATGTGTGCCGTGTATTATGCAACAGGCGAGTGATGATGGGTTTAACACCTGGGCTTACATAAAAGAGCTGTAAAGAACGCTCTTGCAGCTAATGGCCACAGGCTGGAAATGGCTCGGTTAATTTTATCTGCAGACGACAAAATGGCTTCTAGCTGAATATGACATAAATACTCGATATCCTTTTGTAACAATTCAATTTTGCATCAAATTGTGGAAGCTTTCCTGTGTTTCTGAATGAAACGGCTGAGTCCAGACCTCGTTACACAAAGGGAAAGGCAAGGGATGCATGTGTGATCGGTAATTACCTGCAGCTAATACAATCTGCATTTCCTGGAAAGATTTTTGTCAGTAATTCAACAGTGCAGCCCTCTCATCTGAACCTTTCACTCTTAATACTTAATATAACTCTGAATATCTCTGAGTCAGACGAACGAGAGTCGACTCTGGATCAATGCATTTGCTTTAATGAGATCGACATAATAGTTCTTCTTTAATATTTTCTATTTTTGTTCCGTTAGTTACAAACTGATTGAATACGATGTCAATTCTTCCCTCTTTTTTTTACTTTTAGGTTTTTTATGATGAAAATATCTCTGAACATAATCACCACTTCTCTTTAAGTTAAAAGGTCTAACTTAACTCTGTCTTCTTGAGCGTTGTCGTTGGCAACTGTCATAACAATGGTGTGAAAATGCTTTTAATGCGTTTACATCCGACAAATGTTGAGACTGATATGGCCATATTAGTCAAATAAGAGTGTGTCTTAAGTTTGTTATTACTCATTTATTTCAGGTTAAACATAGAAAATACAGTTTACAGCAGTGTTTTTGTTTGTTCTTATCCAAATGTGACACAGTAAACATAGTTGCCGACCTCCATATGGCACTATTTTTCACAGTTATTTTCAGTTATTTCAATAATAAACTGATTTAATTTGTATTTTGAAATATTGATCGTTAAACTTCCAAGATTTTTATTCTGCTTGCTTGGAGTTAAAAAGGATTTGATGCATAAAGTGTAAATGAAACTCTTTTTTCACCTAAACATGAGTAAGATGGATATATTAACAATAAAGACAGAAAACATCAGTTAAATGTGCAGCTTTACCGTCGTCTGTGGCCTTCACTGCCTCCAGTAAAACCAGAGTATGTTATTATCTGTGTCTGTTACTGTCATTTATGAGTAATTTATAAAGAATGCAGGAAATCTAGTTCTATTTTCTTCAGGCTTTTGCAAAATCCATTCAAACCTTAAGTATCTTGTGTCATGAAGGTTTTTGCTTCTGAACATTTGATACCTTTTCCAAGTTTTTCTTCACATAAATGACTTTTCTGGAGCTCCGTCTGTTAAACAAGAGTTTGAAGCCGATAACGTGATTAAAGCGCCACGTTTTGCCGACACAGACGGATGGATTAGACCGAGAGTTCACAGCTTGAGCTTCAGCGTCAGTCAAACTCAGCGTGGTCCGACAGTATTTATAAATAAATGCACAGATATCACCAGCAGCTCCTCGCAGTCGCTCAATAATTTAACTGAAACTGTATTTGTGATAAACAGAATACGTTTTCTTTCTGTCATTTATAGAATTTACCAAAACTTTTACCGAATGTCTTTAAAAAGTTTTGAAGATGAAAAAAGGAAAATAATCTTTTTAAGTGCATTTATATACATTTGATTCAATATTACAAGAGCCAAATATTACTTATTACCTGCCCAACTGCCTGTTAGCATTATTAGCATTATTAGCTAAAGGTGACATGTTTTTTTGTTTTATTTCCTCTCTTAGACTCATTTGTTTGCACTAAAAGAAAACAAAGAGAACAAGCTTTAAAGTAGAAATAAAATTAGAAACATTACCATATACAAGTGTATTTCACCCTAAATATTATTAAAGTTAATTCAGTCTATTTAAAACTACAATGTGCAAACCTGCTTTAAAATTTAAGCAGCATTATTAAAATACATAACCTTGAAAATGTTTAAAATATGTAGCATCAAAGTCGTTTAATTGTGTTCCCAGACATAAAAATGAAGACTAACCAGTGCAAGTGTTGCTTTGAAGAATCTTTTATGAGTTCTGTCGTCAAGTCTTCATAAAGTAAATGTGCTTCTCACTATCAAACCCACTGGGAATTTAAAATACTTCACTTTTTCTGAGTCACTTTGGGGAAAAATACTAAGAGCTGCGATTGTTTGAGCCATTGGAGGTGATTTGAGCCGAAATGCAGAAATAAAATGAGACGTAACATTTACTCTTTAAAGTTAAACGTGACAAAGTAAATATGACATTTTTTTTATTTCAGTTGAGTTTATTCACAAAAGCCAACAGTTCAAGCCAATTAAAGCTTATATATAGGAGCTCCAACGCCAACAAAATGAAAGAAAACAATAAGATATTCATAAATAAGATGATTTATTCAGAGACTTTAGGCATTTTAGAGCATTTTGACAAAAGCTGTTGGTACAGGATGAAGATGTTACAGATGACAGTGTTGAGGGCAATAATGGGATAATGAGGCATATTTTATATATTTATCCGTTAAGTTCTTCAAGTAAAAGCTGCTGAAGTAATGGTGTAAGGGTGTCTCGTGTGTAAATAAAACTCACTACGTCCCGACTGTACAAGAACATAAAGAGCAGCCCTCGAGTAGAACGCACACTTCGTTTCCAAGAAGAAAACACCCGAACCTTTCTCCGTATTTGCGTGTTTAACTTTTGCCTGCCCCGTAGGTCGTTGAGGAGAACAGAGCGGCTTGATTGCGACTCTATTTTGGACTCGAGCGGTCGTTTAGATCACAGATAACTGCCCCGAGATAACCGCCCCGAGTCTGCGCCGAGGCTTATCGTCTGCAGCACATGTCGCTCACATAATGGGACATTTCAGAGCCATTGTGTTCGGTTACAATGGGCTCTGCTTAAACCAGGCTCTAACTCTGCTCTGGATGGATTTTAAGGGCAATTGTCACTTTAAGTTGTCATTTTAACTTGAAAATATAGTGGATAGTTTAAGATGAGGTGGTGATCATGGCTTTTTAATGATTAGGAAAGAGGTTAGAGTTAAACTTGCTCGACTCCATTATTATTATAAGACTTATTAAAAAATTATATACAAGTAAAACTCATTATGGACTGTTTTAAAACCATAATTATCTCGATTTGCTTTTGCCAAATTAGAAATGCTCTGATTTTATGTGATGTTCTGAATGATTTGTTGAGACATAGCACTTGGTTTTGAAGAGATAGTCTTGTTTTTTAGGTAGATTATTCTCTGCAGAGGGTAATTGTCAGTACAGCCCCAGTTTAAGAAGCAGACAGGAGCAATAACACAAGCCATTTATCTATAATAATCCTTAAAAAGCCTATTGAACTGTACAGTGGACAGTCTTTGACGCAGAAATGGAGGAAATATTCTCCAGCAAACATTTGGAGCAAACATTTAAGTGAACAATGAAGTAGTTTGGTGTTTAAATTAAACTTCTCCTTCAAACCAACGATATAAAAACTCTTTTTATAGAAGTCTAAGTCTACAGTGAAACATATGTGACTAAATAAAGTCCATGTGCCATAATTTAGCCGTAGAGCTGTGGGAAAATAAACATTAATAACCCAATACGCCAGCTTTATGACCTAATGTCTAATCTGTTATTAAAGGATTCCTGAATGAACACTGCATTCAATATTCAGGATAACTTTATTAAACCTCAAGGGAAAATATGTAAATGTGATTAAAATGTCTGCCATAATCTGAGTCCATGTACAGTATATCAATGTCTGAGGTACATCACTGATCCATGTGTGAATAATTATGAATCTGCACAGGTTAGAACAGTATCTGTAGATAAAAACAAAACCATAAACCAAACACTGGTGATGATGCTACTCGTTTAATCAAACTATCATTAACAACTGTTTTAGTGCCGTTTATTGTTCTATTCTATTGTTTTTGATCAAAAACAGATTTATTGCAGCAACAAATACACCTCAAAATATATGAATTTAAGCACTTGCAAGAACCACACAAAATACAACACAATACAATTCTATCATTTGAGTTTATTTTCATTTCAATAGGAAACATTAGGTCATATTTTTATTTGTACAACAGACTGATATTAAATATTCTATCTATATACATATATATAAGAACAAATACATTTAATATTAATCAAGAAAAGTATTGTTTCTATGTTGGTATAATAATAGTTAATTAATAATTCCATAAAACAGTTAATATTAGTAGTATTAAGAAAGGTTTGTTGACTTTATGTAACGATCAACATAGCATCATTTTACATCAGAATATAGTGATTAAAGGGTCTATTACACTTTTAATTAACCCCTTTAAACCCACCAGTCGTAATTATTACTTTAAACAAATTGGTGATTTTATGGTTTTAATTGGTAAACCACAACTTTCATACTTTGGAGAAAAGGGGGATTTTTCAGCAAAGGATACAAAAAAAATCCCATTTAATTTCACTCTTTTCTAGAAGCACCACATTTTCTTTTCTAACAAACCCCATCTTTTCCTTTTTGTTTCGTTTTCCAGATGGTCTTGCAGCTTTCCGTAGCTTCCTGCAGTCTGAGTTCAGCGACGAGAACGTTGAGTTCTGGATGTCCTGCGAGGACTTCAAGAAAACCAAGAGCCCAGTCAAGATGGCCGCCAAAGCCAAGAAAATCTACGAGGACTTCATCCAGTCCGAGGGGCCCCGAGAGGTGGGGACTGACCTTAACTCAAACGATCTCATTTATATCAGAGGAATAATTCATACGAGGATATTGGTTCTGGTCGGGTTCACAGGATGAATGCAAATGAGTGCTTTTGGAGGTTTAATAAATGACAGGTTTGGAAGAACAGATGTCAGCAGACCGGTTTTATAAGGTGTTTTAGCATATTCCACGTTGCATAATTGGACAATAATAGAGTTTTTAAAGCATTATGTCACAGTTTGGAGCCATGACTATGTGACTGTAATGGATTAGTATTAAAAGGTCTGGCTTAAACCACAGATTGTTACTTAACAGAGAAGCCTGGGAATGATGATTTTAAAGCTTGTGACAGGCAGCCATCTTCAAATATTGTATAACAGAGCAATTAAAACACTTCATATACAGAATCTTGACAGTAATGAGTAGAGTCGGAGCAGGTTCCACTTGCGTTTTCTCGACAGACTGTCAATCCTCTGTTAATTAAGTAGAGTTAAAGTCAAGATTAAAGCGAATGAGAGCGAGACGTTTGGAGGATCGAGGCGTTTCTTAGATTCCTGAGTAATCTGTGTCCGAGACCAAGACAAGACCAAGACAAGACCACGTAAAAATGAGTTTAAGACCTTTAAAAAGTCTAAGTCCTGTCTCCAAACACTGCTCTCAAGTGTCTCAGTGAGTTAATAATATATGTTACTAAATGGTATTTTTAAACACTACTTGCATAAAGTTAGAGAAAGATGTCACTGTTTTTAATATAATTCCAACTTCTTCCACTTTTCTGGGTCTGGGTCACGTGAAAGACGAAGATGAAATACAATAATACTCTGCAAAAAGTTATCTTGCTCCAACAGAGGAATAATCTAAAGAGAGAAGTGTTTAAATGAATAAAAAATGACTTAATTTACATACGTATTATAGGCTAACTAATGTTTACTAGATTGTTTCGCTATTTTGTTTTGTTTTGGAGTTTTTTTGATGCTGTTGTTGTTTTCATTTCATGTAAAAATGAGTAAAAAGTAAAAAGAAATATTAGATTCAACTAAAAAAAATGCAGGCACCAAGCATTAAAACTAAAAAAGTCTCATTGAAACTGCTTTCTTCTGTATTTGTTCAATTATACTAGAGTCTGTTTCTCTTTAAACTGTATTTTCAGGTGAATATTGACCATTTCACCAAAGACGTGACTCTGAGGAACCTGGTGGACCTTTCCCCAGTGACCTTTGACCTGGCCCAGAAGAGGATCTACGCTCTGATGGAGAAAGACTCCTTCGGTCGCTTCCTTCGCTCCGACTACTATCAGGAGCTGCTGGTCAACTAAACAACCAGCAGGGGGCGATGTGTAAGTTTGGTGGGGGATGGGGGCATTTCATTTTTAAATAATCTAATAATATAAAGTGGGAAAGAGGTCATTTCAAGGTCCACACATGAACAGATATGGATTTTTATAAATAATGGAGCGTTTGAGGCAGAAAAAAATAAAAATAGAGCCTTTATTTTAAATTGATTATACTAATAAATTAATTTAAAAAAAAAACTGGGTTCATTCTCTTTTTCACAAATCTGTTTAAATTTATAAAACACCTAAAAAAAAAACAGAACAAAATAAGACTCGATGTAGAAAGCGGATTTTGAACAAACATAAAAACTTACCTTGTTTCATTCTTTCTGCATTTGACAAGTGTTTTTACAACTTCAACGTTGGGCAAAATGAGAAGAGAATATAAAAAGCATTCATTTGTATTTGTTTTTGTGAAAAGAATTAGAAAACATTGACATTGGAAGGAATTTCACTGTAAATTCTCAAATGAAAGTGCAAACGTAAAGAAGGATGTATCTGTTTATGTGAAGGATTGAAAACATAAGAAACATTGCTGCCTTTTGAAAAAGCCTCATCTTTTCACCAAACGACACACAACAACAATCACTGTTCGGGCTGCACAATAAAAGAGAAATGACACTGCAAAAAATGATTAGAAATACTGCGGATGTGGAAAACTCTCAATGACACAGCTGCAACTCTTTTTTTGTTTTGAATGCTTCGTGTTTATTAATTTAACCCCGAACTCTCCAAATCCACTCAGTAAACGCTCTAATGACACATTGTGCAGCTCAGAATTAAAAACCAATGAAAAACTGAATTGGCGTCGAAGAAATAAGTCGGAAGTAAACGTTATAAAAGTCTGTGGTATTTGTCTAATTGCTTTCAAGGCCTTTTCTCGATGATATGAATAAATATCACAGAACCTTTTTAAAACATTTTATTATATATTCAAGTTTTGTTTAACCTTGAGCAGAGATAAATACTCGTAAACATTCTTGCCCTGACATACACTTACTGGAGAGAAAATGTGTTTTCTGCTCAATATAACCTTCAACAAACCACACAGTATTGGTCGAACGTTTGACCTGGATTTGTACAATGGATATTCTCATTGTTCATACATAAATTCATACATTAATGTGTTTAAAAACCGTATCATTGTGGTATATGAGGATAAAGGAACTGTGGTTAAGTCCACACTGATACATTTTCATTTTAAAACTCGTCGTTTATATCGTCCACACTACTTCAGAGTAACAGGACGAGCAGATTTAATGTAGACTTTTCAAAACAATGGCAAATACTTCATTATGAAATGTACCGGCATCATTTTTGAATCATAATTTTCCATTTATATTAATACAGGCTTTTCCTGGAATAAGACTACAATACGTTTATTTAGTTTCATGCAAAATTCACACCACTTCAGAGTCTCATTATCTACAATTTTAAACAAAACCAAAACCTGCAGAAACATTTTAAGATAAACTGTCAATTTTACTTTAAAATGAAAACAAATTAGTGTGGACGTGACCTCAGACTCCAGTCTTGTCTTGGTGTTGACAGACAAATCTGAGGTCAGTGCCAAAATGTGTTTGTGTTCAAATGTGTTATGTTTCCACTTGTTTTTTTGTTTTTGTTTTGTTTTTGTTTGTTTGTTTTGTTTTTCTTGTTTAATAATACAACTCACAAAACCTGGAGTGACCCTCAAATGCAAATAAAATGTTTCATTGTGAAGTTACTGTTGCGATTAGATTGTATTTGTATTGTTAAAGTTGCTAAATCCCCCATAATAATGTTCTATTGATGTACAGGAAGTGTGAAATCCTTTCAAAATAAAATGAAATCCAGGTTTTGGATGCCTTTAAAGCCAATTCTCTCATCGCAGACATTAATCTCAGTCTTATAATAAGTCAAAGCTCTTTGTGGTTTTCCGAAAAAGATTGAAAACACATGAGTTTCTTGCCATTGGCTGGAAATTTAATCCGTAAGATATTAAAACTGATGTGAGACGAGCAGCTGTTTTCTATTAGATTTGAGTCCACTTCCTTTTATGTTTAATACAGCACTTGCACAGATTATATGCATGTAAAGTCTCCACAAAATAAGAATCTATTCATTTCTGGGCATTTACCGAAGTCGTGTTTTGATTGCATTGCGTCCTGTGAACCTTCAGAACTGAACAGAGTTGGTTCAGTGGTCGAGCTCCGAAGCTACCACTAAAATGCAAGTTGCTAAGATGGGAACTTCAAGTAGGAGGGAATCTCAGACAAAGAAGTGGATTGAGCAGTTGTTTAATTTTTCTTTTTTTTTTTTAAACGAGTGAAAGATCTTTTTTTTCCCATGTGACAATAGAGTTGTGTTTATATGAGTCACCAGAGCAAAGGCCAGACGCGTCTTTTAAAAGCATGGGAGAGCGAGGGCTGGCAGGTCGACAGCGACACGCGATGCCAAAACAAGACCGAGGCTAACGTTAGACGTGGAACGATAGTGGACCGAGGGATCAGTCGAGAAAAAGGAAGTCTGTATGTAAACGGAGGCTGGCTCCAATAATATACAAGTAATATTAGAAATAAGAAAGTCCTTTAACAGTTTTAATTGACCTTTTTTGCCTCTTTCTCATTAATTCCATCACTTTCAAAGTTTCTAATTGATTATAATTGATAGCTAATTGATTCCTGGTGTTACTTTCAAAGCTAATTTTAGAGCATCAATATATAAACAACAGATTTACTTAATTTTTTACTCTACCAGTACAATTCATTAATGCTTGATTAGAAAGGTTCACTGTTTTCGACCTTGCTAAAGCTAAAGCTAATGCTAAAGCTAAAGCTAAGTTTGCAGCCATCAACCATTAAACTTAAACTATTTTTCCCAACATAAGCTTTCAATAAACCAAGCTAAAGCCTTTCAGAGCTTGTATGTTTTTAACAGGTCCACTATTGTTCCACAGTCTACGTTTATAACTTTCTATTTTTGCTAATCGTACATTTAATATAATATGATAATATGATGTTGGGTTTAAAATGTTGTGAGATGTTTTGTGCAGAGTGGACAACCCAGTCTAGAGTCTCTATGTTGCATTTATAAACCTGGATGAACTAAAAGAAAAGCATCATTTCAGAAAGATATATAAAACCATGTTTCCTGATTTCTGGGGAAAATAAAAGTTTAAGGACAACAACATGTTTCCTGGTTATATTTAGGCTTGAAAAATATCTGGATTAAGGTTGTTCTCTTAAAAGTATATAAAAAATTGCAAACTTGTTCAAACTGTGTGTTCAAATGTAAATTGGATGGTAAATGTGCAAAATTTTACAAAAGTTTAACCTTTATTAAATATATTTTACATGTTAACTTTATTATTTTATTTTTTAAGCACTTGAACCTAAACAAATTGGGAGCAATTAAAAAAATTAAAATGTCCAAAATGATTTTATTTGTCAGAAATGTTTCAAATTTCTAAAGAGACTGGGTTGGTACGTATTAAGACGAAGTGTTATTTTATTCACCCATTAATAATATTTACCTAAATCTTCTATTATATTCACACAAGCAAATATTATATTAAAGAATACTCACCGAGAAGAAAGAAATGTTTCTGAATGAGGTTTGTAACGGCACAGATTGTCCACTCTGGAGCCATACTCGAGACAACGAGGGCTGTGTTTAACTGTACTGTAGTTATTGTACGTTTTGGAGAGCACTCTATAAAATCTATATGCATACAAATGTTGGAGATGTATTTATTTGAAGTGTAAATATCTGTTTGAAAACACTTGTGTGACTCTTAATTTATTCTTGATGATGGGAAGCTGCAGGGATTGTGTTATAAAAAGGAAACCTATGAATTCCAATTGTCACTTTGTTTTTATTACGAGGTTGTATAAGTATAAATTTGCACAACTGTATTTTTAGCTGCAATACACAGATATACAGTATTTCTCCACAGACGAGGTATGTGTAACGGGAAGTAATGGCACAAAAATGAGTGAAAAAAATATCTTACGCAATGGTTACATAAGCCATAACTAGCTTACATGTGTTTCAAACAAGCCACAGCAGAGTTTGAGATACTGCGACATGCCTTTTGTGAACTCTTTGAAGCGTTTTGGTGACGAATGAACTGAAAATGACGTTCGGCTGCTTCAGAAAAGAAGAAATCCATCAAACACTCCTCAAAACACACTGGCCTCCTGCTGTTTAGATTACACCAAAAACATAACTCAAAACTCAAAAGGTTCGCTAGACAAGGCTTTATCTGGACTGAGTTTTAAAGACGGAAGACTTTTATGATGAGACATGAAAGTCTTTAAGCTTTCAACTATGTCCAGAGCTTTACTTTTAAACCAATTAGTTTTAATATACACATGTTTCTTTGTATTAAGGTCACTATTTCTGTTAAACAAGATTATTATGTGTGAAAATATTGTTAAAAGAGACAGCTTCTTTGCAACCAATACAAGTTTTTATCCATTATATAGTAGCGCTTTATTTTTCCACTCATCACTATTATCATTATAGAGGAATAACCTTCTGATATTATTGAGCTATACCTAATACTAATATTACTGAGGGGCATTTGAAGAGGGGGCATTTGAAGACCGGTGTTGTACCAATCTCAGTACCCTTCAAGGAAACTGTGTTGGTCTTATAATAACGATTTTTTTATCCGTCTTTTGAACATGCTAGAAGAAGACTGGAAAAAGTATATATAAAAGAAATCTGTATCAAATCTATAGTGAAATTAATATTCCTTAATATATTAATGTTATATTCATGTATTATATTAATGTTTTTAGAAGAGGGTGTAGTGCAGCCTTTTGTCTTCCTGTAGAACCGGGTTTGTTTCAAGTTATTAGCCTTAGCTTTAACATTAGCAAAGTTCACTTGAGTATAAAAAAAAACAGTTGAGAAAACATATTTAGTTTTATACTTTTAAAGTCAACTCGACTCTTGGATGGAAAAACATTTGGAAATATCTCATCATGGTCTGAGCATTAAAAGATTAAAACATTTCTATTTTCATAAACATTGCATCATTTTGTTCTGTCCGAATTACATGGTTCTCAAACAGTATATCTCCGAGGGGAATCATTTTTACTCACTTTATCTTAAAAAACATGGTATAATCAAGTGTATTATGTTTTTATTACTCCTCGGAGCAAACCGTGAAATTTGAAGCATCTAAACAGCATCATTTT
Organism: Rhyacichthys aspro; assembly: GCA_036850595.1. Classification (NCBI taxonomy): domain Eukaryota; kingdom Metazoa; phylum Chordata; class Actinopteri; order Gobiiformes; family Rhyacichthyidae; genus Rhyacichthys; species Rhyacichthys aspro. The sequence continues at coordinate 2,949,892 of CM072151.1, forward strand.
TTGCGAAAAACCAGCGGAAACAGATGCTGCCGAGGGACAGCTGCCAACACAAACAGTGAGAGAAGGACGCAGCTTCGGACGCTCCTACAAATAAACCCAGAAGTTCAGATGCCTTCGGGTCCCTCGAGGAGGTCAGTGACTTTTCTGACAAATGTTTGTTGGGTTTCTGCTGTGAATATGTCACAATCGGCTGCAGAGTAATGCACTTCATACGAGCAGCAATAACTTTAGACTTTATTATTGAAGAAAGGTGTTGATACTTGGCTAAAGGGAGCATTTCATTCTCAAGAACTAAAACTCCCAAGAGATGTTATGATAAATTATTTATAAATCAATTCCAGTAAAACAACACAAAAACAAAAAGAAGACAGTAAAAAAACTAAAGAAAGCTTGAGTTAAAGGCTCCACGCTGCATCTTTGTGGCACATTCTTTTTTATATTTAACAATCAAGCTGCCACCTACAAATTGCTATAATCACATTAAATTGGCATTATTCAATTGCTGTAATTTTCTGTTAGAGTTTCTGTTTAGCTGCACAAGGATGAAGCTGGTCATTTTTTATTACTTCTACTTAAAAAAGGAATATTTAAACACTGATATAAACAGATCACCATCAAAACTTGGGAAAACTCATCTTTGTGCTTCCCCAGAATAAACATTTCCACCTTTGTTTATCTTTATTTGAGCATAATTTTGGGGGAAAAAAGTGGGTAAAGGGTAAGTTCACAGAAACTCGTCTTTATTCATCGTGAACGACGTCGGAGGAGGTTCTTGTAAACAGTTCAGAAGAAGAAGAATTTGTTTTGTGATGTAACTGTACATCCTGTCGTCTCCCCAGCGATGTCTGCGAATGGAGCTCGTGATGTTTCTGTGACTCCATAAATGTCAAGGTCAGAGCAACAAATATTAAAGTAACATCGACATTTGAAAGATTTAGTGACACCTAGTGGAGAGGCACGAAATATCAAGATAACATAACATATAACAGTGCATTTGTGTGATCTAATTGTAAATGAATGTGAGTTTTGACCCTTTGAGGCTGCTGTAGTTTGTTGAGGGAAGTAACCTGTAGTACGACAACATTAGAGTCAGGTATTTCCCAGTTTAAATGTGAAATTTGGTTTAGAAACAGATGTGATTGGTTGGTTATTTACAACGATGACACACTTGTCCAGTTGTGTTGAAGAAGAGTAACTCAGTGCCTGTAAATCAGTGAAGCAGCAGTGTCTGAAGCTGATGTTTCCAGATGTTAATTGGTGATGGTTCATCTGCCTTTTGCTCATTTGCACCTTTTTTTTTCTCCATTTTGCACTTTTCATTTGTGTTAGTTACACTCCAGAATGAAGTGTGACACGTCTGACTTGTTTCCTCTCAGACCGAGGGTCCCTGAACACAACACTAACAATGTGGTAATGGACAGAAAACCATCTGAGACTTGCTCTTTGACGACTCTTTACTCCAGTGACCTTCTCTAGTTTTACACAATTATATCTTTGTAAGTTAATCATGCACTGCACTATTATAAACATGGCTCTAATTTGAATACCTTTGATGCTAATTACAGTATTTTGCAGTGTTTTCCTTATCCTATGTATTTATTTATCTTGTGTTATTTAAGAAAACTCTCAAAAAAGTGATTCATTTGCAGATCAAAGCTGAATTAATTATGGTCTTGGACTGCTTTAACTGTTAAATGTGGTGAGAGTGATTCTAAATGTTCACGTTTCGTCTTGCCAGGTTGTTTTCCACATTCTTATTGTAAATAAGTGTGTTTGTAAAGGCCACAGGGTTCAATAAAGGTTAAATGTAAAAGAATGTAGGTTAAAAGAAAGACATAACAGCACATATGCACCCAGTTAGTTTTTAGTCAAATTAATGCTCCTGAATTTTCAAGTAAACTGTGCTGCTTTTTCACCGTTTTCTTCCTGCTCCACACCTTCAGCTCGTTGGTCAGAAGGATTGTTTCTAACCTCCATCTGGTTTAGTTTCCGCAGAGATCTACCTTGAAATAATCCAGCTTTTTGGTAGAAAACATCTTGTTAAATGTATTGATAAAACAAATGCACACTTTGGAAGAACCAAATGTGAAGGTGTGATGTTGTCCTAGTCTCGCCCTGGGTTTCCTCCAGATTAAAATAGCATCTGTCTGCCTTTGTGAAACCTCGTGTTTGAGAGCGACAGTCTCATGTGGAGCAGAACATGCCTAATCTACCGTGAGAGCGAAGGGAGTGAGCAGAAAGACTGAAGTCACACTGAGGTTTATTCAGAGACAAGTGTTGGGTGGTACTCCACACTGAGCTGCTGCAGACCATGGCTTTAAAAGAAAAAAAAAGAAAAACTTTTATTTTCTAGCTGCTCTGTAGGCGCCAAGATTTTATTAAAAGCTTTTGTGCATTATGTCCCTCTGGTTTAGGTCATATAATTGCTTTTTTTAACATAAATGTCTAATAAAATCCAGATGCAGTGATTCTGGTTTGAGTTTGAACTTTTCAGACATTAATCATTTGTTTACACACACGTCACTTTAGATAAAACCCAAAGAGCTGTGACATGTGACGAGTATGAAAGAAAACAAAGGTGCTTTAACCAGGTTCCTCAAGTAAATGTATTTCACTATTACTATTTAAAACTGCTGTGTACACAATATACTTTTCAACAAGAACAAATCTAACAAATGGAGTCTTTGTCCTCGAGTTCTGAGTCAAGACTTAAAGATTCAAGTCCAAACTCATATACTTCAAGTCCTTTCGAGTCAGCAACACTAAGATTATGGTCAAATTAAACTGATGAAGGCTTCTAAATCTGTAATTGTTCAACAAAAAAATGATAAAGCAAATGCTCAGCCCTGATGAAATGAACTGTTTCGTTTACACTTTTGATCTTTTTATCTTTGAGAGAAGCGTCAAGTCTTTTCAGAGACTCAAGTCCAAGTCCAGTTCCAAGTCTTTTTTTACATTTTCTCAAATCAGAAGTCATCAAATGTGACTCAAGTCCACACCTCTGGATATTATAAACTCTGAGTGATAAAACTGATCATTTTAACTATTCAAACGATCTATAAGAGACATAAACACAGGAATCCTATGTAATTTTGCAGCCGTGCAGTCTCATTTTGGGTTCACAGCCTGAATACTTCCACAGAGTCCTTTAAGGAGTGTCTAGAGCTATTCCCAGTCTTGTATGAGGTCTGTCACCAGGTCTTCATGAGGCTAATGCGGTTCACCTCACTCTCAAACACTGTGGGAATATGGAACAGTTGACCAGACGTTTCCCATCGCCTCGGTCCTGTCAGTCTGTGGTTAACTCTAGATAAATCCCAATTGAGTCTGATTATTACTGAAATATGCCACAGACAGTAATTGTATGCTTTATTTGGAAAAAGACCAAATGCAGAATTAAACCCAGTGTGTTGTTTATAAACCTCGATCAGATTCAGAACATTGTCTTATTTGGAGTAAAAGTAAAGTCAGTAAAAGTAAAACCAACCACGTACCTTATGTGGACTTGTGCTTTTCCCTCCAGAGATTTCTATTAAAGCTTCGGCACAAAATAACAGTCTGATTTCTCTCTTTGGACTCTGAGGCTAATGGTAACGGTGACCTCTGTTGTCAATCAGCTGAAATAAACAAGTCAAAGCATAATTTTGGACTTAAAAAAAGATATTTCCCAAAGTAATTATTGTAGGAAAACACTGCAAAAACAAACTCAGTGGAAAGAGATTACAGTTTGCTGTAAAAATTCAGGAGCAATATCAGTTTTTTATGACATTTACAGATGTTCAGAACAGTAAATGTCTGTCTCTCTCCTGCAGCAGTGCTCAGTTTGTCCTCATGGGGGCAGCACTGGCTTCAAAGCATAATTAATAAACCCATTTTTTCAAGAATTTACTGCACAATTCCTGTATTTTCCGGCGTGCCTCCAGGACCTTGCCCTGCAGATGGATCCTCATGAGATTTTGTTTATAAACTTACGAAAATCCATCTTGAACTGCTCCAAACAAGAAAGGTTTGAAGATGTAGTGACTGTTTCATCATTGATAAAACTGGAGTTACTCACAGATGATGAAGCCAGATTCACATTTCAAGCTACTTTAATTATGCTTTTTATTCTGATATGAAATAATTTGAATATTAAGTACAAGCCAGCTGCAAATTCATTTATTCTTTTTTTCTACTGTTTGATCTGTTTTACTTCAATGTATTTATTTATTTCATGTTACTTTATTGTCACATTTTTATTCATTTTTAAGCAGTTAGTTTTTGTGCTGACGACACTTGTGCATTTTCTTTTTTCTTTCCCTTTATTTAAGTGAAAAGCATTCATTTTTAGCACAATATTTGAACACTCCTCTGTTGTCCATTTTAATTTAACTGAGTGCACTCGTCTAATTTGAGAAGCTGCGGTGAAAAGTGGTTTAAATTCAGAGCCGGCTCCTGCTGCTCCTGTTGCACCTGTCGACCGGTCGCGCTCCGGTTTGTTTCCTGAAGCTCTTAACACCTGCTGCTTATCATCTCATTATCTCCCTGTTCCTCTGGATAATCAAGCTGACGACACCTGTGCAACTCAACACATTTTGCAGTAAACCTGAGAGCAAACTAAACCGCAGGATCTTTTCTTTGTGCAGGATCTCATCAGAACTGACACTAACATTAGCCTTAATAAAGAAACAGGCTGAACTTTTCACATTGTAAGAGTCTCATATCACTGATGATTTGTGTTTATTAGTTTGTTTTTTCTTTTAAATCCAAATCATCTTGTGGAGAGTCACACTGTTGTCTCTAAGCTCTTAATGATCAGTATTTGAAGAAGACGATTGCAAAAAAGACAGACATTTGTACACAATAGTTCTGGTGGCTTATGCACAAGAAGATTTACTCTTTGAAAATGATAAAAGTAGAAGTAAATTGTCAGAAAAGCACAGTTTCAGTCAGAAGCTGGTGTAGTTTAGCAAATAAAGCGAGAGAGAACACATACAGATTGAAATACGACGTGAACTCAAATAAAGAAATGAAACTATTTCTATTTCTTTTTGTGCAAAAACAACATTGAACTGCTTCATTTTTTACTATTAAGACTATTTGGAGAAGATCTTGCATGTATTTCATCATTTTGATGAATTGGAATATGGTGTAATTATTGTAATCAGCAACATCAGCAGTGATTATTTTATCGTTAAGAGTTTGAGAGGTTTGCGTCGGGGAAAATAACCAGTTCCAAATAGAAGCAGAGTGAGGTCAGCAGCATGATGTTTAATGGAGGGATTATTGCAGCTTCTTCTCAAAGTCCAAACACCACCGACCTGTTTATATCTGACGTTGATAGAAGAGTATAGAGCGGCTTTATTATAATTCATCTTTTCTTATTTTATACAACTCATTTCGAATCATACTATGTTGTGGTTTGGTCTGATGAAGGTTTATGAGCTTATTATTGATTAAAGACGCCATTAAAACGTCTTATTTTTATGACATCACACATGATAAATGTAAATAAACTGCAGATCTGTGTGAAAACATATTATATTACAATGATGTGCTGTTTTTGATTCAATTCTAAACAAATGGGAGAAGACAAAAGTGGTTATTTTATCTGCAACTAATCAGAAATGACAGTTCAACAAATAACAAAACAAAATTTGAACGATGTGTGCAAACCATCTGCGTTTTCCACAAAATAAAGACGTAAATAATGGAGAAGCAGGAAAAAGCGATAGAAAAATTCAAAATAAATCTTAACCAGACAGTAACATTAAAATATTTTGTAGGATAAACAGTGTAGTGTAATTTAAGACACATTTTTCTTTAGCTTTTCTTTCAAATCTTACATTGAAAAAAGGTTTCAGTGGAAAAAAACTTATCTTAAAACCTAAATGCAAAAAAAAGTTGAATAAATTCTGTCAAAAATAAGCTTTGTTTAAAAAGACCGCTCTACTGTTTCCAGTTTTCACCTGCTCCACTTTTATTTTAAACCCTGTCAACAACACAGACTATTTACCCCGGGACAGGACACCAGAAAACAAATATTGACCCTAAAGCGTAGAGACACGTTACTCAACACTTTCACTCTGATGTTTACGTTCCCCTCTGACTTTTTCAGACTTTAAACTGCGAGATAGCGCTGTAAAGACATTAATCACGGAGCCCCGCGGTGTTGATTGTCCGGACTGTCTCCAGACGTGTCTCGGAGGGTTGCGTACGTGCTCGCTCTCATGTGAGATCGCATCAGAGCAGCGCACGGTCCTGGAAGGGCTTAATGAGCAGGCCCTGCAGCTGGAGGACGTGTTTAGCGATAAGCAGGTTAGCGCTGAATGAAGCCAGGCTTTAACAGCTGCAGGCAAAGAACAAAAGATCTGTTTCACCAACAGGTTCTCTGTTCAATGATGTTCTGAGTAAATTACACACAAATAAAACAGTTTTCCTCTTAGTTCTGGAAAAATACGTATAAGATTTCTGTAAAGGACTGAGATAAAGACACTTAATTAAAGCCAGCTAGCATCTAAAGCAGCTGTGTTGTTGTTAAAGTTGTCAAAGTGTCCCATGATCAAGACAGGACTATAATCTTTATTCACTGAAGTTAAAAGAGAGTAAACATCAGCAGGAAAGGCCCCGTATCGTTAGGGCCCCTCAAAGATAACTCATTACATATAAATTAGAGTTAATTTGCAATAAAAAGTGTATATTCCTCAAATGCAAAGATTAAAAATGCTTTTGTTTGTGTCTTTTTCACTAAATTACAAACTAAATAAACACATCTTCTTGTCGTTCACAGATTTCTAAAAGTAGCCTTTGGGGAAATGAAAGCATAGCAGTTTTTAAAGGAGCTGTCATGTTGTGAAGCCCTAACCATCTGCTCTTTCCACAAAACTGTAATTAACTGTTGCGAACTTTACACTGTTTTTTTTAGCACCGTTAATTCTTCAGATTCATCGACAGAACGCCCTGATCCTGCAAAAACAACTCACGCAAACGGAGTGAATGGTACAAAACATAAATGTCATCAGATAAATCTCCTGTTTTAAATGCATTGTTTGAAATACTAATGGCCTTTTTCAGTTCTCTGTTCCTTCTTTTAGCCACAATTCACCACAATTTAGATGATGACTGTAAAAAGTGACCGTACTTTGGACAGAGGAAGGTTGAAATGAAATTTAAAAACCTCTTTTTATCGTTCTATTACAACAAATAGAGGACGGTCTATGTTCTTTAATATGACATCGTCCTAATAAATGTCCTAAGATCTTACTCAGATTCTCCAAACATTGTCTCATTGTTGATCCAGCTCTGTCTGTGACCTTTTTAATCCATTTCCAACCCTTTTTTCAACAAGTGAGGAATATTGTTCATCTGTATAATGCAAACTCTTGTCGTATTATTCCTTTAGTTTAAACAAATAAAGAAAAGAACTTTACTGTTATTTGAGTAAACTTTAGTTACTCTGATCCAGCAAATGGTAGGCAACAGTCTTGTCTCTTTTTATCCTCGTTGTTCTGGGTTTAAAGTTCCTGTTTGATGTAAACGTCCTGTTCTCGGTTATTTTCTGAGCAGCTCAATGTACGCAGAGCCTTCCTGGTCACATTTTCACAGAACAAATCTGAAGACAAACTGGATGGAAGTGCTCGACGTGATTGGACCTGACGTCTTGTTTTCCCACAGACTCCGCTCTTACTCTTCTCCAGAATCTGTCTCGTCGCATTATGTTTGTGTCTCATCTTGTCCTGCTCGTCCTGTTTTCAGTTTGTCCAGATTTCTGTCGTCCGTGCGGGCTTCAGACTTTAATCAAACCGTGTCGAAGTGAATGTCGAGTGTAGACTGAGGTTTACATGTCACACTTCACACTTCTCACTTAGAATTAGTTTTTATTTGTTTTTTTCAACCAAACGTCTCCAGTTCACACGCTTCCTGAAAGTCTTGACGTCCAAACTAAAGCTGCATCCACACTTTTCTGCATCTTTTTACAATATGCACACAAATAAAAATTCATAATTGTGTTAAAAATCAGTAAATCATTAGTGAGCACTTCTAATAAAAAAAGTGCAATGTTGACTTTGGTAACCTTAAAAACTTGCAGTTGTGCTCAATATTTAACAGACAACTGATCACATTATCCTTTTCTTTTATAACATATTTAATTATTCTTTTTTTAGACCACTTACCACCAATAATAACCATGCAATCACATCATAGACAACCTAATATAAACCTTTATATTAGGTTAAACTTATATTAACGTGGCACAAACTTTTGCACCTTCATTTGTTTGTTGTAAATGTCCTGTCAGCACTTTCACATAATTCATTTTACGTTGTAATCGATTCGAAAATCAAGAAATGAACCGATCTTTGGATAATTTCATATTAACCACAGCCTCTCAGTCTCTCTTCATTTTCGGCGACACATCCAGCTTCTTTCCACTCGCGTCTGCTGCTGCAGCTTCGTCCCTTTCTCCTCCACTTTTTCTGCAGAGGTTCAGTACTTCGAGGCTGACGCAAAAGTCTCGTCCTCCGCTCTTACTGCACCACACAGGTATGCTGTCCTTCCAAACCAGGAGAGGAATTTGGCCAAAAATGGTCAAACCGTCACCAACGAGCAGAAGGGATTACCAACAGAAGATAACACAGACTTAGTTCAGCATAGCTAAGATGTCAGCAAAGATAAACCCATTAGCAGTGCTTAGAAATACTGCTCTCAACTAATCCAGCTGTATATTAAAGATGGCAGAATAATCACTAAAAGCATTTTATTGAAGCTGCCCAACGTCTGAAGCTGCATTAGTGTTGTAGTCCAGAAAACCAGGTCAGAGTCAAGTCAAGACCAGTAGATTTTAATGCATTAAATCAAAACTAAGAAGCATTGCTAAAAAAGTCCCTAAAGACGTCTGATTACATAAGAAATGAATAAAATGCATATTCATCCGTGTTAAATGAATTAAAAGGCAATTAAACAAAGTCTGTGTTTACTTCTGTTGTTCCACATCTCACAGTTCTCCTTTTTGAACAGCTATGGAAGCCCTGCAGGGACACGCTGTTGTCTGAAGAAAAAGGTCGAATGGTGATTACTTTTTGGACTTTTGTGTCAGTCCTGCTCAGGAATATGGAGCGTTAAATGTCTAAAGAGTTTTATTTTGATGCAATTTTACACAAGACACGGAAATAATCACTGAGACATATTTAACACAGTGTTCACATCTGGTTTTGCAAAAATAATGTCCTTTATTTATTTATTTAGTTATTTATTTACACATATAGTTATAGCGTGATACAATAACGTAATATCCAACAATAACAATAATAGGACTGAACATATAAATGAGGTACAGTGCTGAGTAAAAAAAAAAAAAACTTAAACTGAAATCAAGCCGTTTTCTTCATTGCATTAAAAATTTAATCCAATTATAAAGAATTATGTTGAAAAGACTGCTGCGTTAGAAATGAAAACTCATGTTATAATATACTTTAATAAAATAATAGAGAAAATAAAGAGCTGCCAGGCTTTATTTGAACACATTATTGTTTTTTTTGTCATTTTAAGGTATATTCCTGAGTGTGGTCTTATCATATTTTAGAATAATCTAATCTGTTTTAATTATAGTCTTTTTATTGGATATATTTGCAAAGACAGACCGACAGTGACACGAGTCTTGAGTTAGAAATGTGTGAACCTCAATGTGATGCTATTTTTACCCAAAACTGAAGCAGGAAACTAATATTTGTGCATTTCTGACTTTGTAGATGTCTCACAAACTGCTCATGTCCCAAATGTATTTCTCTTGGAGTAAACCTGAAAGCTGCTGCAGTAAAAACACTCAACAAAATACGCACTGTTTACACAACATCTCGAGTCTGAATAATTCACTTTAACTGGAACGTCTAAGCACTTTGGCTTTTCAAAACAAATGCTGGAGGTGAATTAAATTACGTTTAAAGATGATTTAGTTTAAAAAGCCTTTGATTTTTCATCTTTAAACCCAACACTGTCCCTGTCGGAGATTACAGATGTTGATTAGAATAAAAATGTAATCAGAGAAATAAAAAAAGAGAATTAAAAAAAAGGTGAATGAGTTTAAAACAATGCATAAAGCTGTGTTCAAGCAGCTCCACGGCGTGACAGACTGGACAGATGTTTGTTTGTTTGTTTGTTTGTTTGTTTGGATCCCCATTAGCCTTAACAATGGCTACTCTTCCTGTGGTCTTTGTCATGAAAGAAAAAATTATAAATATACATCAAAAGTCTACAATACAGTGGTTACAAAAAGATATCACCCAATATATAGAATAATTACAACATGACTAAAACCACAATTTCATTTTAATTAATAAATTAAAATGTTTCAACAGAATTCTTTTAAAAACTTTAGTGTGTTTTGCATTTCTCTCAGTCCTGAAGACCCTATAAACCACTCTCCAGGGACGTAAGAAAGAGTCATGCTGAGATTTACAACATTAACAAATCACAAATTGGTGGATTTTGAGTTTTAATGTCTTTATAATTGTGTGATTGACAGCTGTATTGATCCATTCCTGTAATCGGTAATGCTCCGACATGTTCCAAAAGGTTCAGATTTTCTTTTTTGTCTGAGAAGTTCTCACACAGCGTTTCCAAAAATGAATCTATTTGTAACATAGACATTCTTCAAACTTACTCATTTCATTTTTCAGACCAGAAGTTTCTATGTTGAAGTTATAGTTCACTGAAAAGAAAAAATAAAAAGGGGGAGTGGTCAATGTGTGTTTAATTGTGTTCAGAGGCAGTTTATTCTATGTTCACTGTTCCTGCCTCTTGGAAAACAAACTCAGATAAACAGAGACCAGACTCATTGTTTATAAAGAGTAAAAGATTCAGGATGGACATGCTACTTTTTTGTCGATTGAGAAACGAATACACTGAGAAATGTTCTACTTTTTCATAAACGTTCTTTGAAACTAAAAGCTTACTTTTCTGAACATTTACTTCCTCAAAACTTTGAGTTAAATGCTTTAAACTTATCTCCAAACTCCTCGATTGTATGAACTTTCCGGCGTGTCACTTTTATTTCCTCCAAATGGATTCGTGATTGAGGCATTATTATTACATATTTCTGCAGGAAACGCAGCACAATAACTGTTCTCTGGGTTGATGTACAGACGTGAAATATACAATCATTTGCTTTTATGAGTCGGATGTGTTTTTGTGCTTTTTCAGAACAGCCTGAGCGTTTGGCACGTGTCCAAACCCGTGTTTGTTCTGGTGCGTTACAAGCTCACATTGAAAAGGTTAATATGAGCGCTGGGTCTGAATGTGTGCAGCTGTCTCTCTGACTGTGGGTCGGGAGTCGAGATCACATCTAATCACACTTTAACAATGACAGAAATGTACAACCAGGCATTGATCACACTTGTGTCTGATGAGGCTCTCGGTGTAACGTTTAAGGACAGTTCTCATCAAAAGGTTAAACCAAGTCCTCACCAACATATACTACATATATTTTTAGTCAAAGATGTGTTGTTTTCCTCTGAACATTAGCTACATCAGGGTTTGCTGAATCCTGTGTTTTTTGGGAGAAGATCAAACTATAAAGTCCTCCTTATGCTGGACTTTTCCCCTTTGACCTTTTATCATCAGGATCAGAGACCAAAACCATCAAAAAACCTAATTATCTAGATGTGTTTGCAATTTAGATTTGTCTGATCGCAGCTGGAACAAGACACTTATTAGTTTTAGTTTGACTGAGGCAATAAGTACTCAGCTCAAGTCATTGAATAATGAGCATTAAACAAGAGTTATAATTCAATTGAACCACGATCATTTATATTGTTGTCTAATTTACACTGAAATTAATGGATGTACAATTTCACACAAAACATATCTGAAGAACTAGTTTATTTTGCCTTTTTCTCCTGAATCACATCGATGCATTTCACTGAAACTGAAGATTAATTTTATCTGTTCAGAACAACTTCATCTTAAAGTTATAAGGTTTTAAGGTAAAAATAAAGAGTGGGTTGAGTAATGATTCTTATTGACTTTTACAACAGAATATTGGATTGGTATTAGTAGTACTTATTATACTTTACTATTACTCTACAATATGTTAAATGATGATACAGTACATTATATATAATGGGGTTTTTGTTGTTAGATAACCCTGAAAACTCCCCACGTTTTGAGATAAAAACCCTTTAACAACGTAATAAAGAGTCTTCAAGTCCAAGACACTGATCTGTTCTATTTTCCTTCATGTTGTGATTCTTTTTTAAAGCTGATTTCTTTCAGAAGTGGTTTGTTTGATTAGTTTCACTCTGTTCGAAGGTCGTTAATAGTGATTAAAGCTGATTAGAACAGAAACCCACAGTGGACACGGTTATAATTAGACACATTTTTATTTGTGAATAGTCATCAATAATACAGTATAAATAGAACAATCATTCAATAAATATCAGTACAGTATATAGTCTCCTACCATTACAGTTTACTTACAAAAACAAAGACCATCAAACACTGATTCAGATCAAACACATGCACAAAAGGATTCAGACAGATGCATGCTGGGATCACTAACGTCAAAAACAAAGACAACATTTGACTTTTCCCCCGTTTTTTTTTTCTTTAAACACAACATGCAGCACAGAGACCTCACTTTAACCCGAGCCGTGTGCAGAACCACGGCGAGAAAGCTTGAGATTGGAGACGTATTATATTCACTGTTGAACACTGACATTTCCAACTCTATTCTCGGTCAAACCCACCTCCAGTCCCTGCTCTGACCTGACTGAAGATATATTTTTATGATGTAGCTCCACACTCCTTCAGTACAAAGATGTATATTACTTACAGTCGGCAAAACGGGACTTTTCTTTCACTTTCTCAAAGTTAAAATCATTTAAGGTACAGAATGTTTGGCAAAAATCTATGTTAAATCTTCCATTTTCTCCAAATCAGAAGAGTCATGTCTATTCTTTGTAACACAAGCTCGTTTTACAGAACAATAGGATATAAAAAGGATGTTTCTAATTATTCCTACGTTAAACCAGAGGCCCCATTTAGACCTGGCATTAAAATATAGAAAGACTGGCTTCACTAAAGGCAAGGTGTGATTGTTACGTCCTGAACAGATCTGAGGACGTATTTGGAAGTGTCCTGTGTCTGGATGTGTTCAGATCTCGGTGGAAGAGGGAATAATGGGTCCTGGCTCGCACTGAGAGACCGCCTACATTTAAGATCTTAATGACTTTGATGGATTTATTCATAAGAGTGAGGTAGAGGTGTATGTACGATGGACACACAACAAGACATTAACAGGTCCCTTTTTATCTTAAATACCTTTAACGTACAAACAGCGCAATCTCTTCTGTCTCCTCATGATTAAAGTGGTAGAACAGTCCAATCAAAAGCAAAGTTAAAAGTAAAAACTAGATTAATTTAGACTCAACATGTGTCTGAACAGAGAGAAAACTGATTAAAAAGCAATGAAATAAAGCTTCATTTGTCACCATATGCTTTTATTTTTTTGCACCTGACTCTCTCAAAAGAAAAGCCTTTGTATTAAACGCATTTTGTATTAATTAATCACCATTTAATTAAACAATTCAACCTGCGTTCGATTTGTTTGAGCATCATCCGACTCCCAGTGAGCCCTCAGACGTTAAACCTCTTAAAACTGAACTCATTTTAAAGCCAGATCTGAACAGGGCCTTCGAGTTTTTAGTTTTTAACGTCCTGTGTGTGTTGTGTTACGACGTGGGCCGACCTTTACACACAGCCGTTACATGACATACTTTCTACAGTCTGCAACTTGTCTTTGTGCAGTAACAGCGTCTAAAAGGAGCTAATGTCAAACCATTTATAAGCACCATTTAAAGGGCGTTTCAGTTCGAATGTTATGCGAAAAAGATCTGCAGTTCACTTAATGGCCACTAGAGTTATTCATAAATGTCACATCCAAACATAGATCGTAGATTACAGCTAATACTGACAGGATTGTTTTGGTAACAGCTACTTACAGATTATTCAGATCATTTGCAAAGAAGAAGCAATAAAAACATGGATTTCAACTAAAAGAGTTTCACTAACAAACTCTTTTTTGTCTTTTATTGTTTCTATGTCAAAGATGGAGGCAACTGTGATTGTTTTCTGTTTGAAGTGTCAATATCAGCAGGTCACATTTAGCAGCGGAAACAGAAGCGAGAGTCGACCGTCACACTTGCAACATTCACTGGGTTTTACGGTTCGAAGCGTATTGGCACGTTCAACGAGCTGACGGTGGATGAGGAAATGACTTTAGTTTCAGAGCGACCCGTAGTTCGTACTTCAGTGACCTCTCTGTCCAAAACAAAAACGTCATCTTAAACCGAAAAGCGCAGACGGACTTTCCACATAAACAGGAGAAGAAGAGTGAACCGATAAACTAACGTCGGAAAAATGACTTCACCCGAGACAGAAGTGAGTATCGTGTTTCGAAATGATTGTTTGGAAGTCTGTGGTGGAGTGATGATGGACAAAATCAGTGCCATCTTTTCTAATTCTAATCAGAGGTTAACTGAGGCAAATGGGAAGCTTATTCTGATTAAAATAAGCAGAGGGCATCAGGAAGTATTTGTGACCAACGACACAAACAAATCCTGCGTCTTACCTTGTCTTTAAACAATGTAATGACCTTTATGTAAATTAAATCAAAGTAAATTAGTTCTCGGTGATGTAAAAGGCCAGTGACATTATAAAGTATTAATGAAACATCGTAAAGTGTTGAGGAAAAGCCAAACTACAGTCATTACAGAGCAACTCCTCAGTATCTTTACTCTTTTAGAGGTTTTAAAAGTGCATCGAGTCAACCTTTAGAAATCAAAAAAATAATCTAGAGAACAATGTAATGTCAAAGTGTGTTAAGATAAAGACTGACAACAGAATTAATGGGCTTCCTGGTGATTGGTTCACTTTTCTTCTGCTCTAAAGGCTTGGCTCCAAGAGTTTTTTTGTCTTTCAAGTGTTGCTTATAATTTGCTAAATGCAAGACTGAACCAAAATTAGAAACAAGTCTTTTGTAAAATCAGCACTAACCATAAGGAGGTGCTCTTTGTAAATCTTATACATATACATTTCACGCAGATACAACGAAAAGTCAATAAGAAATCTTGAAAATGGCCACAATAAAGTCAGTATTTCACAATAAAATCAAAACACAAAACCAACCTACTGCCTACATTCGTGTCAATGTCAGTCTGGGGCACGTTTGTCTTTTCACAGCAGCTCTTTTCTGTCTAAGCGCCACCGTAACACCGGTCGGTCACAGTTGTTCTTCTCGAGACCGACCGGCGCTTTCTGCTTCAAGAGATCCTGGAGCAGTTTGGAGTTGAGAAAACGTCGGTACGAGTCTTTTTCCATCAAAATGTAGATCATTTTCTGAGCCTCGTCGAAGCACAAAGGGCAGGCGTTTTCCAGATTCTGTTTGGTTAATTCTCTGGTCGCGGCATCAAGGTTCACCTGAGAAGAAGGAGAAGACGAAGAAGAAGGAGAAGGAGAAGAAGAAGAAGAAGAAGGAGAAGGAGGAGAAGAAGAAGAAGAAGGAGAAGAAGAAGAAGAAGAAGAAGAAGAAGAAGGAGAAGAAGAACAAGAAGAAGAAGGAGGAGAAGGAGAAGAAGGAGAAGGTTATTGAAGACGGCTTGATACTGGATCCAACTGACTGTGAATACTTCTAAGTGTGTGGCATCAAAACAATTACTGCTTTAGATCAATATCAAAGATCGATCCTGACGCTGTTTCAGAAAAACCCGCTGAGGCCTGTGAGCATCAATAATGTATTTCTCTTTTCGTGAGCTCAACCTCACATTTTGCTGCAGTCATTCACAGCAGGTTCTTTATAGGATTTCTGCTGTTGTCTTGGTGTCTTTTCTAACACTAAAACCATACAGTTTACTGCTTCTGTCTTCTTTTTAGCGCTATTTTGATTTGCAGATACTTTTCTCGTTATCAGCGCTAAAATACACAGTATCAACGACATCTGTGTTTGGAAGCGTTAGACGTTCGCTGCTAAAAATAACAAATTAATGACACTTTAATCTTGTGAGTTTCTGTGAAGTGTTTTCTACAAATGTCAGATGTGTGTTGTCACGTTCTGGTCTAATCCTGCAGCGGTGTGAAACTCAAGCGCTACATGTATCAGCAATTAGTCTATTTTTACATGTCTCCACCTACTTTTTTTATTTAGACAAGTTAACTCTTTATAATCTTTCGTAATTAATGAGCTTCAAAGGCCAAAACATACAGTGGGACAAATAAAAACTTGCAAAGAGCCAGTTTAGCCCCGAAGACCTTGGTTTGACATTGTGTTAAACATAAATACTGGTAGTGACGGTGCGTATATCTTTGTCCTCCCTTATTTATGAATGGTTTTCAAATGTCCTTATTTGTACAGTCCTCACCGGAAGAAGACACAGTGATATTCAGAGACCTGCGGAGTTTACTGCAGCAAGATTTAACGTCAAAAAGAGACAAAAATTAGACTCTCTTTGCCTCGATGGACTCTGTGACGGAAAATAAGGTCGGCCACAGACTCCGGACTAAAAGTAAAGTGAACTAAACAGAGAACATCTTCTAAATGCAGCAGTTTTCCAAAAGTTACACTAAAAGGCAGCCTTAAAAACTAATATTAAACACTCAGAGTAAGTGTTATTGCCAGTGCTCTTTGTAAAATATTGCTGCTTCACACTTTTCCAGGGTTCCCTTTAGACTTTGTATGATCTTTTTGTAGATGAAAGTCTTGATAAAATGTCCAGAAAAGAGTGTCTGTACCTCTTTGGGAGAGTCGGCCTCGATGAACTGCTGGTAAATCTGTTTGGCTCTGGTCTGCATCTGGGACGAGGGCGTCTTTTTGTAGTCTTCACAGGCGACCCAGAAGTCTATGTTCTCCTGACTGAACTCAGACTTCAGGAAACTGGTGAAGACTGAGCGACCCACTGCAACAGAAACAGAAACAGAACAGAAAGAACAGAATATTTATTTATCTGGTTGGTGTGTGTTTTATTATTTTTAACATTTATCCAGGGTCTTGGAGATGATCCATGCTGTTTTGTGGATTACACTTTGACAATTAACTACTCGGCTAACACATGACAACAATTCACTCTCACATTCTTTCACAAACAATGAGTAATTTAGATTCAACAATTCTACTTTCTTTTAATCTGTAGTCATTCAACTTGTTTCACTGTAAAGCACTTTGGGAGAGTATTCAGTCAAATTCCACTCCATTTTCATCAATAATAGTCATTAAAATGCATTCAGATAAGTTTGCTCCCATACATCTACATAATTAAGTGCCTTAATATATAAAAACAATAGAGTTATAGCATGATACGTGATTAAACAAAGCTATAAACACTGGTTGTTTTAAATAAACTCCCATCGTATTAACCATAATCACTAGAATATTACCTCTTTATCATCATCTGTCCAACTATAGGCTTGATTTTACCAGAGACACCAATTTTTCTAAATGCCACTTCTTCAGATAAACTCCGATCAATAATATCTGGATTAATTAGCATTAGCCAGTCTGCTGCTAACAATAATCATTCAAATAGGCACTTAAAGTCAATTACTATAGTCTTTTGTATGTTTGTTCTTATGATTATAATGGAAAGAACATTGCCTGATACTGAGGTCTGAATGTGTGACGTAAGGGGTTATGACATGAAAAATTACATTTCATTTCAAGTAACATTATTTATTCAGTGGGAAGTGCCATTTTTTTGTTGCAGCACAGGAGCAAAAGTGCAGAAAACAACCCCAGCAAACATCAGTCCTCATAAAATATGAATTATAGACTCGTTATTTTAGTGAGAATGAGTTTTAGTCAGACCAGAACAATAATAAAACTTTTATTCTGTAGATGGAAAATCAAACTAAAGGTATTTTCAAAACATAAACCGATCAAGTCTTTGCTTTTTGAATTATCCCTGAAAACATGTCTCCCTGTATTTCATTCATTCTACAAAAGTAACACAACCAAATTAAACTTTGTTCCACTTTCCAAACTCCTATCTTTGTAAAATAAGTCTTTTTACCCCGTCTGCACCTCTGGGGTACATTGCCATTTTGCTGAAATTGTAAAAGTTTATCCTATTTTCCACTTTTATAATCAGAGAAGAACAGGTAAAAGGCGATATATTTTCTTGTTGTCTCAAAAGTGTGGCGTTTAAAAGCTCCAGCGCAGTACTGTGTCATTATATCCTCTGTAAAAATAGCCCCACACCAGCCTCGCAGTCATAATTACAGCCTTTCTCTTGGATCACAAATCGAACCCGTAATAAGAACAGAACTCTCGAGACCGCGATGGAAACGGAGCGATAAAAACGGGATAAATGGAGTAGAGCGGAGATAAAACATGTCGGAGTGAGCAGAGGTTATTGGAGGAGGAGGTCAGGAAAACTCAGCTGGTTCCCTTCAGGCCATTGCTCCCGGTTTTGAGTCACTTAAGAGCAGCCCCAGAGGAGTTCGGATTCACGCAGACACATGCACCGCGGGCTCCAGGGGCTTTTCGAACCGCCCCGAGACACGTACACCAACACAAGAGCATGAGAATACGTCCACCACTGTACTTCTGAGTTCCAGCTACGCACTTTCCACACACACCGCCTCATTAGCACGTTTATATGACTTCATGAAAACTACCCTCTGGGATTAAAGGGACTAAACTCTAACTGTGTAATAGGTTTGAAGGGTTATAGACGGAGTGGGATGGTGGAAAAAGTGCTTCGGTTTGGGCATAAAGACCATTTTTAGTCAGATTTCTTGGTGGAAGTTATTCAATTTGGAAAATGAAAGCAATTATTGGACTTAGGAAAACTCAAAGATTGCATTATGTTTGAGTCAGAGCTTCTTCACAAACAGAAGAATAAATAAAAATCCTTCCAATCAATCCATTTAACATCACTTTGAGTCTGTTCCTCTGATCAACTGCAGGTCACTGTCAT